>JADBJO010000059.1:75000-87500 GCA_016801955.1 Conus betulinus
TGAGAGAGAGAGAGAGAGAGAGAGAGAGAGAGAGAGAGAGAGAGAGTACAACCATGGTTAATCTGACAATGAATTGGTTTCAGTCAGTGTGTGTGTGTGTGTGTGTGTGTGTGTGTGTGTGTGTGTGTGTGTGTAAAAAGCCTTAGGTCGTAAGTGATAAAGATCAGTCATCCTCATCATCGTTAACCGCTTAAACCTTCGAGTCGTTGGGGCACCACTTGAGCTGACAACCTTCTTCCATCCTTCTGTAGCCGCTCTCTGGGAATCGCCAAAGGTCAGGCCTGCATCTTACTCAATGTTAACCCCCCGTCTCTTTCTGTGTCTGCTCCTTCTATTTTCTGGTAGAGAGCCATGCAAGATGGTTTTCAGAAGGCCAGAAGATCGAGAGATGTGACCATACTATTTCAGTACTCGCTTCTGATCAAAAGTGTCCCGGTAGAAGCTGTCCTGATAGAAAGAAAGATCAAATCTAAATTCAGATCATGTTTGCAGCCTTGCCGATCACGAAAGCCGAGAGCTGAAGGTAGGTCAAGGAGGTTAAATCCAAAATTATGCGCAAACAAAATTGAAATACAGAGTTGGAAAACGCTAAACGAAGTCATCTTCCGAAACAAAAAAAGCAGATCAGTTTAAGAGCATTCTATCACGATTCACGTCCCCACCTCCCCACCCCCCCTCCCCACCGGCGCATTTGTGGAACAAGTAAGCCCTGACAACGTACGTTTGTTAAGGGTACGTCACGTAACATGTATTCATGGTTTTATTCACTTTCTATGGGTCAGAATCTTGCATGCGTAGGCGGCCGTACGTTTAGAGCGTTCTTGTTGTCACGTTGCCATTTCAGACCACCAGTGCTATGACCGGCAGTGTGCTAACCTCTCCCGTTTCTCTGATACCGTAACTTGTAAAGGAGTGGGAAATGACTCTTCGTTCAGGGGACACTACTCCGTTGAACAGACTCGGGGCTTTCGTTGACACATCAGCGACAACAGATCGCCGGTTTGGTGCGGCAAGAACACTGACAGACATCAGGGGTCAATGACCTGGGTGGACTGAGGAGGAGGTGATTAGCTCCCCCCCCCCCCCCCCCTCAACCCCCCTCCCCCTTCGTACCTCCCCCCCACCCCCTCACTCTACCCCACCCCTCACTCTACCCCACACCCCACCCTCACACCCCACACCAACCCTCTGCCTCCCCACCTCAGCTGCAATCAATCCGTATCCTCGAAACCCAGGGTCTGAGCTCGGCTAACGAGATACGTGGCGGGGACTAAAGAACCCCGTGATGACGCCTTGTCCAGCCCCGTAAGGAAGTCGGCCCACCCATCCCGGTCACTCGCTCCATCCTTCGTGCTGTACTCTTCCTCCTCTCCCCCCCCCCCCCCCCCCTTTCCCCACACCTTCCTTCCTTCTGGAGGTTTCTTTCATTTCGTGGAGTCTTTGGGAAGGGGGTAGTTGGTGATGAGGGAGAGCGTCTATGTTGCTACAGACACAGGGGATGGTCGTGAAAAGATTTTCGGTTGGAGTAATAAGATAACTTCGGTATTTCATTTTGAACAGAAAAGATGGTACTTCGTAGTGTCTGTTAACACAAACACACGCACGTGCGCACACACACACACACACATGCGCACACACACACACACACACATACACACACACGCGCGCGCGCGCGCACGCACGCACGCACACAGACAGAGAAAAGTAGATAGACAGAGAGATGGATGGATGGATGGATAGACAGATAGTCTGATAGATAGAACAGTACAGGAAATACATGATGACTGGATCAACCCTTCCAATAGTTAGAGGCATGATATAGAGACATTAAGTGTACGACGGAAAGACGCACAAATTCTTCCTATTCTTCTTCTTCTTCTTCTGCGTTCCCTGGTCATGCTGATCAGATACAAAGTCGGGTAGCTTTGGCAACGTCATCTGTCCATCGGAGTGAATCTGCCGTTCCCCACAGCTTTTCTTGGAGTTCCACTGCACCGGGCCTAAACTCACGCTGCAGGCTGTCGAAAGTGGAACAGGACTAAAGGACGTGGGCTGAGTTTTGTGGGCCAGTACCACATGGGCACTCATCTGTACGCACAAATACTATAAGCTTTTGTTTTGTAGAGAACTGGGAACATCACATCCCCTTTTAGAATGGATGCTTCTTTCAGTAAAAATGCAGCTTTCGTGGAAGTGTGACATAGGCGCCCAACCTGAAGGGAGCCGTTGCGTTTCCCTTACCTTGACTCGTCGTTCGGAACTTTAAATCTTTTTCAGCATCCATGGCCAGTGACAAACTATGTGTTGGGGGCAGTGTGACCACAAGACGGCTATCAAAACGATGGAGATCGAGGTAAATGTCGGCGGACAAATATTGATAAATTTCTGGTTGATGTTCTCGTTAGATCACACACACAAGCTGTTCATCCAAAAACTCTGTGACCATGACAGATAGATTACAAGACACAACGCACACATCACTCATACTTTACACACTCATGCACGCACGTACGTACGCACGCGCACACACAGTACGCGCGCGCGCACATACACACACGGCAATAGAAAGACAGAGAAGGACAGAGACAGAGATCATTACACTCATATATATATATATATTTACACGCGCTCATACACACTAAAACAAATCCATCATCGACCATTACGGCCCGTTAGTACCCCACAACGACTTAGTAGATCTATGCGAAAAAAAAATGCTCATTATTTAATAATGTACAGCAGCTGACACATCAAAGTAAGTTTGATGTTTGTAATCAAAACAGAGGTAGCGACCACACGCCTGCATATATATATATATACACACACACACACAAACAACATACACGAGGAGGCGGGGGGGGGGGGGGGGGGGGGGAAAGAAACACACACCTTCTCTCACAGAGAGAGAGCGATTATGCATATTTGGAAGTACTACACTTACGTGAGATAAATTCGTTTCAAGTGTTGTTCGTAGACAATTGAATCTGCGACACGTTACTGAAAATCGGTATCATCTCTCTCTCTGCATGCGTGTGTGTATATATATACATATATACACACACACACACTGGAATGGTGCTCAGTCACCCATAGAATTTACTATACATATATAATGTTGAACAATTATGTACTGGGGGGAAAAAACAAGTGCAGATTAACAATTTCTCCATCATTGTAGCAATGACTTGTCAAAGTTTGGAAATTGAGGGGGGGAAAAAATTTAAGATTAAATAAATGTATCATAATTATAAAAATGCTTTCGCTAGTTGCATGTGGAAACTATTACAATCCCTCTCGAAGGCACATCTACATGTGTATCATGTGTGTGTTCCGAGACTTTTACGGTAGCTGCATGTGGAAACTATTACAATCCCTCTCGAAGGCACATCTACATGTATTGTCTGTTCCAAGGCCTATTCGTCCGCTGGATTCGTTGGATTAGGGAGGCGCGGCTTAATTGTTTCTGTGCTCTTGGCGTCAAATGGAGACACAGCACAGTCCGTAATTCTGTGGTCTTCTGACCGCCAAGGGTTCAAAAAAAGAATCCAACAGCACCCCCAAAGCAGCCAGCGAAAGGTAGTAGAATAAAACAAAACGAAAGTGTGGAGAGGAAAAAAAAAGTTGCTGAAAACTGAAAAAAACATTATGCAAACAATATAACCTGTAGGGGACAATCTTTGAGCCTATGATTGAGAATCCGTTCAAGGATGCAAGGGAGATCAAAAGATATGGAACAGTCTGAGTGGTCAGCTCTGCTGTTCAATAACCCAAGCATTGTCAGCGGCTAAGAATTCTCCAAAGAGATGCTTTAACCACCCACTGATTGACCAAACAATATAATGCTGAACAATTAAGTAGTGGGGGGAAAACAAGTGCAGATTAACAATCCTTCCATCATTATAGTAATGACTTGACAAAGATTGGACATACATACATACATATATATATATATATAATATATATATATATATATATATATATATATATATATGTATGTATATATGTAAAGGGTGGTGGGTGGATGATAAGGAGGAGTAGAAGGAGTAGGAGATGGGGATGGGAAGAGAGCGAGTTGACACATCAACTTCAACACCCAACACCAGCTCGTTGGTTTCCTCTCTCTTTTTATTTTAAATCATGGTTGGATTGAACCAACCATAACCAAACCACCGTCCTACTAAGACATAAACAATAATAATCATAAACATGAGGTATTATGTAAAAACATACACAGGAAAACATAATCATTCAAATTAAGCTAAAACAAGCATCAAACATTTATAATGGAATGGTGAAATACATGTTAAAACAATAGGTCTTAGCTTACAAAAATATCTCATTATTGTCCCTGTAGCACATAAACAATACCAAAATTAAAGTGCGGGATTTACAACAAACATCAACTCAAAAGGCCTCCCTGCTCGAACGGTAGGAGGTGAAACATATCTGTGCAATCAATAACACAATCATATCATAAACATAACATTAACCATAGGCGATCCCCGTTGCGAACGGCAGGATCAACAACATAATTTCATTATTATAACATTAAGGAAGGGGATCCCCGTTGCGAACGGCAGGATCAAGAACATAACAATTTCATTATTACAGTATTAACAATGGGACTCCTCATTGCGAACGGCAGGAGTTACATAGAGTCAAAAGCATGTATCATGATTTCATAGCGAAGAACAGTGTTATAAGTGAACATACATATAAGCACACACACTCAAAATGGATCTCCCCGTCTCGCCAGCAAACAAGGGCGCGTTTACATGTCAGTCTGTCTAGTGTTCGAACACAAGGAACCTTTAGGGCGCGTGTTAAACTTTATCCACTAATCACAATAAAGACAGCAACGTCTGTAATCTATGTTTTTTCTGGCATCGATTTGTTGATTACTCACAATAAAATCTGTGACAGTACTGAATAACTGTTTCTGATTTCATTCTTATTGCGCCAGCACCTGCTTAGCTACAAAATTACCTGAATAATAGACTGTGGAAATTTGGTATATCACATTTCCAGTTGGTAAGAAATTGGAGTTTGTACAATAAAAATCTAAGAACATAGAACTTTTAACTTCCACTTACTAAAGTTGTTTCACGAAGATAGTACTCTATCTGCCATCACTCTAGATAAAACATAGCCAAACCAAAGGCAAAAAAACCATCAACATACCTTTACACAGCCTTCACCACACTCTGCTCAGTGAAGAAATGATCTCAGAGCCAGAACGCTGGGGAGTATATAGGCCTTCCATCCCCTTTGAACGAGATCTTTCGAGAAAGTCTGTTGTGGCCTGAGTCACAATGGAAACACAAGAAGCGTCTAAAGTGCCTCAGATCTGGGTTCGCAGGGCTGCTCTTGAACGAACATTCTATTCCCCAGGGCCCAACAAACCAACGGGGCCGACCGCCGTGTTAGTGGCTGGGTCTGTAGAAGTGCAGAGGAACATACCCTTCAGACTCGGTACCTAGGGCAAAATCCAGCATCCCACCTAAAAGATGTTTACCTATTCCAAAATCTCAAGTCACCTCAGCAAACACTACATCAACCACGGCTGTATGGTCTCCAGGGCTGTCCCCCCGGCCTATACTCAGTCTCCCAGACCAAACCATCCAGACTAGCCATGTTCAAAGGGAGGCTCTCAAGAGCTCCTCAGCAAAGGCGACACCAATTACGATGTGGCTGAAGCCCAATGGCTGTCTCTTCAAAACCAGTCTCCACAGACCAGTCGTGGGCAAATTGTCTGCTGAGTGACCAGCCTCTTAACTGGCATTCCAGCCTACCAGCTAGGTTGCCTCTCACTGCGATTCTATCCTTCCTTTAAGGGTTTAACCACTACAAACTCTGTTCTCAAAGGTTGGGCAGAATCGTATCCTTCACACACACACACACACACACACACACACACACACACACACACATATATATATATATATATATATATATATATATATATATATATATATATATATATATATATACCTCATTTATATATACCTACATACATATGCGTGTGTGTGTGTGTGTATATTATGTGTGTGTGTGTGTGTGTGTGTGTATGTATGTGTGTGTGTGTGTGTGTGTGTGTGTGTGTGTGTGTGACTGGTGTGTACTTTTTAAGGTGAGGGGTGGTGGGGGGTCTGTGTGTGGGTGTGTGGGGGGTTGTGTGTGAGTGTTGGGGGAGGGGGGGAGGGGGGATTGGTTACGGAGTCTATACGGATGCAATGTTTAACTCTGATCACTTTTGTTAACTGTCAAATTTCGATGTGTTCTCTGTTGGGTGCCAGTGCCAACCAGCTGTAATTCACTGAGTGATAATCAGAGAAAGGCAGGGTTAAGGACTGTCTGATTTTTCAGTAGCACAAAATAAAGAAGTCCCCGAGGAAGCCCCAGAGCCGAAACGCTGGAAAGAAGAACTTGCTTGTTTGATTTTCATTGTGTGGTTGATTACACACACACACACACACACACACACACACACACACACACAGAGCAGAATCTATAATCACTCGTTGGCTCTATCCCGACGTGGCCTCTAACGACACTGCCACGGCACCTGGAGGCTCTGTTCTCCAACAGGGAGCCTTCTCTGACTCTTCCCCTATCCTCCCCCGCTCCCCAACTCCCGTACAACCCCTCCTCCCATCATCGGCATGACCGGCACACAGACCAGACGTCTTCCGCTTGGACTGCACGTGCTTGATTGCTACGACTTCGGGAGGGGCTTTCAGGGGGAGGAGACTGCGAAGGTGGGGGGGGGGGGGGGGGGGAGGGCGTGGGAGTGGGGGGGGGGGGGGGGTAGGTCCGTGTGGGGTGAGCGGGAAAGCGGGAGAAGGGGATGGGGGGGGGGGGGGGGGGGGGGGGGGAAGAGGGGAGTAATCGTCCGGAGTAACGTGGTGGTCCGAAATGTCAGGTTGTGGCCCCTCGTCACAATGGAATTTTGCTTTGAAACACTATATGATCCATGTAAGCGTTTTGAGGCCCAGCATACCTTTGACCCTGCATTTCATGTTAATAAACTGATGGTTGTTCGAAAGAACAGAGTCACCCACCAATCATTTCACATATTTGGGGGGATTTCCACCGGTGACATCCTTCACGATCTTCAGATACATGACCTTCCCCTTGGCTGACGTCACGTTTCAGGCCTTTGCACTCACCAGTGACCCAATCTTTGTGCCAGCTGGTACCCCCCAAATAGTCCCATTCCTTTGATTTTAATCTGCCTGCTTTGAAACCACCTGGCTTGTCCCTTGATGCCCACATACAGAAAGCGAGGAGAAAACAACTTTCAGACGCAATACAAATTGTCGGAACGATCTGATTGTGCCAGTCTGTAAATACTCGACTCCTTATCAAGCAAGGCCTTGGCGCATTAAGTTTTTGGTGCGCAGCATGTGGATCTAGAGAGCACAGTTGTCAGCAGACGTGTGAAAAGCTGTGTGGGAACCAGGGTCACCGTGGAATTTGCCTCTGTCCTTGTAGTTAGGCGCACGAGATATAAGCAGTCTTCATGGGGTGCGGAGGTGCGGAGGAGGAGAAGGGGGGATGAGGGGCCGAGTTGTGTATTGTGTTGTGTATGTGTTCGTTTATATATGCGACTGTCACAAAATACGTGTTTGAGAGAAAGATTGAGATACAGAGAGAGAGAGAGAGATATGGGTTATGCACGCGTGCGCGCATGTGTGTACGCATACACGCTCGCGCGTGCGTGCTTATGCACCTCATGTTCCCGTGCCACTTCTGATTTCTCTCCTCCTCAACTCTCAGCCGATGTGCTCGCGCGCGCAAGCACACAACCAGAGAGAGAGAGAGAGAGAGAGAGAGAGAGAGAGAGAGAGAGAGAGAGAGAGAGAGAGAGAGAGAGAGAGAGACCACACGAACTTGAGCGAAGGTGCTTTCAAGATTTGGCTTGGAGGTGAAAGCTAGTTTGCTTGATTGAACTGAATAAAAAAAAGATCGGTCATTTTTACCGAGAGTAATCACTCAGAGAGAGCTAAAAGACACACAGCAGGATTGATGGGATTCTGGAATCGGTTGATGAGAATGGCGGACCACAACATGACCCTCGTGAGAGAGCACGTTACATTATTTGATTAATTTATTTCTTATTAGCTGGTATGTTAATGATTGTGCGCTGGGAACGCATTGTCTGTTCGTCGTGTCTTATTTTGTGGTAGAGGTCCTGTACTGTAGGCCCTTCCCCCTCCCGCCCCCTTCTCATGTTGCTGCACCTCCTCTTTCTTAACCTCTGTCTCTGCTGATGCATGGTTTGAGTTTATGATGACAGAGATTGTGTAGTCTTCATTCTTAGACTTCTTTCGACAGATTCAGGACAACCTTTGTAATTGATTTGCTCTAAAGAACACACCAGTTGATTTGAATAGCTTATTGAATGGAGTCAAGTCGTTCCTTCCGTCTTTGATGTCTCCGTTCCTGTTAAACCCCTGCGAGAGGGATTTGGGGGGGGGGGGAGGGGGGGGGGGGGGGGGGGGGGGGGGGGAGGGGATACTGGAGGAAGAGGAGAGTGGATGATGGATGAGTTCTGAATTCATTTTGAAAACTGGCCTCAAACATCTCCATTGATCCAAACTCATCTGTGAGATGACAGTAAACGATCGACAGAGAAACTGGGGTGAAACCCTTCAGATCCCCAGAAAAAAAAAAAACAAACAAACAAAAAAAAAAAAAACAACTGTCATACACCTGATTGTCTAGCCAGCCAGTAAAGGGCCGTTGGGAATAAGGTCGCCCATAGAGCAAGCTGTAGAGTTTGTTCATGGCTTCATTTTGATGTCGTCTGTGTGCTGCCATGATGGAAATTGTACATTATGTCACTTCATAATTCGATTCCTTGGGAATAGGTGGCTATTATTTGTCAAATGCTGACTCAGACTTTAACTGTCACGAGAACCCTTACGGGTCTATAGACACATCATGAAACTGAGAGAAACCATAATCAATGGATAGACCAGAGCTCATCTGGACCCATGTTGGGAATCATTATTACCTTTTCATATTAATGTAATCATGAGCATATTCGGCAACATGAATTTTAAGGTCCCTATTGCGTAGCATGTCACTTTGGCATAGTTTACGCACGTCTGGGTTTGGCACATCATCTAACAGCTATTCTGTTAGCTTCAGTAGTAGTAGTTTGTACCTTGAGCAGCTGCCTGGAAATGAGTTTTGTCTTCGACCACAGCACACGCCGAGTATTTTTTCTGTCTTCACTGGTAATGTCTATGTATCTACCCCTTCCAGTTTGTAGCTTATGGACGCGAAGCCTGCTGAGATCACGTCTCTGTTCGAACTTTCTAATTTAACGTTTCTTACGTATGGTTTTACTCGGTAGTTTTCAGTAATTTCATTGTAAAAGTATAGTCATGAAATGTTTCTTTTTTCTGTTCACAGAAATCTATGCACTTAGATTCTGATTTTTTTTTTTTAGGCATGTTATGTTCTGTCGGTATTGACGGTTGAGTAATGTTTATGTTCGAATGAGTGATTTATTAAGTACTTCGGTATTGACGGTTGAGTGATTTATGTTCGAATGATTGAGTACTTGGACAAAATCAAATGGCAGTGTGCTAAAAGGAAAAAAAAAAGTCAACGTTAACAAAGTCCTGCTTTGTGTTGGATCAGATCAGAAACAGGCACCTTGACTGACCCCACCGCAATGATTCGGCAGCAGTGCGTGCAGTGACTGCTCAGGTGAGTTGCCTCCTGGTGACTTAATACTGCGGTGGGACTGCTGATACCTGGTTTGCGAAAGAATGGATCGAAGAGTGACCGTGTATGGGAAGGTTGGAAAAAGTTGTGTGACAATAATGCCACTGGAAAAGAGAGGACTTGGAGAAGGGGATGAGGAGAGGAAGAAGAGATAGGAAAAGGAGAGTACACAACTGAAAAATGAAAAAGACAAAAGCAAAGAAGCAAACAAACAAACAAACAAAAAGAAAACGTGGGAAATGCGTCTATTCATCAGTGAGTTCAAAGCCCAAGGACTGTGCACGAAAGCAGATGCCTCCAGAAAAGCTTTCTTCCAAGTCAGTACCATCAGTATAACTTTCCAGATTCCTCGAATTATGTACAGTGTCTTTAACGTGTTTGCTGCGTTATCATACACATTATGTGTCATCAAACTTGGCATTATGTACATTATCAAAGACTGTATTCACCACATTGCTGTGTATATATTTTTACCACCAGCTTTAGTGCTGTGCACATGACAGAAGACTGTCTTCGTCACATTGCTGAAGACTTTGTCTACCACGAACACAGACATCATGCACTTGATAAAAGACCGTATTTACCAGTGTGCCATACACATTTTTTCTCCACCAGCACTTGTTAAATTCTACATTACCAAAGACGACATTTACCACATTGCCATACACATTATTTGCCACAAGTCAGATGTAATGTACATTGGCAATTACTTTATTCACCGCGTTGCCACAGACATTATTAACCATCCAACAATGATATGGTATACATGATCAAAGACAGTATTCCTGTGTAGCCTTAGTCAATATTTACTACCAAGACAAAACTACCACAAATTGCCAGTGACTGTTTTCACCGCGTTTTCCAAGAATTACATTATGTTTATGCACATTACCACAGACTGTGTTTACCGACTTGCCATAGAGATTATTTACCACTGATATTAATGCTACGTACACAGCCAACAAATGGAATTGGCACATCAGCAAAAGTAATATTTACAGCGGCTCAATCTTTGCCCCAAATATTAAACATACAATGTTTCGCACATGGACGTACACATTTGATCGGCAGACCTGATAGTCTGTGCATTGCCAATGATTTTTTTTTTTCCACACGGCGAGCACATGACCACACACAGTATCTCCCGGACGGTCGTGTGTGTACATTGCCACAGGGGGCGTTTCCCGATAATCCTGATCCCGTCGACATTGCTCAGTGACCGTTGCTTTGACTAAGGATCGAGGAGACGCAAGTCACAGTCTAGAGACAGATCCCTCCTTCCCTTCCTTCCCCTAGTCTACCCCCCCCGTTTCATTTGATCGTTATCGTCGTTCGGAGGCGAGAAACTTTTTTTGCAAGTTCGTCTGGATCTACGTGGTGCAACTGCCGTCAAGTTTTGCGTCCTCTCTGACTGCTACAGTTCGGAACTTGCATTTTTTTTTTTTTTTTTTTTCTTTTTAAACTGGTGTGTGATGTTCCTAACAAGAAATATGAGACTCTTGGCCAAGACGTCTTCCCTGTTTCGTTTTTTTTTTTTCCCCATTTAACTGCCTGTCTGTGTTTGCCTGTCTCTGTCAGTCTGTCTGTTAGTTGTGCGTCTGTGTGTGTCTCTGTCTGTGTCTGTCTGTGTGTGTGTCTCTCTTGTCTGTCTCTGTGTCTGTCTCTCTCTCTCTGTCTCTGTCTCTCTCTGTCTCTCTCTCTCTCTCTCTCTCTCTCTCTCTCTCTCTCTCTCTCCACACAAACTCATACACACACGCGTGCGCGCGCACACGCGCGTGCAAGCGCAGGCTACTACGGTATAATCACTCCTCACACAGTCTGTAATTGTGTTGATGAATATGAATGGCACACACATATGCACATATCCATACAAAAACAACTCTCCCCTCCCGCAAACCCTCTTTTTTCAAATTACCTTTCCCCTCCCCTTTACCACACACACGCACAGGCGGACACACACACACACGGGCGCGCGCGCACGCACGCACGCACGCACTCGCACAGACACACACACACACACACATGTATATACACACACGCGTACACACACATGTATATACACACGCGCGTACACACACACACATACACGCACACACGCACGCACGCACGCGCGCACACGCGCACACACGCACACACACACACACACATACAAACACACACAAACACACACACACACACACACACACACACACACACACACACACACACACACACACACACACACACGAGAGCTCGCATGGGTGTAGGCACACACATCCGTAGTTATATTATTATGAATATGCATGACACACACATACGCACATTTGCGTACAAACACACTCTCTCTCCCTTCCTCCACCCCCGTTTTTTTTTTCTCTTTCTCTCCCCCCCCCCCCCCTCCCCCAGGACTCTCTCTCTCTCTCTCTCTCTCTCTCTCTCTCTCTCTCTCTCTCTCTCATTATATTACCACCACCTCCACCATAACCAGCACCCACACAGCCTCTACCACGTCCGTCGCGCATCTCCCCACCGCCCCGAAAGAGAGATGACTAGCTAGTGGTGTGAAGGAGACGGACGGTGTGCCCTAGCTCTGCCCAATACCTGGCGGCTGTAATGAGGTCCTGGCTGTCGTCACAGCTATAGCAGGTCCAATGAGAAATCGATCTTTTTTTTTTTTTTTTTTTTCTTTGATCTACCGCTGCGAGTTCACACAAGGCTGTATGGCGCTGATGATATGCATGTACGATTGAGTCGTTCCCTCGTCTGGTTTGGGGAAAGAG
>JADBJO010000059.1:90000-97500 GCA_016801955.1 Conus betulinus
AGTATTTGGAAGATCAGCTTGCAGTGATGTGGACTTACGGGTTTATATACTAGTCACATAAAGTTAAGCACAGTTTACATGTACCCGCATAATTTCCAAAATATAAAAGCCACGATTTTGAAATTGGGAACAGATTTAATTCATTATCTTGTTACGTACATTGAATTTCATTGGGATCGAATGAACGGTTGTTGATTTACAGACAATTAAACAGAGGATGGGTCGAAATCAAAGTTCGCAAATCTGTTCAGTTCACAAAATCATTTCAATAGTGGGTGTGGCCACCGCCATTGGCGAGACATTCCACGCAGCGACTCCTCATCGAGTTGACCAGTGTTCTGATGACCCTCTGAGGGATTTCTCTGCCATTCCAGTTGCAGCATTTGGAAGAGATCCTGGCGGTCTCTGGGAGGTGGATGGATGTTCTCCTTCACACGTCTCCCCAACTCATCCCACATATGCTCGATGGGATTGAGGTCGGGACTATACGCCGGGAAGATCATCCTGTTGATGCCGGCCTGCACAATGAAGTTTTCGGCCACCCGGGCCCTATGTGGCCGAGCATTGTCGTCTTGGAAGACTGCCATGGGGTCCTATCCGTTGCATGGTCGGGGAACAACGAAAAGGCGCCAGGATTCATCCCGATAGCGGATGCCTGTGAGGTTTCCATCAATATGGTAGAGTGGTGTCTTGTGGTGGAGGCTGAAGGCACCCCATACCATAACAGATCCTCCCCCAAAGGCCCTGGTCTGGCGAACAGCTGCATCAATGTAACGTTCACCAACACGCCTCCAAACTCTAGTTCGGCCGTCATTGTGTTCAAAGACTAAACCGCGACTCATCTGAAAAGAGGACCTGGGACCACTGTTGTTGGTTCCATCTCACATGACGATGGCAGCAGAAAAGCTCGGCGAGCCAGCCTATGGGCTGCTAGCAGTCGTGGTCGAACAGCTGGGCGACGTGATCTGAGGCCGAAGTGGTGAAGACGGGTTTCGTATGGCTTGACGGCTGAGGATGGTGTTATTTGCCATATGAAGCTGCCTTTGGATGCTGCTGTGGAAGTGGTATCCCGCTGCAATAGGGCCTGCCTCTCGATGAAACGATCTTCTCTGGGAGTAGTCTGCCTAGGCCGACCTGACCGTGGCCTCTCTTCAACGCTGTTGGTCGCCCTAAAACGCTGATTCAGTCTAACAATAACTGAATGATGCACACCAAGTCGTCGCGCCACTTCAGCCTTTGCAATGCCATCTTGTATCCACGCAATCGCCCTGGTTTTGTCAAAGGTGCTAAGTTTTTTCTTCGTGGTGGTGGCATGGTGAGAAAAGGGCTGACAGTAACCAACCCCGCGCTAAAACAGCCAAAAGAAAGGGGCATAAAAACTCACTTGAGAGACTGCTCTTGCACGGGAAAAAAAAATTTTTTCATTTTACACATCTTGTGTCGCCAGCAAGCTTGATGCAAAACAGGCACAGTTAACGCAACTTTGCACTTTTTATCCCGCGCGGTAACGAGGTCACCAAGACCCCCGTGCGCACTACCAGTTGACACAGGCTGGATTACACACTGCTGTGTGAGATTCCATCATTGGTTGCCGCATAACAAAAAAAAACCAATGTTTTTTTTGAAGGGATGAATCAACCCCCTGTGTGCAAAGGCCTGTGCTTAACTTTATGTGACTAGTATATAATAAGATGAGGTGGCTTTACTGAGTATCACTGTGCCACAGGAAGAGGCTGAGCTATCAGATCAAACAGAGTCGATAGTCGATGTATGTGTCACAGCGGCCGGTTGTTCATGTCACATTCAAACACACACAAGCACGCGTGCGAGAAACACACACACTCACACACACACGCACGCAAGCACACACGCACGCACGCACACACACACACACACACACACACACACACACGCGCGCACACACACACACACACACACACACACACACACGCACACACACACACACACACACGCAGACACACTATAGGTGTCAACATCAAGAGTTCTATCCCTCTAATGGAAACGTTACCTATTATGCCGTTCATAAAGCCCCGCTGTAAAATGGTGTTTACGAACGAACAATGCAAAACGTCTGCCTTCCTTTTTTATTCCCCAGAAATCCTCTTCAATCGCAAATGTCCGCTGTTCTCTTTTTTTTCAGCTAACATCGGAGACAATGACAACAACACCCTTTCCACGGCAGGTCTTGTGTGTCACAGTGATTTGATCACAAACGGTAAAATAAAGATCCCAATAACGGCAAAAAGCTTTTTTTCTGTTGTCGAGCAAAGTGTTGTCGTCTGTCTCAAGTTGAATGTGTGTGTGCATAATCACAGTCATTATATTTGGAAGGGGAAAAACCAAAGGTTATGTACATTCTAGAGAAAGGTTAGACGCATATTGAGGGAATTAACTGTGTGTTTTTTTTTCCTCTCACAAGGGCAGAATATATACAAGTTGAGGGAAGAGAAAAAAAAATATTAGGGAATCTGTCGAATGTTCCAAATCTTGGGGCAAAATTACAGCAGGTAATTTGCTGCGTGAGACTGGTCGTTACATTGACTGTTACATTTATCCAGGAGAGCTGTGATCTTCTAGAGAGAGAGAGAGAGAGAGAGAGAGAGAGAGAGAGAGAGAGAGAGAGAGAGAGAGTTGAAAGTTGAAGGGGGGGGGGGGGGGAGGGGGCACGACGAGGGAGTTAGGGACCGGGGGAGAAGGGACGAAAACGGTGGCGGGGCGGGAGAAAGAAAAACAAAGACAGAATGAAGAACAGGAGCCTTCATGCTTTTCCGCCAGTGATCTATAAAGTCCTGTTCCAACGTAGACGACGTAGTAGAAGAAACATTCTGTACGAAGTACCTACCTTTCTTACCAACTTCACCCGTCTTGTCTGTCCCGAAGTAAGGCTGGCATTCAGGGTGATGTCTCAGAGAAGAAAATAATGAAGTCTGCTGCGGCGACTTCTCTTGCCAGTGTGTAGACAAATGAAAAAGCTGATGCTAGACGAAGGATTATAGGAATTGGATGATGTTCTGATTTGGCTTGACAGCCATCTTATAGTAAAAATGATATGTTCGATGAATAACAGATCGACAGAGAGACTGATTAGAGAAGAAAGAAAAAAAGAAGAAAAAAAGCGTAGGCCGTTTCTATGCGATTGGGTTGCCCTGATCGCTTGCTGATTATCATTAGTGGTGACTCTCTCTCTCTCTCTCTCTCTCTCTCTCTCTCTCTCTCTCTCTCACACACACACACACACACACACACACACACACACACACACACACACACACACACACACACACACATACGTAAGCACGCACGCACGCACGCACGCACGCACGCACACACACACACACACACACACACACACACACACACACACACACACACACACACACACACACACACACACACACATGACATCACACACGTGCCCAGAGAGAGTGAGAGAGAGAAGTGGTTCTCAAAACGATAACCAGTATTGACCAAAATAGTAGCAAATGTGTAGATGCAGATGGTCGACGGAGAAAAATAATTTGCATTTCCAGTTTTAGGATGAAAAGGTCTTGTTTAAGGGATGCCGCCATCTGACACACATTTCCACACACACGTGCACGTAGGTGCATACATATACACTCACGTGCGCGCACACACACAGACATACACAGACTTCACGTACATATATACCCCGATTTTTATAAAGTCCGGATCTAGGTGTAACTCTTTGATATATGTATGTGCGCGCTAACACGAACACAGACTGGACAGGCACTCACGCGCACACAAGTGCACAAACCGATGTGCAGACACATTCGCAAATAGAAAATCCTCATAAAAATGGTATTTTATTTGCGCATGCATTCGCGCGCAAACACACACATATGCACGCGCGTGCAGTCACGCACGAATGTACGCAGACATACACACAGAGGCTCGAACGCGTGCGTGGGGAGACCTACACACGCACACAGAAATAAAAACAGGCGGACACGCGCACCAACACCAACACCAACAAAACAGATACGTGTTTTGTTTTTGATTTGGTTTCTAGACATGCTTGCACACACACATACACACACACGCGTGCGCACACACATACAGACGCACACGACAAACATACATACACACACACAATGCACATGCACACATGCACTCGAGCAAGCACGCGCACACACGTAAACACACAGACATACACAAGCAGGCGCGCGCACGTTAGCGCGTGCGCGGGGAGGATTACGCACGCACGTACAGAGATACTTAAACGTGCACGGGTATACGTGCTCAAACAAGAAAAAGGCAAATTCGCGCACCAACACCAGCACAAGCACAACAGATTAGTATTTTGTCCGTAAACTTGCTTTCTATGCATGCTTGCATGCGCGCGCGCGCACACACACACACACACACACACACACACACACACACGCACGCACGCACGCACGCATACACGCATGCACGTACGCACGCACGCACGCACGCACACACACACACACACACACACACACACACACACACACACACACAGAGGTACGCTTGCCCTAAACCCTTTCCGCGTCAGTTTTTTTTTTTTTTTTTTTTTATCGAGTTCATCGATCGGCCAGTAGTAAAAAGTTAACACAGAAGGCGAGCTCAGACAAATCCAGTTCAAACGACATCAATTTTATGTCCCCGTTGGCTTGGCCATGAAATCGAACAACAGTACTTCAACGTTAGTGTGCGCACATATTTCGCAAGAGCAGCAGCATTGCTGCTGACTCCTCTCTCTCTCTCTCTCTCTCTCTCTCTGTCTAACTTTGGCCGACGACAAAGTCTGAATGTTGGCTCTTTAAGGTTTCTCTTTACACTGAGAGTCCCACTTTTTCTTAACACCCGCCTTGCTCCTCCCCATCCGTTCTTCCTCAACCACCACCACCACCCCCACCACCCCCATCCCTCCTCTCGAAGTTAATGGGCAGCGCGATGTGGACATTCACGTCCTGGATGATGTCACCACCGATGCACGTGTGCCTCGTGCAAAGAGCGCGGTGAAATGTCATCCCTGACGTCAGTATTTTTTTGTGAAGGGGGGGGGGGGGGGGGGGGGGGGGGGGGGATACGAGAGAGAGAGAGGGGGGGGGGGGGGAGGGAGGGGAGGAAAAGAGGTGGGAGGTGGGGGGTAGGAAGACGTCTGGCTAGGTTTGTCGCTTTTCTCAGACTTCTGTGTATTCCCTTCCCGTCCTACCGGGCCCCACACCTCCTCTTTTTCGTTTTCTTTGACATAGTCTGTAGAGTACACTCTGGTAAAGCATATGGAAATGCACGTGGACCTATTATGCTTTTAGTAGTCTCAGTACCTCTTCGTTGGATGCCTCAGGACAGACTTGGTCAGTTTTGGGACTCGGCAAGAAGGCTTGTCACACGCTCATCTTTCAGTCTTCAGACAATCCTGCCGTCTACGCCGTGACATAGTCTGTAGAGTACACTCTGGTAAAGCTGGATGCCTCAGGACAGATTCTGTTTTCCCTTGGTACAGTTTGGGACTCGGCAAGAAGTCTGCTGCAGTCGCATCACACATGACGAAGAATTCATCTTTTCATTGTTATCGTCTTCAGACAAATCCTGCCGTCTTAGTCTTCTCGAATACTTAACGGATTGGGTTCAGTGTCGATGGGGTTTGTATGGAGTTCATGATTCCGATCCCGATGTTTCATTCCAAGCCGTCTGTCGAGAGTTTTGCTTTGTATTGCGCAGAATAAGAAGTCGTGGCTCCCCTTATCCCCACCCCTTCCGTTGGTTATTGCTGAGAGGGAAAAGTCCAGTCGTTTCGTGGTCCAACCTGGAGGACGTTGCCTGATTCACTGCGTATTGTTGGGGAAAATAAAGGTCAGTGCAACATTAGAAAAAGATTTCTTTCTGACCTTCAGCCACCTACAGACAGCATTATCTTGTTTGTATCGAAGATGAAATGGATTGACATCAAACGGATGTCACCATGCCGAATCAAGGAATAGGTCGTTATAACCTAGTCGCCTGTATCTAGTATGTTTTAGATTCTAGTCATCCCCTCCCCCCTCTCTCCCACCATCCTCCCTTCCCCACCTTCCCTGTCCTCCCGTGTGCCGTCGCCCCCCCCCCCCCCCCCCCCCCCTCCTTACCTCCCCGCGTCTTCCTCCTTCCTTTATTCCTCCTTGCCCGTCTCATCTACCCAGTTCTTTGACTGCCTGCCCCCTGTTCCTGCCGTCCTCTTTCCTCCCCCTCCCTCCCGATTCCCCTCTTTTTTCTCCCCCCCCCCCCTTTACCTGTCTTACCCCCCCCCCCCCCCCCCCATTTCTCCCACTCTCTCCGTCCTCTCTGCCGTCCCTCACACACCTTACCTCCACCTCTCCCCTTACCTCCCCCAGCTCCTTCGCTGTCCGCCCCTTCTCCTTTCTCCGTCCCCTCCCCCTCCCCATACCCCTGCCTCCTTTTCCTTAGACCCGCTTTGAATTTCTTGAAGGGGGCAGGACGGGGGTGAAGGTGTGTGTGGGATTGGGGGGGGGGGGGGGGGGACGAGAGTATCGGAAACCTACCCACCCAGGGACGCTTAGAACTTCCTTCTAACGCTCACCCCAGCTGAGCTATTTCGACTGACAGAAGGGTAAGGTATTTTCAAACAGTATCAGAACCAGTCGCGAGACGTGTTTTGACTCGCTTCGAATGCCGACATCGCCACGCTCCTTCGTCATATGGTCCGATTTAGTTTTGACTTTCAAGAACTAAAGTGATTCACCTTTGATCTTTCGCACTTGCTAATGAGTCACTGTGCTAAATGTGGAGAAGATAAGACAAAATAAGTGGATTTCTATCGGGAACAACAGACAGGACAGAGATACACACATTCAAATAGACAGACAGACAGACAGTCGGGCAGGCAGGCAGGTATGTAGGCAGATAGAACGCGTTCTGTATATTTGATTAGAAGCATATGTGTGTCGGGCTACGCGATTTGCCGATTTCTGTCACTTTCTCGCCATTGGTACATGAAACCTCCGATAAACATGTGGTGGGAGTTTGACCCCGGAATAGTCGCCACCATCACAACTTTCTTTTTCCAGCTCAGGGGGCTTTGACTGGAAGGGGGGGGGGGGGGGGGGGGAGGTGTGGAAGGGCAGCTCACAGTAATGATAAAAAAACATCGGAAAAAAAAAATTACTGTAGTAAAAAAAAAACTGTATGAGTCTGAAGTGAAGCTGAAACAGGAGAGAAAAAGCAAACCAGAGCAATCAAATAAATAAAACAGAACGTTTCAATTGCACATCAATCAAAAATGCTTTTGACACATAAATATTATTCAGTTGCAGATTTCTGAACAGATTTCCTAACGGACGGGGCCTGGATTTCACACACAACACACACACACACACACACACACACACACACACACACACACACACACACACACACACACATTTTTCTTTTTCTTTTTTTTTTTTTTTTCTTTTGTTCCGTCTTCTCTTAGTTTTCTGTTTCTTTTTCTAT
>JADBJO010000059.1:105000-107500 GCA_016801955.1 Conus betulinus
TATGGGAAGGCTGGAACCGCAAATTCGAGATAAACAGATAATGGTTGCACATCTGCTCAAGTATATCCTTACCAACACAGTAGGCGTCGGGTGCCAGGTTGACTCCAGGATATATATGCGTGGAAGCGTTGATCCACCCCCACCATGCAGTCTTTGTCTGAATGGGAACTTCATAGTGTTTTCTTCACCATTCTCATTGTCCATTCATCGCCTTTAACAGAAAGTCTGAAATTTGGTGTCACTCTTTCCCCTGCTTTCGTGTTGACCTCAGTGTCAATGTCTTCTTCGTGTCCATGCCCTTACTGAGTTCATCAGAGTCGCCGGTATCAATAAGTTCATGGGAGTTGTCAGTGGTTTGGGCATGACGGTGCCCTTTGGAGGAGAATTTCACACTGGCGCTGACTCCGCCACTAAGCGGTCACTGTCGTCAGTTGTGCCCGAATCCGTAGAATCCTGCAGTATGTGGGATCAGACCAAACACTATTAAACACTGCCAAAGCGGCGAGGGAGCAGTGAGCAGTGCCAGGTCACCTCTGTCGGGTTGCCTCTTGACGACTTGGCAGTGACTGCTCCTCCAGACTACCGGTGTTCTGGCTGGGACAGCACAAACCTGGGCTTGGCTCTGTGTGTGTGTGTGTGGGGGGGGGGGGGGGGGGGGGGACAGAACGGGGGCGTGGGAGTAATGCCAGTGGTGGCGTGGGAGGGGGAGGGACACAGGATGAGAGAGGTGAGAAAACCGCGACACAGTCGGCTCCGACATTGATACCACCATCTCTTTTTTCCCCCAACATAACATTCTCATATACGGAAGTGGCATCGCTGAAGTGTGTTCTCTATCAGATCGGATCCGTGCATGGCACGCTGTCAGCCCAAATCTAAGTGGATCAAGTCACGAAGAGCGTGCCGCTTCTGTAGCATTCGCACGTGCTGGGTCTCAGTGCCTGCCTCGTACAGTTAATCCGCTTTCCCAGACCTGCATACTATCAGCGGGTCAACGGCCGTCCTGCTTCGTTCCAGTCGGGAGGATGTTATGGAAGTTTGTGAATCTCATTTTTCGTCACACGTTTCGTGGAGAGAGAGAGAGAGAGAGTGAGAGAGAGAGAGAGAGAGAGAGAGAGAGAGAGAGAGAGAGAGAGAGTGAGTGTGAGTGTGTGTGTGTGTGTGTGTGTGTGTGTGTGTGTGTGTGTGTGTGTGTGTGTGTGTGTGTGAAGCTTACAACAAAAGATATAAAACATATATGTTATTTCCAACATGTCGATTGGTTGCTTGTCTTGACCACAAGACTTAGACGGACGGATGGATGGGAATGGATAAATAGATAGATCGGTTGAAGTATTGTTTTTGATTGTTCGATCGATCAAAAACAGTCTGGTCTCTGAGCTTCTTCCTGTTTAAATTCAGTCCGATTCAGACAAAATGCATATGAGATTTAAAGGTCACCGGTTTAATTCTTTTAGAGAAATGTTTGCTCGTATTTTTTCATGCAGTATGAATATTGACGTATTCTCAGTAGAAGACAGATTGATGGCAGTTCCCCGTCCCGTATAGGTTAGGTCAGCGTAAGGTGAATTTGGAATGATTCCAGTTGTAAGCGAGAACGCTTCCAGGAAGAGCAGCATTATTGAAACTCTTTTCTCGTCCAGTGCCGTCGAAACTTAACAGTCAGCTAATTCACTTTGAAGCACTAGCAGTTTTTTCACCGAATATCCATTGAAACAACCAGTTCCTCACCCATATCCGTTGAAAGTCTGTGTTTTCATAAAATTGTGAAAATAAGACCTTCGATGCGATAGTGTGTAGGACGCGAGTGGCGTTCTGAATCAAATCGCTAGACTTAATGGGAATGGCGTGAATATGTATTGAGCTGATGTGAGACAGGTATAGTCCAGTTGAAGCGATGTTCCATAGGACGATTTCTGATTAGGCAATTCGTGTTGGGGGGATATTTCATGGCCCGTTGAGGCAGGCGATGCGTCCTGAAGGCGATGATCTATTAGGGCGAAGTCCACTGAATAAATATCTGCATTTTTTTTCGTAGATCATGAAATGGCTATAAGTTCCAGTCAAGTCATGTAAAATGTACATGATAAAAAATCATGCATCTTGTTTGTGAGATTTTTCTCACGCCTAATATCATTGTGAACGGATATCGAAATGATGAACACACACACACACACACACACACACACACACACACGCGCACTCACACTCTCTCTCTCTCTCTCTCTCTCTCTCTCTCTCTCTCTCTCTCTCTGACATTGTCTGCACATGCAACCAAGAGGTTTGCAGACGAGCACAGTTGCCCCGACAGAACTGTCACTCCAACAGATATATCGCCCCAATGGACCTTCGCCCAAACAGACGTCTCCCGCAACGGAACATCAAGCCAACAGACACTGCCCCGGGGACCACCAAGCAGAGAGATACCTCAACAACGAACCATCGACCCACTGGATGTCGCCCCGAAGGATTGTTGACTCGTCCCACCCACCCCCCCCCC
>JADBJO010000059.1:117500-132500 GCA_016801955.1 Conus betulinus
CACGCACACACACACACACACGCGCGCGCGCGCGCGCGCGCGCGCGCTCGTACGCACGCACGCACGCACGCACTCTCACGCGCGCACACGCACACACACACACACACATACACACACACACACACACACACACACACACACACACACACACACACACACACACACACATATGCGAGCGCGCGTGCGTGCGTGTGGTTGCCGTATTTCAACATATCAGTATGGAGCGATCTCCTGCAGTATTGATGTAGCGAAGTTAACGGACCAAAGCGGACACATCATGCACCGGACGAGTGAATTGCTACGTCAGGGTCCCTGATCGTTTCCGTGTTCGATCTGCTGGACTGTTCTTGTTATTTTTGTCATTATTACCGTTGATTACCTTCCAGTTAGTTTATGGACTTCGCGATGTGACGGGTTGTTCTTGTTGTTTTTGCTATTTATTTCCGTTGATTACGCTACATTGTTTTTTTTTTTTGTTTTTTTTTTTCCCCGAGTGAAAAGGTTACCAGTCAGGTTGATGAACATACGCGTTTTGGCGTGCTATGTGAACTTTGTTCTTTGGGAGATAAGCTTATCTGTCTGTCTGTCAGTCTCTGTCTGTCTGTCTCTGTCTGTCTGCATGTATCTCTCTCTCTCTCTCTCTCTCTCTCTCTCTCTCTCTCTCTCTCTCTCTCTCTCTCTCTCCTCCTCCTTCCACATCTTTCTGTTGATCTGTCTGCGTCTGCCTGTCTGCCTCTCTCTCTCTCTCTCTCTCTCTCTTTCTCTCTCTCTCTCTCTCTCTCTCTCTCTCTCTCTCTTTCACACACACACACACACACACACACACACACACACACACACACACACACACACACACAGACACACGCACACACTCTACCCCCACCTTCCTACTATCCCTCTTCCCTCTGCCTGTCTGTCTGTCTGTACGTACGTACGTACGTCAGTCAGTCTGTTTTGACTCAGGTCATTCCCTCAATATTCGCACCTAAACAAACAGTCACACAACCAGTTTTCCCGGCGCTTGAAGTCTGCAGTCTTTCTCGCACTTTGCGTATCCAACTAAAATCAGTGTCGAGTGGGAGATTCGTCTGATGTCAGTGTAGTAGCAACACTATCAGAACCTGAAGAAAGAAAGGGATCAGCGAATCCTCGTGGCCAGGCAACTTGCGTGTGTCTAAACCTGACCTGCCTAAGAAAGTTAACATCTAGGTTTCTTTGGGGTTTTTGGTTATACGATAACCGTCATTTCGCTTGCTTTATATCGCTGTCACCGGATTAGAAAAGCTCTTCGCGGTCCTTGAGTTTGATAGGACTGCTTGTGTCCTTTTAGCCGTCCAGTGCGGTATTTACGTTGCGTTACTACGTGTTGCTCACACTGCTTTCTAGCCCACTGGCGTCTGTGCAGTGGACTCATTATGCCCCTGTTTTTCTCCAGTTCACTCACTCATGTGTGTGTGTGTGTGTGTGTGTGTGTGTGTGTGTGTGTGTGTTGTGGAGATGCGACAGATAGACCTCAATACCTGCGACATCACGAGTGTGTGTGAGAATCTCACAGGTACACGACCTGAGCAGAACACTACACATGGATGACTACAGTTGGCTAGTTCCACGTGCATGGTTACGCACAGGCTGACGGGACCCACCCGTGCCGGTGTTGCCCTCCGTAACCCGAATTAGGACAGCAGGTGCGCGTTATCTGTGATCACAGTGCGTGAGAACCTCTGCCACCCCCTAACCCACGCTAACACCCCCACCTCCTTTCCTCCCTCCGTGTCCATCTCTAGACCTACAAGGTCAAGGCACACCCAGCTCGTCGCCAGGGGCAGCTGCGAGGGAAACTGATGGTAGTGGCCGTGATGGTGATACTGATGATAACGATGGTGGTGATAGTTGATGGAGGTGGTTGTGGTGATAGGACGACTATCAACACACATTCTTCCCATCAACACCATCACCATCATCATCATCATCTCATCATCATCATCATCATCATCATCATCATCATCCTCATTCTCATCACCGCCGCCGCCGCCACCACCACCACCACCACCACCGCCATCATCATCATATCATCATCATCATCATCATCATCATCATCATCATCATCATCATCATCGCCGCCGCCACCACCACCACCACCACCACCACTGCCGCCGCCACCACCATCATCATCATCATCATCATCATCATCATCATCATCATCATCATCATCATCATCATAAACTTCAGTCATTATTCTTAGATTTTTTAATGATGATGACGATGATGATGACGATGCACAATTCCTTTGAAAGCTTAAGTGATCTGACATTGTTAACTGCTCGACGTTTCCATATTAAAAATTGATTGAAGTGGTAATGGAACAAAAAAAAAAATGATGATGACGATAACAACAAGAAACAACAACAATAATAATAATAATGATAATAATGATAATGATGATGATGATGACAATGGTGATGATTATGAAAGTTGTTGCTCGGATGCTGCAAGCAGCTGTTTTAATTAAAGAAGAGGCTATTCTGTCACATCAAGTGGAATGTCTGGTCACTGACGCTGTCGACTACAGCCACCACCACCACCACCACCACCCCACCACCAATCACACCCCCACCCGGTCCTGTGAGGCGGGAATGTAATCCACACCCCGCGGGGAAAGTTGCATACAGATGAGTGGCTAATGAAACAAACAACAGCACAAGTCAAAAGAAAGAAAGAAAAAAAAAACCGGCCATTATGTTGATCGTGTTCTAAACTAGTGGGTGATTTGACGTTGATGACGCGAGGTGTTGAGGACATCACATTGATTTTGGCCATGTGACTGACTTCCGCGAGTGAGGGGAGCAAGTCCTTGCTGTGCTGCCTATTGTGATTGGTTGAGGCGTTTGATAACAGTCACGTGATAGCAATGCAGGAGGTGAGAGAGTGGGCGTGCGCGCGCGCACACGTGTGTGTGTGTGTGTGTGTGTGTGTGTGTGTGTGTGTGTGTGTGTGTGTGTGCGCGCGCACGCGTGCGCGCTATAAAATGATGTTTATGTTCAATGTCCACACAAACATAGCACCGCAATATCTTGCTGAGTTTGTTCAAGGGGCAACAAAACATTATTGTTCCAATAAATGTTCTATAACTGGCATGCATCCATTTATTCATATTGAGCTTTTCATATTTTTTCACCATCTTTCTTTATGCGTCTGTCGAGGCATGTGGGTAATTGCTATCCTTCAGATCAGCCATTCGTAAACTACTGCTCGAGGAGAAGAGGCACCTGTGACCAAATGGTTAAATCGTTTGTCGGAGAAGCTGACAGTCACAAGTTCGAACCACACGTGAGATCGGATTTCTAAGTGTAAAAAAAAAAAACCAAAAGGTTAATTTAAAGCACAGAACACGGCTTACATTTCACGCGCGCGCACGGGCCCATACAGGCGCACATACACACACATACGTGCACACACACGCGTGCGCGCGCACACACACACACACACACACACACACACACACACACACGCACGCACGCACGCACGCACGCACGCACGCACGCATGCACACACACACACACACACACACACACACACACACACACACACACACACACAGAGCGCGCGCGCGCCTCAACGTCCAAAGAATAAACGGGATGTCGAAAGGTGACAGACACAATCTGGGAAGCAATCAAACACTGCCGACCTTCCCCACCCCCAACGCTCCCCTTCACTCTCGCTCCCTCTGTGCCAATCAGTCTTCGGCCCACAGCGACAGCCCACAGACAGTTTACTTCGTCCTTCCAGCGTCACCATCCACCACACCATCGGCCCGTCCAATTCATGCCAGACTGTTTACGGCCGTGACGACCACGGGGGTCATCTCCGGGGCTTGCCACCTCCGAAAGGCAAAAGAAATGTTCATAAAGGAGTTGACTGACATACCGGAAATGGAGGAGAGGACGGAAGTGTGTGTGTGTGTGTGTGTGTGTGTGTGTGTGTGTGTGTGTGTGTGTGTGAGAGAGAGAGAGAGAGAGAGAGAGAGAGAGAGAGAGAGAGAGAGAGAGAAGATGGGGATATGGAATTGAGGAATAGATGGAGGAAGGCCGTGGAAAGTGCGAAAAGACCGAGAGTGAGAGGGGTGTGTGGAGATAGACACAGAAAGTGGTATGTATATCCCAGCCGGCAGGAAGGGCGTGAAAGCGCGTTGACATAGCTTTTTTGTGCGAAATCAGATTTTCAGAGAAAAGGTCTGGTAAGAAATTCAGAAAGAGGGAAGGAATGAGGAGAGAAACGAGCATGAAAGTAAAAGATTCACGAAAACCGAGGGGAAAAAGACGGGATCAAAAAAAGAAACCAAACCAGCTTGATAGTGAGATCACATGGAACTTTGTTAAGTTCAAAGACTTCAGTTCAGGAGCGAGATCTTTAAAAAAAAAAACAAATCGGCACTGAAACAGTTGTAGCCATAAACTTCACAAATTCCAGTATTCTATGACAGTACTCTAGTTTGCAGAGCTAAGAAGTCATGGCATCCCATAGCACAGGGTATTCTACCCGCCGGTCTGATTACAAAGACAAGTGAAGAAGGAGGGATTCACATTTATCCTAGGGGGGTCTTTCGGAACCCCGTTCTCTCGCATGCTATGTAGGCATGCTGTCCCAAGAGCTTGAGGTCGTGCACTGAGAGCTAGCAGGACTGCACGCTCGTTCACACAGTAGATGAGCGTCAGTGAGGAAGGGTTGGATGCTTCAATCAAAGATATGCGCTTATACTCGCTGCGACAAGCTTAGTTTTAGTTTTGTGTGAGTTCATCATCTTGTCAGCTAGAGGCTGTTAAAGACTGGTTGTCTACGGGCTGTTTCCGTACTCCTGCTTTTGAATTCCCGCGACACGTGCTTTGAAACCAGTGATTAAATCAGTGATGTGGACTGGAGTTTTAGCGGAAGGGAACCGAATGGTCCCACCTCAACAGGTTCTTTCGGATCCCGCCCATCTGTCTTTGAAGGCGGTCAGCAGAGCTGAGGGGTTGTACTGGTGACCTCTTCTTCTTCTCTTCAATTGAAACCCTTTATCAGTCTGCCGCGTTAGCAGGCGTGTTCGCTCTAAGGAACCGATAAAGGAGACGTGCTCACCCTTATTAACCCCTCACAAGGACTTCAGCGCACGCCTAAAATGTCGGTGAATTGTATCGCGTGTACGCGAAAATCACGATCCAGACTCCGAATGCTCTGCCCATTAAACTGTTGCTTTGAAACACAGTTGATCAGCCCCTGTCCTGATGAACAATGGACAGCAATGTTGTCCTTGAAGAGTAAAGCGGATTTTTTTGCTTGTCTCCTGTATTTTGCATTTGGATTCTAGTTATTTTACTGAGATATTGATGGACTTGAGGAAAAAATCTCAAATTCGAAGAATTCGTTTTAAAAAAAAAGTTTGCTTTGCGTTTCTATAGAGAATATGTACTCTTATAACCAAGATAGAATAATGAAATGCCTTGATTGGCTTGTAAAATATTCAGTATTACACAACTGCAGATCGTAAGATGCAGTTTGTTTGCTAGCCAATGAACCAAACACCCAAAGCTTTCTTTTGTTGTTCATTTGTTCTATGAATCACCCTGATGTAGCTCCTGTTTTTTTTATCTGGGCTATAAACAGTATGACCCGGCTCGACTTAATGAATGGACGTCCGAACGTAAACAGTAGCTACAGTGATTCAGAGCTCAGGCTCTGGCTGTGTGGACTCATTCGTTTACGGACACTATAGGTTAAGTAATACTAGGCGCATTTTCGCGTACGTACTCTTGAAATACTTCAATTATGTTTCGCTTGCGCAACTATTTTCTGACCACTTCCACGTGCACCACGCGACAAACACTCATGGTTGTCTTCCGCGTGAGAGTATCTGTGGCGGGTTCCAGCTGTCAGACCTGATGTATCTGGGGATCTGACAATCAGCGAATGCAGTTTAAACACTTTCTTTAGTTACGTTTCCTGCCATACACTGTGGGTGTTGAGGCATTTTGCCATGTATAAGAATAAGGATATAGATATGCAGAACCGAAGAAGAAGAAGAAGAAGTAGAAGAGGAAGAAGAAGAAAGGAAAGAAAGAAAGAAAGAGAAAATAAGAAAAAAGAACGAAACTTACCTGTCATGTAAGAAGAAGAAGAATTCTGGTTACAAAAGAAAAAGAGAGAGAGACACACACACAGAGGCAGAGAGAGAGAGAGAGAGAGAGAGAGAGAGAGAGAGAGAGAGAGAGAGAGCTGCCCACCAGATAGGGTATTTTGCAATCTTGTTCGCCTAAGGAATTACGAGAGAATCAAGAGGAGGAGGAGAAGAAGAAGAAGAAGAAGAAGAAGAAGAAGAAAGACAGAAAGCAAGAGAATCACCCACCACTCACTGTGGATATTTCCTCTTTTTTTCTTCTTCCCCTTTGTAGGGAATGCCACAGAATCAATATAAAGGGGAAGGAGAAGGGAAAAAAAAGACCCATCAAGTTCTTCCACATCCTTGTGCCTCCGAAGACAGATGGGCGGGATCGGGAAAGAGCCTGTTGTGTGTTCCCCCTGCCGGCAGAGATCCACATCGGTGATTCAATCACTGCTTTCAAAAGGACGTGTCCGGGGGGAGGCGAGAGAGAGAGGGGGGAGGGATGAAAAGCAGGAACACAGATACAACCCGCCACGGAGAGTTCGGGCACCTGCCTGTCATCGGAATGTTCTGCTGTAACGAGTTTGCCACTGCACAATATTGCGCGTGATGGCGGACTCGCAGCCCAGTGTGGAGGGGAATGACGGGGGGAGTGGGGAAAGTAGCAGGCGGGAGGGAGAGGGGTAAGAGTTGTGAACGTGGCGGGTAGGAAATTGGGAGGAGGAGGGGGGGAGGGAATGTTGCAACGATCAAAATGGTCCCCATCTGTTAGGTCCTTATAGACTCGGCCTAAACGGAAAAAATACTGGAAAGAATGCCGTTTTGATCGGCACAGAGAGTGAACCAAAGATGACGCAGTGTTCGAGCTCTCTCTTGAGCATCGTTTGGGATTGATGCTATAAGACTGTAATGCAGTCCGTTACCGATCATCTTCTTCTTCTGTGCTCGTGTGCCGAGTCCTTAAAGCTCGCTTAAGCTAGACAACAGCTGGGGGGGTGTCCAGTAATGGTCTATTGGCAGTCAGTCATCCGTTTACAGGGCGATGGAGCACAATGGGCATTCTTATGCCTCCGTAAGAAAACACAAGCTGATGCCAATTTGGCAACACACTTTATACAGTATTTCAATTGTATTTTATGTACATGTCACGATGTAAATACAAGAATAAATGAGATAGGACATCAAGAAATTCTTCTGTGAAGTCCGATCTTGAATGTATTTGCTTACAAAGACTACGATGTATGACTGAGCAATTACAGAGAGGTGCAACTTGTAACGTCCACTTTTTTTTTTTTTTAATCTGTGAGTGTAAGCACAAAAGCCTCAACATAAATCGGATCTGAAATACGGCGAACAGGAAATCCGAAAGAAAGAGAACGCTTTAGAATCAGGGATCATTTTGTTGGAAGACATCACAAGAGAAAGAAAACAGCCGGTAGTCTGGCTTTATTCTAGAACTAAATGCTACTCCGAAAGAGGCTTTTTTCTGTAATTTTTACTTCCGTGTGTTTTCTACTTCACAAGTGTGTGTGTGTGTGTGTGTGTGTGTGTGTGTGTGTGTGTGTGTGTGTGTGTGTGTGTGTGCATCCGCGCCACTTTACTTGAAGCAAAACGCTCATTGTATTTGTCAGTGCAAACTGTACATTGAAACGAAACACCATGCCTCATGACGAAATCAGACATGACAGAGTGAAAACTCGTAAAACTCTTTATTTCTCCCCCCATTTATAATGAGAGTCATTATGGGTGTATGAAAGCCCCTTCAGTTTTCTCATTGAGGGCGGACACCTTTGAAAAGCAAACCCTGATACATACGCGAAGGGGACTGAACCAGACACGTCCGCGCATTACGCTAATGCCAAAGATTAACACAGGAAAAGTAGGAGTAGGATGGGGGTAGAGGGAATGCTGTCCAGGACCCGCCGGCCTCTGTATTAGATTCAAACCACAACCTTCTGGTTGAAACTCCGATATATTGGCCTCTCTGCTGTCGCCGTGTTGACTCAGAAAGCCCTCCGCTTGCCCTCTTCCCACTTCTCTCTGTGTGTGTGTGTGTGTGTGTGTGTGTGTGTGTGTGTGTGTGTGTGTGTGTGTGTGTGTGTGTGTGTGTGTGTGTGTCCCTCTCTGTCTGTCTGTCTGTCTGTCTGTCTGTCTCTCTCTCTCTCTCTCTCTCTCTCTCTCTCTCTCTCTCTCTCCCTCCCTCTCCTCTCTCCTCTCTCTCTCTCTCTCTCTCTCTCTCTCTCTCTCTCTCTCTCTCTCTCTCCCCCCCCCCCCCCTCCCCCCCCCCCCCACTCACTATATCCTACTTCCCAACGGGCATCTGTCATCGACCTGCCTCCTCCAGAACAGTCTGGCCGTGAAGTGGGCAAACTGCGTAATGCATGCCTCCCCCTTGTTTGCACAGCATCGGAGCCCTTGGTCATCCTCCCCTTCCTAGGCGTCGGCTGCCGAACTGAAGAGAAGACGACGAAGAAGGCCAGTGTCAGTGTGATGTTCGGTGTTTTCGATTCGTCGCGCTTCTCCCACCTTCCTGATTACCCCCAGTCTGTCATAGCACTTGTCATGTCCCGGTGTGCTTGTTGAACTTGGATGTGGTCTGACCTGACCTTAGCTTGGCAAGCCATGGATTGTTGTGAGACAGGCGGTGGAGAGAAGCGAATGGGGGGGGGGGGGGGGGGGGGGGGGGGGGGGGGGGGGGGGAGACAACATCTCCTCACAGATATAGGCTCGAGCACGTGTGCACACACACAGACACGTACGCACACAAAACACATGCACGTGCACGCACACGCGCGCGCGCACACACACTCTCTCTCTGTCTGTCTCTCTGTCTCTCTCTCTCTCTCTCTCTCTCTCTCTCTCTCACTCACACACTTGAACAGTCACTCACTCATTTAGAGGGAGAGGGGGAGTGAGTAAGTGAGTCACACACACACACACACACACACACACACACACACACACACACACACACACACACACACACACACATGTTCCCCACTCAAATTTGACCCACTTTTTTCCATTGTTTTTTCTGTTGTCCCCCTCCTCCCCCCCCCCCCCCCCCCCCCCGGTCCCTAACGCCCATCTGCAGGCATTTATGTCCTCCTAACTAGCAGTCCAAATGTAAGGTCATGAACAAACTTTTACAGAACATTCATGGTGTGATGCAGCCAGCCATCTTTCTCTACCATTAGCGCCTGAGTTATATTTTTTCTTCTCTTAGCATTTACGATATATTCCTAAAGTTTTGTGCAGATCTGTTACTTTTAACAAGTAAGTTTTTTTTTTTTGCTGTTTTGATGGCTGGATTTACCGTAAATGATGAAGTCGTCTTATTTACCAACATGTAAGGTGTATTTGTGTTCGGCATATCTTGGCACCATGTGTAAGAACAAACGATCTGATCTTGAAAGATGTGTATCTGAACATATCTTTACATCTCCGACAAGATCTGTATACAGCGTTACGTAATGCATCCTTTACCAGTACATAAGCCTATAAAGCGGTAATTGTAAAAGACTGCAATATGTGAGAAAATGTCAGTGTTGTAAAGAGAATACTGCTGAAAATGTTCTTTGCCGATTTATAGGTTTCGCCCTCGGATGACATATTCATTCAGGAGATGGCTGGGACTGTTTCGTTATGATCGTCCCGCCAAGCTTGCTTACAATCACACGGGGGCGCGCGCGCGCGAGAACACGCACTGGACATGACAGTTACGCTCTGAGATTTTTTTTTTTTTTTTATTAGCGAAAAATCATTGGATACACATATATCCAGAGAGCATAATTTCGAAGTACAGCCGTACACTTTCTGTACAAAATAAAATTTCACGTGTCCTGGAAAGCAAAATGCAGCCAACCAACGACAAACTAGTCATGACTTTTAAATAAATGTTAGCGAACCGCCAAAAAAAAAAAGAAACAAACGAATCACAAGACAAAACACGACGCGTTTCGTTTTATGAGTTGTCCAGGCCCAAAGGTCATTCTTTCGTCAGCCCTTCTTTGATCATTGGCTTCATGTTCATGTTTTTTCACCTTTCTATGTCTGTTTCTGTACCTGACATTCATATTATACCTTGTTCTCTACTTTTTGCCGTCTGTGTAAAACAAGTATGTGAAGTCTGTTTTTATTTCTCTCACTCTGTGTCGAAGGGTTTTCTTTATTCTTTTGCTGTTGCCAATATCCTTAATATGATGATTTGTTTTAGTTTTTGCTGTCATTCGATCTGTTGTTGCTGTCACCCTTGCAGTGTTTTTGTGTGTCAAAAGAACATAGAATAACAAAGACAGATTGGAAAACTTAGCACTGCCCACAAACTGGGGTCATACAGATTTTTTTTAGTAGTCTTGGGTCTTTGGTGTTTGTAAAGACGAAGTCAGAGGCTGGGGTAACAGAGTACATGTGGTGAATCCTATCTGATCGCTCCAAATTCGCTTGCTTCACGGCCTACACCTTGAAAGGAACATCTGCAAATAGTAATCGTGTCGTTCATAGATGCTGGGATTTGTATGATACCATTTTACGCATCTCATTCAGTGTAAACATGTTTTTGGTCGTTGTACTTCAGAATAAGTGTCTGACATTTTCACCAGCTTTTTTTAAATTTCAATATTAGTAGGCATGTTTTACTCAATGATTTCTAGTTTAAAGTGGTCAAATCTGAATGCTAATTTTGAACATACTCATTTTATATGCTTTTGTTTTCTGTTTTTCTCTCTCTCTCTCTCTCTCTCCTCTCTCTCTCTCTCTCTCTCTCTCTCTCTCTCTCTCTCTCTCTCTCTCCTCTCTCTCTCTGTTGTGTGTGTGTGTGTGTGTGTGTGTGTGTGTGCGTGTGTGTGTGTGTGTGTGTGTGTGTGTGTGTGTGTGTGTGTGTGTCAGTCAGTATTTAGTAATGTAAGAATATTTTAATCTCGAAGTGGTTATCTTTCGTAGTTTTTAGTCGTGGCTGCGGCCCTTGATGGGTTATGCTGTCCGTTAGTATGAAATTTGAAGATGAAAAGGTACTGTCCTCGGCTTCTGAGAATGAGAATCTGTATCTGATGCTGCAACATACGTCTGCTCTCACAGCAAGAGCATTATAGTGTTCATGAGTGTGACGGAATATGGGGACGGGGGACGGGAGATAATGGCGATGGATGAGCTTAAATGTGGCGAGGGGAAACGAAAAGGATAGAAAATTGAACTACAGAGAGAGAGAGAGAGAGAGAGAGAGAGAGAGAGAGAGAGAGAGAGAGAGAGAGAGAGAGAGAGAGAGACAGCGATACTTTTCTGTCATTGTGACAAGCGGTGTTCAGATTCAGTTGACTTCAGCGGCATGTTTAAAGAATTAAACGTACAAACCTTGTTCATAAGAATTAAGACAACCAAAAAAAAAAAATCCCAGAACATTCATTCCTGTTCACTGGACCATCCAGACACAATACTGTTCACTCACTCACAGGTAAGATCTTGCTGATTTGTTCAAAATGAAAGTATTTATAATCCTTAGTGTAGTCTGAATATTGTTACGGTCATCATGTCTTCAACTATGGTTTTTGCGCACATCATTCCCGATCAGGTACATGTTCTGCGTGCAATAATATTTTATCAACTCTACCATCTGATGCTGATCAAACCCTTTGCTTTTGCCTCTGTTGACTAGAACAAATTGTTCCCCACAGTTCTTCATATTAATTTCACCGAAAAAGAAAATGGTTCTCCCGTTCTTAAAGGAAATCTTAAATGAGGCAGCAGAGAACAGTAAGCGGTAAATAATGAATAGAAGAGTGATTCTTGCTCCCACGATGATGAAACAATTACACGTCCATAACTCCAAACGATTGTTGCTTAGGACACCTAATCGCCCAGCAGAAATGCCAACACAAAGCACACAGAACAAACAAGAGACATCCCCCCCAAAAGGATGTTCCGAGCTTTCTTGTATACCCTCTACTGTTTCTCAAGAATACTATTAAAGTATGTTTAAAACTGAGATGTGAATCAATTTGACAGACAGGCAGACAGAGACAGAGATTTTCACAACAATTGTCTAAGACATTTTTGCACCGTCTCTTCGTGTAGAATACACAGCCGGGCGAAAAGGGGTCCATGTCGAAAACACCAAAGACAAAACCTAACTTTAACTCGCCATTGAAAATGAAGTCAGACTCTGTACTTCCGCTTCAGGGCGGTGTTCGATGATCCTGGGAGCTTCTCCGTCTGGCACTCGGTGTCTCTCTTCAGGGCAGACATCAATACAGCATCTTATTTCTGCCTTCCTGGAGCCGTCCTCAGCACACACACCTCAGACGCCCATGTGTACCTTTGATGTTGTCGACGGCAAATAGAGAAATATTGATCATCGATTTACAAAGGCTTTCCATCTAAGTTCGATGAAGTTTTCAGAAAGTCAGAAGCGTCTTCCATGACGGATCAAACACTCGCTGAAGTCGATGTCTGCGCGGTGTTTTGTAGTTCCACCCCCGAAACGGCTCTTGACGTTGGGCCTTTGACAGAAAGTGTGGCAGCAGGCGGGTCATTTGCTCTGGACAAACTCCAGCATTCACGAGGACTCGGAGAGCGGCACGCGAGGGGGAGGTCCTGTCTCCGTTTTACTCGAACTCGGTTTTCAAGCTCTTACTGTTAGAAGAATTATTCATTTTAAGTTCCTCGCAAAACGACACTGCTTTTGCCGGGTCACCGCTCATTGAACTATTCCCGCTTATCTTTTTGATGTATTCGCACGTTTTACTGACTATGGGGAGGTTGTATATGAAAATGTGACCGAAGAAAAAATCAGTTTACATATCTAAACTTAAAGCCGAAATTTAATACTTGTATAGCGTTTGCTCCCTAAACATTGTCTTTCAGTTCTGTTTTAATGTTGATATTACTCACCCAGCATACCTGTCATTGGACAAAAAAAAAAGATTCATACCCTCTGTGGCAGCCTCTGTGTAAAGCGTCAAACAACAAATCCGGTTTGTTTTTTTTTTCTGTCCGAAACAATCGTCTTTCTTGCACGTTCCATATGATTTCAAGTCTTGTCTTACTCATTACTTGATTAATGGTCCTCTGCAGATCACAAATGCACATTGAAGATCAGTCTTCGGATACAATTTTGCTTCTCATATGAATCTGTCAATGTATGGGCCAGTCCTACGGTGAAAAAAGAGCCTCTTGATATGTGCAAGTAAAGAGGAACCGCTCAGATTAAGTTTAGATTAACATTTACCCGCCAAACATGTTGAAAAGAGTAAATAATGTAGGTGATTTCGTGCTTTGTTCAGGCCAGGGGCAAATGTGTGGCTTCGGGGATGCTATGTCGACCTACAATTAGTACAGCAATCAAATCTTTGGATAAGATGAGGATGTAAAGGTGGCGGCCATCTGTAAGCGCGAATTAACGCAACGGTGAGACAGACAGCATGTTCTTTATCTGGGGAAAAATGGATTTCGAGTCATGACAAGAGTTAGAACAATGTCCTGAACGCTTCATTTCACCTGTATCTACAATAAAATACTTGATGTACGCTCTGGTACAAGCTTTGATTTATAAAGGTAACAGTTCTGGTATCCTTTTGTGGGAAGCAGACGACACATTCTCAGTCGCGGCGACACCATATACAACGCTGCTGGCAGTTTTGCATTACTTGCTCCATCGGCCTTACAGTATCTCTACTTCTTTCCTCCCTGTGACTGCTTCTTTCCCACGTTTGAAATGTGTGTTGCCCTTTACTTTGAAGGAATGCAAACATTGCAAACTGCCCTGCGGCTCGAAAAACGGCGATGTTTACTCCCCTTTGCTGCATGTCGTAAACACAGTCGCGCTCGTTTTTCCAGGTGGAAGAACAAAGTTATTAAGTCGTGTCAGTTCGCATGAAATGTGTTTTCTGTACTATCTGTCCGGCCGATCAAATTCTAGCGATACGTTTGGCAAGAAAATGACGAACTTGTGTGGGATATTGAGAATGAAGGACCTGTCGCTGAACTATTTGCAAACGTCCAGTTTTCATACATAGCCTCCATCCTTAACAATGCCAATATTTAGAATAAAGAATGCGAGCAAAGGTTGGTGTGTGCACGTAATGACTGTCACCATCCGTATCAAAATATGCTGATTCACAGCTCTTTCAGTTGATATTTCCCAGCTTTCTTTTTTCATAAACAAACACGTGATCCCCCCCCCCCCCCCCCCCCCCCCCCCCCATCGCGTCCCCCCCCTATTTAAAAGCATTTGAGATGCTTTGTGCCTGCCTTTCATTGTGACTACTTTCGCTGTGGCGCGTTTTGTTTGTACTGTTTGGTTTAAATTTCAAGCTGTATGTTCAGCGAATCGCTTTCATTTAGAGCATTTCATTCTTCCTTTTTCTTTCTCTCGTTCCTTCTTTCTTTCTTTCTTTGTGTCTTCTTCTTCTTTCTTCTTCTTCTTGCATGGGGCTGGTAGGACGGGAGAGTGTGTGTGTGTGTGTGTGTGTGTGTGTGTGTGTGTGTGTGTGTGTGTGTGTGTGTGCACTAACACCATCTGCCATGCTCACATTTGATTTTCCTTATTTTATTTTTGTCTTTGCTTTTGTTATTCATGATAATCATTTCATTCTGATGGATAAGAGCAGTAATAGCAGCAGCTGTGGTTGTAATAAAGTAGGGGGAATGATGATAATAGTGACTAGCTGGTAATACTAAAAACACCTCAATCATTGTCATCATCATTATCACCGTCATCGTCATCGTCTTAACAATAATACTGGTGATATTACAAACAAATTATCATTCTCTGAGTTGCTCTTTCACACAGATACGTCTTCGTCCTTCGATGTCAAGGGTTCGCGTGCACGCAGTATGCAAGCGTGCGTGTGCACACTGCACTAACACAC
>JADBJO010000059.1:150000-160000 GCA_016801955.1 Conus betulinus
GAACACAGACGCTACCGGGGCGCTCTGTCATAAGTAAATGTCACTTCATTTACATGCTTTCCTTCAAAGATCAAGACTCATGTATATCATCACTTCATGTCTGGATTTTCTGTGGCGAGTGGTGCTAAAATACCGCTTTAACTCAGCGTGTATGTGCAGTCCTGGTACTGGTTCTCTGGCTCCGAGTCCAGACAGGGGCATTGTGTATTCTTGTGGCTCGAATGGGAAGGCAGGAACCACACACTGATGTTTCATCCACCAGTCGGATGCGTTCTTCAGAGTGCTGCTCGTATTTCCTGACCGACATAGCAATGGTCTGTATAGGAAGACGGTCCCTTGGCATACCACCAGTTCATAGATACCGGACGGTCGATTTCACGTGCTTGTCTGCCCGGCCCCATAAGACAGAGCGCTGTGACGTAGCGCAGGACCCAGACGACCTGCCGTCCGGGGAAGACAGTGGCTCATCTCTCCAGAAACATCCCACCTCCTCTTTCCCTCTGTCTCTTGACCACAACGCTGATGGATTCTCATGCTTTTCCAGTATGGATAGGGGCAAATAACCATTATTTCTCGCGCAGATATCCATTGGGTGACCCCTTGCGATGGGTATGGGCGGGGTATGTCCCTGTGTGTTAGCAGCGAGGGCTTTGGTCATGTACATTAGCATGGCCTGCTAAGCGCTAGTAGTAAGCTTTACTTGCTCTTGACATTTCATATTCAATCAGTCGGAAAGGGCAGCAGTGTTTACACAGTTGATAATATTTCGCGGCCAGTGTTGTTGTTTTTTACGACGACGGGCAGACACTCCCACCTCCAACTGGCAATAAACAGAATGGATTGGATGCAGGTGTTGTGTTTAGTTGCCTCGTTGAGACTGTAGCTAATGGGAGCAGGCGTGAAGAGGAGAATTAAGGCGCAGATCAAAATAGATTCTGTCTGGTTGTCCTTGCTGCTTTTGTAGTCCTTGGTGGGTTTTGTTGTTGTTGTTGTTGTTGCTGCGGTTGTAATTGCTTTACATGTTGTCGTTCAAAGTTCAAAATGAATACGTATTCTACGTACATCTGGCTAGCTTTTCTGAGTCATCTTTAGGTAAGCAACTGTCATACTCTCTGTGTCTTTTGACCATTCTTTTTTTTTCAAAATAGACTTACTGCACTATTGCCCACAACAACATGTTCACTGATATGTACACAGTTGATGTACCTCTGTGTGACAGTAAAGCTGACAATATACAAGAAAACAAGTGTACAGAATTTGCTTCAGAAACATACAGACTTGAGATTAGACGCAGATGGTGTGAATATTTCTTATATCACGACATAGTTTACTTCACAGGTCAGTGTTGATTCATCTTGTAGTTCAGTCTCTTCTTCTTCTTCTTCTTCTCTTCTTCTTCTTCTTCTTCTTCTTCTTTTCTTCTTTCTTCTTCTTCTTCTTCTTCTTCTTCTTCTTCCTCCTCCTCCTCCTCCTCTCCTCCTCCTCTCCTCCTCCTCTTCTTCTTCTTCTTCTTCTTCTTCTTCTTCTTCTTCGTCGTCGTCGTCGTCGTCGTCGTCATCGTCATCGTCATCGTCGTCGTCTTCTCATTCTTCCATTGTTGGCAAGGCTTCTCAAGGTTTCACCATTGATGATCCTTTTCCCTATGTAACTGTTTTGAATCCTGACCTTAGGGTCATCAGGTTCTGTCTCGGGAGATTATGTCTGAACACGGCATCAGTGCAGTGTGTGTGTGTGTGTGTGTGTGTGTGTGTGTGTGTGTGTGTGTGTGCGTGCGTGCGTGCGTGCGTGCGTGCGTGCGTGCGCGTGTGTGTGTGTGTGTGTGAATGAGTGAGAGTGAGTGAGAGAGACAATGCGAATGTGAATACTTTAATGTGTTAGGCCTTGTGCCCGTTCACATGTAGAGTGTGAGGGAAGTGGGGATTAAGGGGAGATAATCAAACTATAAGATATGATTGACATGTTGTCACACAGAGAGAGAGAGAGAGAGAGAGAGGAGAGAGAGAGAGAGAGAGAGAGAGAGAGAGAGAGGTTAGAGAGAGAGAGAGAGAGAGAGAGAGAGAGATCCATCCCACTAATACACTTCTACAAGAATGGGAACCAGTCTGTGTTTCTCTATGCATGCCTTCACACACCGGGTTTCAGTTTCGACTCTCATCCGAAGGATACTCGGGAATGATGAGTAGAGTCTGCACAAATACTGACCGAGATGAATACAACAAAACAATCCGTAAACCTGGTTGTCTCAAACGGATATTGAATCCAGAACCGTTGGACGGAAAGTACGCTGGCAGCACAAGCATACGAGCCATGCACATTGTATACTGGTAGTCTGACTCCATTGACAAGGTCAACAATTCCCGCCTCTTACAGCCCAGCTGTTGATCTCGTTTCACCAGGATGCGAATAAATCTGCCCAGAGTGGACAGGACCAGATTGCCTGGACAACGGTCCCCGGTGTCGGTATGGAGGCCGTCCTGTCTCGTTTGACCATCCCGGGCACCTGGCGACGGAAGATCAGAGGTATTCGTGGTCATTGCTTTGAATACTTCAAAGACGATTGCCTGCTTGCTGGCTGATCTCAGCAGTAGTTGTCACCAGTGTTTAAACCTGATCGTTACGACGCAGTAGTGATATTAAGCCATCTCTTGATACTTTAAGGGAAAGGGGGGGGGGGGGGGGGGGCGATGCTTTGCATCCTATAGACGCTAAGGAAAATCCCCAGTGTGTGTAGTGCACCCGTGTCCTAAAAGTTGTGGAAATTGAGAGATGAAGAGAGAACTGAACAAGAGGGGTTGGCGGGATGAAACATGACGTGAAGAAGCGGAGCTGATGATGCACGATTGACCAGTTGTCATCCTTGCTGTAGTCGTGTTGTTTCCACTCGTGCTTCTTTCTTTATTCATTTGTTTATTTTTGTTGTTGTTGTTTTTTGTTGACACGGAGAGAGGGCTGTTATGAAAACATACTTTTTTTTTAATGTTTCACAGGAATGTGTGCATCAGATCATAATTTTAGTTACACTAAATTGTCTGTAGACGAACTGTTCTCTTTTTTGTCTCTAGAATGGACCATGCTATTGTTATACTAAACCACCCTTAGGCAACAAATGCCAAACATCTTTTTTGTCCCTTGATTTTGTATATTTTGACAAACGTACCGATGTCCATTTCTAGACTTTCAGATCGTGCGTAAGTGTAACGTTAAAACTGGCACTGTCCACAGAAAAAACAATGTACGTATCCTCTCATCGGTTTTAATTAAGTAAAAGAACAGATCTGTAGTGGATGCAGAATGTGTAAACTTCCATTATTCTGACATCATTGTCACCACGCAACTTGCAAACCCATCACCGATCTCGTACAGGCAGGGAGTTAATGGAATTCCGAGTGTTATCCTGAAATGGACAGTGATAATGCCGGTGTCAACGTGAAGAAAATCTGCTGGGAAGTTGCGACGTCTCCTACCTTTCAGGGCACGACGCGGGGTGTGGTCAAAGCATGCCTGCGGTCAGTGCTCTGGTCATTAACACGAGGACCGCTTGCTGGTCGTGCTCGGAAATGGCTGTCGCTAACGGCCACCTCAGGTCACTGTAATAAATTCATCTGCTAAATAGTTCCATGGGCATTAGTCTGACCACCAGCAGGGGCAGTAACTCATCTTCAGTGGAGAGTGGATGGGATTGATGGCTTCTGGTGCTCAGTTTATTTGATGCTTTATGAGGCGGTTGACCTTCCGGGCGGGAGATTAGAAGCCGGGATTTTTTTTATTGATAGATGAGTAAGAATATCTTCTATTGATTATCTTACTGTCGTTGCCGTTCATGCCTCTTTGTAAGTGTGTGTGTGTGTGTGTGTGTGCATATATTTTGTTGTTGACTCATTTTCCATTGACCTTTTCAGGTTCAATGGTAAAAATGAGAATCAAGCTCTCAATGTAGCTTGTCATGAAAGGATACAAAAGCTAGCTTTGAAATGTGGCAGCCAGTCAGAATGAGAAATTATACCTTTTTGTCGTTTTCACATCTGTAAGTTTTGAACCTTTTTTTTTTTTTTTTTTATTCCATTCACACTGTGGACACTTCCTTCAAATGTGACAGACAGGTCCAGACTTTCAGCCGGTTAAAGACAAATTTCTCTGGTATTTTCAGATGTCTTCACAGTTTCTGGATATAGTGTTAAAACATTGTTGCTTTCTAAAACAATAGGCAGAAGTTATGCCTTTGACTAATCAGGAAAGAATAATTTTAAGATTAAAAAAAAACATACCCAGCTGCAACATTTGTTCAGTGAGATTTTCTTAGCTTTCTTTATGTCAGTATACAGGGAAAGTCATGAATTAGCACCAACGCTGAAAGAACTAAAGATGAGAAAATAAAGGACATATATGTTAATTGCATACGACAGGCAGACAGAAACCGATTGGACGCGCGCGCGCGCGCGCGTGCACACACACACACACACACACACATACACACACACACGCGCGCGCGCGCGCGCGTGCGCACGCACGCACGCACGCACGCACTCTCGCACACTTACACACACACACACACACACACACACACACACACACACACACACACACACACACACACGATATGTTTGTTCGCTTGGCACTCTGGCCCGAGCAGCAAATGGATACGCCCAGTGCAGAATGACAGTCTCACGAATCCTACAGTTCTTCCCCGACAGAACCCAGGCCCATTGATTTCCTTTGGCCATAAATCTAATGGACTTCCTTGCTGCGTCCTTCCAACGGATAGAAGGAGACAACCAGTACCTTCTTGATGATTATCCATGGGGAGGCTGCGACGCCTCCTCGGTCTCGGCACAGGACGTGGCAAAGGGTGGTCAGAGTTTGTGTGTGATTAGGACGTGGGTCATTGACAGAGGGGAGCTCTGGGGATGGGGGCTGAAGGAGGGAGGGATGATGGCTCCAAGAGAATCCCAGCCTGGTTTATGAACTCAATAACAGTTATCTCCCCTCCTGTCCCCTGGTCTGTGGTCTAAGCCCCCCACTGTCGATACCTGGAGGAGGGTATCTAAGGAGTAAAGGCCGGTCCTAACCGGACTAACCGAGAGTGTCCAGTTAGGCGGTCTTTGACTTTGTTCTTAATTGTGAGGTATTTTAGCTGGGTATCGAAGGAGGCTGGGTGACGTGCTTAAAACCTGACGATCCTAGTCACAAGAAAGAAACCGGGCCGGTCGACCTGCTCTTGGAACTGTGCAGGTTCGCGAAGAGGGAGCGATCCAAACGCAAAGCTCCCCTTTGATTGGCGCGTCTCTCTGACTGCTTGACCTCAGTTTGCATTCTCGATTTTTTATAGTACAGCTGTAATATTCAACTCCACAGGATCAATGGAAATTGATAAACAATTGAACAAACACATGAAGAATTGTTGAACATAGAGCAAGCAAACCGATTTCACAGTTCCGAGCTTGTTAAGATTAACAATATATCTAGTCGAGCTCATTAAGCCTAAAAAATGTCTCTGTGTCGAGCTCTTTAGGCCTAGCAATGTATTTATATGCAGCAACAGCGGAGAGTTTGTTTCACACTATGGGAGATATGTTATCGCCAGGGAGAAAAAAAATCGATCATTCAAAACAACAGCCGACAGGTCATCGGAAATTAACGAGCTGTGCGAGCAAGGTCGACAATCATCTCGCTCGGTTAGGGGAAAAAAGGAACAGATATCGTCACGTGTCAGCGATAGTGTTACAGGCATAAACAGGATGAAAATGGTCTTCCTTCCTCTGTAGTTTTGATTTGAAAGTTGTTCGGATCATCGGTGCATAATGCTCTTGGGACGAGAGTTCTGTGCAAACGGCTTGAATCTATTCCTTCTCTTTCAGTATCAATCAAATATGTTTTTCTCCTCTTTTCAGACCTAAAGCCGTGCCTGCAGTGACCAGAGGGTACCTGTTTTGTGATAGTATTTTTTTTTGTCCCGGTCAGTTTTATCCGAAAACAGTGACCATAGTTTTTACATGATCCGCTATGGTTGTTAGGCATTAACAAAAATGTAGAAGGAGAGGATTTCGCCTAGCTTTCTCAGTGTTCGCCTTTGTTGGAGTCCCACCTGCTTAGGCACGCCAATAGCCACTTGCAGTCATGACAGTTGTTTAATTGGCTGGGCTGCCATCATAGCTTAACAACGTATGCCAGCTTCGGATCGACTATTGAGCGAGGTCGGCCTAATTTCTGCACGTGGCCTTTGCCCGCGTGCAAACCTTGATGATATCAGTCAGGTTTGAAGCACACATGCACACCACCGTGCGTGTGTTTCAAACCTGATTGTTTGATATCATCAAGACTGTGGTGACCACCTGTGAACAGGAGGCACACACACACTTAGCCAGCCAGGTTAACAGAAAATGGCGAATGTCTCCAAAGTGTGTGCGACAGAGTTCCAGCTACCGAAAGGCTGGGATACTTGTCCTGCCCCTTCCACATCTTTGGTCATTGATAAACGTCTAAAGGTGAGAGACTACCCCGAGAGGAACTCAAAGCCCCAAAAGAACAGGAACCCTGTGGTTGCTCCTTAAGAGTCTTCCTTTACTCACCCTCCCCTTTCTCCTCCTCCTATCCCTGTTCCCTTTCACCCTCCCCCGCTCCATCCCATCATCTGCCTTCTACTGCGACAACCATCCCCTCTGTTCTCTCTCTCTCTCTCTCTCTCTCTCTCTCTCTCTCTCTCTCTCGTACTCACTCTCCCCTTCTTCCCTCTCTCTCTCTCTCTCTCTCTCTCTCTCTCTCTCTCTCTCTCTCTCTCTCTTACCCCATACGTCTTACCCAGCAATCCATCTTTTTCTTTGTTGTTGTTGTTGTTGTTGCTGTCCTGGCCCCCCAGATAGGCGAAAAGGTCAGACGATTTATGGCCTCCCGATTTGTAGCAGAGGATGGGGGGGGGGGGGGGCGGGGGGGAGAAAGGTGATCCTCCCCGCGGAGGGCGCAGGACGTTTGTGCCTGTCCCTTGCCCGAGGGGACCCCAGGTGCCGGCAGCTCTCCCGGGATGACTCTGACGTCGTTTGCTACGTCGTTAGTTCCTGCCGGTCTGAGTGGTACGGATGCTTTTAGTGCTGGACCGAAGATGGAACTGCTGGTGCTGCTGCTGCTTGGAGAGGGGGGGGTTGGGTTGAGTGGGTGGGTGGGGGAAGTGGACGGGTGGAGGGGAGGGGGAGGGGGAGTGGGCTGCCTGAATGACGACATTGTGATTAGTCGGCTACAGACGTTTGCTCAGTGTTCAAGCTTTTCGTCTATGGGTTTAGTTTGGTTAAGGTTCTTTTCATTGCCGTCGTAGAGAGACACTTGACACTTTGACACTTTGATATTTTATTGTCATTACCAAAGAGGTCTTTTGACAAGGGACAAAAACATTTCCCTCCTCCTTTCCTGCAAACAAATAGTACACTTTCTTTCCTAGTGTGTATCAAATCCAAAGTTAACAAAAACAAAAATAATTCGTAACATTTCGTTATATCCTCACCTCACGCACATGAGTAATGCAAAAAAAAAAAAAAAAAAAAAAAAAAAAAAAAAAAAAACTTAAGACTGACTCGACCATCCACTCAATCAAATGATGACATTGTATTTTACCGATCTCTTCAACATGAAGAAAAAAAAAAAAAAAAAGAAAAAAAGACTGACTCGACCATCCACTCGGTGACATGATGTCATTGTATTTTACTGATCTCTTCAACATGCGATGAATGATAATATTCATTCAGATATCTCTTATAATGTATTATCTTAAATTTCACTATCCTTCATCTGTCTAATTTTCAATGCTTCCGCGATGAATTTCGCAACTGATTTAATTACAAGTTCATCATCTGATGATAACACGCCAGCGACATTTTGTTTTTTCGCTATATCTAACTGGAAAAATGAACAATTTGTCCGCACTTCATTATAAGCAGTACAGTGGAACAGAAAGTGTTCTTCGTCATCAATAATGTGCCTACATGCAGGACAAGGAGATTCTGTGGATGTTTCACATTCAAAACCATCTTTTGTTCGCATTAAAACCTAAAGTTCTCAACCTAAATCTTGCGTAATTTATTCTGTGCCATCTATCTGTTATGACATTGAGAAACTTTTTCAGAATGGAACACATTCTTAAATGAGAAAAACCAGCGATATTTTTCTTTACTTTCCATATCTGAGTGCCAATTCTGTTTAAAAGAACAAATAAGCCTGTCTTTAAATTCCGCAATGAACTGTTGCTCATTTCCTATTTCCTGGGTCATCCACACTATTCCAAAACCCTGTTCTGAAAGGACTTTCTTTACTTTATAAGCCCAGTTTTTTTCTTACCTTTTTTCATTTTTCTAAAAGCATCATATCATAGGCTTGCCTGCTGAAACGGGACTGGGGTAGCTTCAAGATCTTCAACCAGAACTTAATACATTTCACAAATGTACTTATATACAAAGGGTATCTGCCCATTTCTCCATATAAAACGGTGTTGGATGAATGAATAGGTACTTGAAGGAAACGCTTTACTCTGAACTCTGAACCGTTGATAAACTTACCAGGAACTCGTACATTGAACAAAAAGGATTTACTTGTGTCGAAAACGGAAAAAAGCTTCCAGTATGTCGTTTTCGATAACACTGCAAAGTTCCATTCTCGATAACATACTTTGCAGTTCAGCAACTTTTAAAACACACATTTCTTGCCTTGTGCTTCGCAAGACAATCAGCGTGTGCATTATAAATCCACCAATAATGCGAAGGAATCGAACGAAAATCATTTTTCGTTTCATTTAAAAACAATGAATTATTTTAATTCTCAACTCATAAAAAAAACAGATAGAATACATTACAAAACTGATTTAGAGTCCACATAGAATGATACATTGGGCTAATTAAGAGATATATCAACCCAACATGGCAATGTCATAATAATCGCGAAGAGTTCGCCGTGAAAATTTATAAAACCTCGTGTGTGTGTGTGTGTGTGTGTGTGTGTGTGTGTGTGTGTGTGGTGTGTGTGTGTGTGTGTGTGTGTGTTTTGAGAGAGAGAGAGAGAGAGAGAGAGAGAGAGAGAGAGAGAGTATAGGGTGGTGACAGTGGGTGTGGTGTGTGTGTGTGTGTGTGTGTGTGTGTGTGTGTGTGTGTGTATGCAAGCATGCGCGTGCGTCTGCGTGTGTGTGTACGCGCGCGCGGGCGTGTGTGTGTGTGTGTGTGTGTGTGTGTGTGTGTGTGTGTGTGTGTGTGTGTGTGTGTGTGAAAGAGAGAGAGAGAGAGAGTGTGTGTGTGTGTAGGGGGTGGTGGTGGTGTGTGTGCATGCGAGCGAGCGTGCGTGTATGCGTGCGTGTGTGAGTGCGTATGTGTGTGTGTGTGTTGTGTGTGTGTGTGTGTGTGTGTGTGTGTGTGTGTGTGTGTGTGTGTGTGTGCACTTGATCCGCACTGTCTTGTGTTTTGTTTCGGGGCAAGCGAGGTGTTGGGAGTGTTGACGGTGGCGCTTTGGCCCCTGTTGGGGGACTGTGCATAGGTTCAGGAGTTAATCGATTCTCGCTTGGCAAAGGCCAGGGCTGATCTGTACGGCGGGGTCTGGCTGGAGAGTTAATGGCGTGAGTCTCTGTAAACAATGATTATTGGGGGTGAACGGTAGGTTAATGGTCTTTCAGGACTTTCTGCATCCCGTCGTGTGTTGTGTGTGTGTGTGTGTGTGTGTGTGTGTGTGTGTGTGTGTGTGTGTGTGTGTGTGTATGTGTGTGTGTGTTCGTGTGTGTGTGTGTGTGTGTGTGTGTGTGTGTGTGTGTGTGTGTGCCTCGTGCGCGCGCGCACGTTTTTGTGTATATGAGTGTGCACGCGCGTGTGTGTGTGTGTGGGGGGTGGGGGGGGGGGGGGGGGGGGGGGGGGGGGGGGGGTAGGAATAGTCGGGTAAAAAAACAAAAAGAAAACGGGCGAGGGAGGGGACGGGGGGTTTGGGGAGCTGAAGGACAACTGACTCTATGGTGTATTATGTGGATGTGATAAGAACAGCGGGG
>JADBJO010000059.1:177500-187500 GCA_016801955.1 Conus betulinus
GTTGTTGTTGTTGTTGTAATTCAAAGTCTACATAAACGTGTGTTTATTAGCTTTACTGTCCACCATTGTCCCCCGCTCTCCTCCCCAACCCTAACACCCAGCGTTCCTTTTCCCACCCTTCATTATTTTACCCCCCCCCCCCCCCCCCCCCCCCCCCCCCCAACAACACACACACAGTCCTCATCTGTTCGCACATAGTACAGGTTACGTTCCAGTTGAAGATTGAGTGTAATTAGTGTAGGTGCTTGATGCTGTGTATTGTAAACTCCAACCAACAGCGTTTTTATTTTTTTTTTTTGTTTTTTTTTTTTTTTTGTGTGTGTGTTTTTGTTTTGTTTTGTTTTTTTTTTTTTTAGCTGCATGATATCTGACAGTATTGATTTTTAGCCGTGGCGTAGAGAAACGTTTGAAAGCAGGCTATATGAAAGTCTCCATCTTCAAAAATAAAAAAAAGCATTTTAAAAGTGTATTTAAAATTTAAAAGATTTAGACGGAGTTGTGTTGTTTAACACTGAAGTGAACATGGAGGGGAGGGGGCGGAGAGGGGAGTGTGTGTGTGTGTGTGTGGGGGGGGGGGGGGGGGGGGGCTTTGTCGAAATGAAATCGCTTATTTCTGATTTTTGTATTCTGGAGCTGTTAAAGGAATAGATTTTGGATGCTTTTTGTTCTTCTCTTCAGCGTGGACTCTGGATAGGTTAGGCTGGTTTGTTATAATTGCTGAGTTTTATATTCTTTTGTTCGTATTCTATTTATTGATTTTTCATCAGCTTTTAACACCATCCAGCTTCATCTCTTAGCGCACAAACTTTTATCCTTAAATGTCAGACCCAGGCTTATCCTGTGGATAACAGATTTGATTTCTCATCTCCAGATCCCAGTCAGTGCGCTATCAATCTGTCATGTCATCTGTCCTCTTTTGCTCCACAGGTTCCCCTCCAGGTACCGTTCTTTCTCCTGTCCTCTTTACTCTGTACACCAACGACTGCACTGGTACAGAAGAAACACCAGTCATTAAATATTCAGATGATACAGCCCTTGTGTAGACCTTTCCAATTCTGATGTAACATATTTTGATGAAGTTGAGCGTTTCAGCACCTGGTGTAAAGAAAATTATCTTGAGCTTAACGTCAAAAAAACAAAGGAGATGATCATAGATTTTAGGAAAGCGGAAAATTATGTGCCTGATCTTTATATTGATGGAGAAAAAAGTGGAACGGGTAGAGGAATACAAATATCTGGGCACAACGTTAGACAATAAGCTCACTTTCAATACACACACCAGGTCCGCATACAAAAAAATGCCAAACCAGAATGCATTTCCTACGCAAATTGAGGAATCTGCATGTCCAGCCAAAATTCTTAAAACATTTTACAGGAGTTTTATTGAGTCTGTCTCTTGACTTTTTCATGCATTTGCTGGTATGGAAATCTTAATTTGAAAAACAGCAAACTCTTGGATAGCGTTGTGAACATCTGTGGTAAGATTGTTGGTGAGAGACAGGAGAGTATGAGTGAGTTGTATGAAAGACGTGCGGTCAACAAGGCTCGTGCGATTGTTAGTGACAGTGGGCATACGCTTGCGCGACAGTTTGAGCTCCTTCCATCAGGCAGACGATTTTGTGTCCCCAGAGCTAAGCTGATGCGCACACAAAAAGAGCTTTGTGTTCAAATCCATTGCGCTTTTAAACAAACACAGCGTGTAAGAAGAGGTGGTGGATCACCTGTGACATAAGCATGTGCGCGGGGTGAGCAAGCAAGCGGGAAAGTATTGATGCTGGAGTGTGGGTGTGTTTGTGTTTGTGCGTTATGTATGCATGTCCTGGAACAGTGAGGAATAGAAATCTGGAATATGTCTTATCTTAATGATTTTTAATGATAAATCACCTCTCTCTACCTCTCTCTCTCTCTCTCTCTCTCTCTCTCTCTCTCTCTCTCTCTCTCTCTCTCTCTCTCTCTCTCTCTCTCTCTCTCTCTCTCTCATACGTGCACACATTTATGTATATATGATTATGAGTGGCTGAGTGCATACTTATTTGCACTACCAAAAAGGAGAGAAAGATGAAATTCCCATTTTGGTGTTACACGCATGTTTTATTGTTTGAAAGTAATTTTAATTTTCAGTGTCACGTTTGTAACTATAATATGTATGTCTTAACTTTTAGGGCAGCGGTCACAAATGTAATTTCTCTTTGTAACGAGAGATAATAAAGTTTTCTGAATCTCTTCTCCTTCCTCCACTTGTGAATTTCCCTGTCTTATCCATCTTTTGTTTTCTTGTTCTTGTTATTCTCCTCCTCCTCCTTCTCCTCCTCTTTCTCTTCTCCTCCTCCTCCTCCTCTTTCTTCTTCTTCTTCTTCTTCATCTTCTTCTTCATCTTTCCCCTTTTTTTTCTTACTGTTATTGTTATTCCATAGCTCACATTTGGATTCTAGTTCATTTTTCTCTTTTAAAGTCCTTCTTCGTATATCTTTCTTTTCTTTCTGTATTTCAGGTTTTATTGGTCTCTGTCTTATCTTTTTGTTTCTCTCTCTCTCTCTCGTGCACGCGTGCATTTGCGCCTGTGCGCGCACACATACACACACACACACTCGCACGCGCGTACGCATGCAGGCGCGCGCGCACCCCTGCCCGCCTCTCTCTCACACACACACACACACACACACACACACACACACACACACACACACACACACACACACACACACATGCACACGTATGCGCATTTACACAGGCACATGAACAGGGTTAACGGGAAGAGACTCGGTCAGTTATTCTGTTTTGATGTTGTATCAAACAGAACCTGCTACCGACTCTAGAAATGGTCCTATCGTCAATAAAAAAAAAAAAAAAGCAAAAAAAAAAAAAAAAAGCAAGTGAAACAGCAGTGGATGCCGTACTCATTCAGTATATGGTGTCAGCAGCATGAAAAGAGCTGATCAAAAAAAAAAAAAAAAAAAAAAAAAAAAAAAAAAAAACCTCTAGCCAAAATGTCGCTAAACGCGTCGAAGATATCGCTTGCAAATACCATAGGACAAAGATAGCAGTCGCTAAGATGGTTCCTGTCGAAGAGCCCGATCTGGAAGTCAGAAAAGAAAAGAGAAGCGTTCAGTGCCCTCACAAGCGCTGGGTCTATCTCCTCCCGCAGTCATTCTAATCTGCCAACACACCCCAGGTCACTTCATGAAGGACGATTTACGCCCGACTCCCAGAGGATCCACCATGCTGTCGAGAGCAACCTTGGGAAGGGCACATCCGACACCTTTTTTTTTTTCTGGACCACACCTCAGGAGAGCAAAATAAGACACGCTACGCTGTATCAATCAACACAGGGCCCATCCAGCGTGTGCAGCCTATTCCACATTACCACCTGTGTTTTTTTTTTTTTTCTCCTCCTCCTCCTTTCTTCTTCTTTGTGAGACACGAGATCTGAACCTTGGTGGAACACTTCTGGCGCGCTGAGAAATAGACAATAACAGGCCCTGATCTGATGAAAAAAAAAAAAACTTTTATGAACGGCGTTGAAATGTGTTGTTTCAGCACATGGATTGGTTCACTACTTTGTTGTTGTCTCTTTGTGAGAGTAGTCCACGATCAAAGACCTCTGGGATCTCTCTATCCTTTCGTGATCCTTCGTCTTTATCTTTGGTCTTACCTTCTTCGTACAAAAATGCTTTCTCCAGGTCTTCCTCAGATGAACTTTTAAATAATGCTTCACATATATCCGACACTGGATTATCATTGATTTCAGGTCCATCTTTGTTTATCCGTAATGAGATGCAGATGTGCATCTTTGTTATTGATGTTGTACTTTCATTTGCTCTCTTTTTTTTTCTAAATTCACGTAACATGATTAGACATTAAGCTGAAGGACACACACACACACACACACACACACACACACACACACACACACACACACACACACACACACACATACACACACACACACACACACACACGCGCACACACACACACACACACACACACACACACACACACACACACACACACACACACACACACACACACAAACACACGCATGCACACACGCACGCACGCACGTGCGCGCGCACACACACACACACACACACACACACACACACACACACACACACCACACACACACACACACACACACACACACCTCCCTGTATCTCCTACACACCCGCCCCCACTGCCCCTTTCCCATTTTCTCTCTCTCTCTCTCTCTCTCTCTCTCTCTCTCTCTCTCTCTCTCTCTCTCTCTCTCTCTCTCTCTCCCCACCCTCTCTCTCTCTACCCCTGTTCTCTCTCAAAACAGAGTTGTGATGCGCTATCTGTAATGCCATTATCTTCCAAACTTTAAAAATACAAGGACACTCTTTTTATCGCTATTCTTTGACGTCGTTACTCGCAACTTATAGTTGACCATTGTTTCAGAGACCATTTGGATATTTTCCTTCGTTGCCTCTGGCTTTTGTTTTCAATTATTGTATGAGAACGAAGCTGCTTATATCAGTATCAGCTCATGTTGCTGAACGGAGAAAAACCAGAAGAAGAAAAAAAGCATTAGAAAGATGAAATGACGCTTACAGTTTCCTTAAAAGTAATATGATTTGCTTAAAGGGAAATGTATGTTTGACCTTTGCAGTGCTGATACAAGTTTTCAGTGTGTGCTCACTCCTGAATACTATGTCTGGTACTTTTAATGTGTATTTCTTTCTTTAACTTTCTTTCTTTCTTTCTCTCTATTTCTTTTCTCGTCTGTCTGTCTTTCTGTTCCTCTTCTTCTTCTTCTTCTTCTTCTTCTTCTCCTCCTCCTCCTCTCCTCCTCCTCCCTCCCTCTTCTTCTTTCCTCTTCCCCTTCTTCTTCTCTCTTCCTACCTTCTTCTCTTCTTCTTCTTCTTTTTTCTTGTTTTCACTTCTCTTTCTTCCTACCTTTGTTTCAATCTTTGATGTCGTCTTTTTTTTTTAACCATCATTTTTTTTTTCTTATTTAAATTTGAATACAGTCGTCAGTCAGGATTTAGGAAAAACAACGTTCATGTGAAAGGCCTAATTTTGGATTACAGATTCCTGTCTTCCTGATATTCGTAATAGAAAGACAATCAACTTTTGTTCCTATTCGATTAAACAGAAGCTTTTGAATTTCAATAGTATTGCTATAAAGACTAATATTGGTAAGAATACCAAATTCTCTCAAATCTTACCTGTTAAATCGTACCGAATCTTTTGCATGTTTTGACGGGATGTTATTCATTTCAAATTGCGTGTACCAAAAGGCGTCACACAAGGACTGATTTGGGTCGTCTGTTGTTTCCGTTCATCGTAACGACCTCCCGCTTACCATTCAAAGTGCACTATGTGATTCGTCTTGCTGGAGTACACCGTCACGATACATTGATTGGACAATACATTGATTAGGATACTGATGAGATAAATCATTGTTTCGATGCACATACCAAATCGATGGTAAAATTCACGTGATGCAAACGATATGCGTATTCATCCAGATGGGGTATACTGTATTGTGTTCTGGGCACGAGAGAGAAAATCTACTTTAAAAAGAAAATAAAAGAAAAACGCAGGAACAGCTTAAATTGATAGAAAAGTATAGTGCTTTTAAACAAATCTCAACACATGCATTTTAAGGTATCATCGTAGGTAATAGCCAAGCTGACCGCATTCGCCACAGTGGTTTAGGAGTCGCTGTTGCTTTGTTTACAGCGCAGCAGTAACTGGAACATATGTATTGTGATTGGTTAAAGCAGCATCAGCAGTGGTGCAGGCGTAGTAGTAGCAGTAATATCAACAGTGATAACAGTTGTGTTGTGATTGTTGGGAGTAGTAGTAGTAGTAGTAGTAGTAGTAGTAATAGTAGTAGTAGTAGTAGTAGTAGAACCAGCAGCAGCAGCAAGAACAGTAACTGCAATACTATTGCGATCGGTAACGGCAGCAGCAGTAGTAGTTGTAGAAGCAGAAGTCGTCGTAGCAGTACAAGCTGGAGCAGCAGTAGCAGTAGCAGCACTAGCAGCAACAATTCTCTTGACATTGGTGTCATCATTAGCTCTGGTAGTTGTAGTTGTGATAGTTGTGGTAGTAGTAGTAATAGTAGTAGTAGTAGTGTTAGTAGTGGAAGTAGTAGTGGTAGTAATAGCAGTAGCAGCGGCAGTAGTTGCAGTAGCAGCAGTTGTATCGGTAGCAACAAGAGCAACAGCAGTACTAGTATCAGACGCGGTTCAAATCACAATAATAAGAAATATGTTATTCGAATAATAACAGCAACAGCAGCAGCAATAGAAAGACCTGTAGTAGCAGCAGCAATAATCATAACGATATATTGCGATTGGCAACAATTACAATAATAGTGGTGGTGGTGGTGGTGGTGGTGGTGGTAGAAGTAGCAGTAGAGTAGTAGCAACGACAACATTACGATTGGTGGCTGTTGCAGTACGAGTACCGTAAGAGTCATAGTATTAGCAACAGTAGCAGCAGTAATAATAATAGTATCAACAGTAAAAATTATATTGGGATAAGTGACCATCGCCATCGTCGTAGTCGTCGTCGTTGTCATAGTTGTATCCGTATTTGTTGTAGCAGTAATAGTAATAGTAGTAGTAGTAAGAGTAGCAGCAACAGCAGCGGTAGCAGTGGCGGCAGCAGCAACAACAATAACAACAATGATGTTAGTATTGGTGATAGTTGTTGGTGTAACTTTTTCTGTTGTAGTGCTTGTTGTTTGTTTGTTTTTTTTATTATTCTACTAATCCCCGCCCTTAATGGTGCTTTCATGATTGCTGCTGGGGATATTTTTAACTTAAATCTATACCCGGAAGAAATGTATCAACAAGATAACGACGACGGATTTGTCAAACTGAATCTGTACAACGACGGATTTTGCGAAAGCTGAATCCGAACATTTCAGTAAAAATAGAAATGAAAAAAAAAAATGTATTAACAGATTGTGTTGTCCTTGTTCACACAAAAGAATCACAAAAACTTGTAGTACACCGAACCAGACATCTCTGGGTTTAGGAGCAATCGAGGGAGAAGCCGATCGTTATGGGGACTATCCACCACAAAGAAAACAATCACTTTGATCCAGAGACCCTCGGTCATCAAGATGGCCGCAGGGGGAGGCTGAGAGAAGGGGCAGAGAGACCCCGGCCAACCCCGGCCAACCCCGAGGGACACCACACCCATCTCCGTTAAATTGCTATTGATTGGTGCTGGCAGCGATCGTCATACATCTTTGATAGACCAACGGCACACAAGGCGCCCACGTGTACTGTACCAGGTGCTGCCTTTGGTCTCGTTGCTTGGTGCACGTGGTCGGAAAACGTGGTCTGTTATTTGCGGGCGTGCGTGGGTGAGGAGGGGGTGACGGATGGGGTGGAAGGGGGGGATGGGGGGGGGGGGGAGGGGGAGGGAGTGACGAGACCTGTTGTGTGCCAGAAACAGCTTCCTGGGGGAAATTTGTAAGTCTGGTATCAGTAATAGTGTTAGATTGGAAGGGGTGGGAGGTATGGGGAAGAGGGGAGTGAGGGAAAAAGGTCGGATATTCCAACAGATCAGTAACAACAACACAAACTTCTCAGCTTCTTGTTCCAGAGTATTCTTCTTCTTCTTCTTCTTCTTCTTCTTCTTCTTCTGGTCCTCCTCCTTCTCTTCCTCCTCCTTCTTGTTGTTCTGCTCTCATCTGTTTGTTTCCTCCTCTCCCTCCTCCTCCGTCTTCTTATCCTGTTTCTGCCTCGCATAATGATTATCATCATTTATAACAGGGAGAGGTGTTTGATGTATTTGTCCGGACAGTATATGTGGTTCACCGTCTGAACAATTCTGACAAATCGGCATCGTTTGAGACTCGGAATTCCAGTGGAACCAACCCCCTGAATGGACAGGTGAACTCCCCTTTAGGCCACCACAAACTGAAGGCAGTAAAAAGCCACTGGGACCCAGAGCGACTAGGGCAGCTTTCAGTGTGGCGACACTGTTTGCTAAAAAAAAAAAAATAAAAAATAAAGTCAGTGGAAAAAAGGGGACAGGGCGATGCTGGCATGGAGCCAGACAGAAATCGGGAGTTGTTGAAGAGTGCCTCTTCTGATACTAACGTGAAATCAATCCTCGTTCATGATATCATATCTTGGTTTTTTAAACTGATGCTCTCTGGCATCTCCTCTCTCTCTCTCCCTCTCTTCTCCTCTCTCCCTCTCTCCTTTCCCTCTCTCTTCCCCCTGCCTCCCGCTTCTCCTCCTCCTCTCTCCTCTCTCTCCTCCCGCTCCTCCAGTCCCCTCTCTCATTCCTCTCTCTCTCTTCCTCTCTCGTCCTCCTCCTTCTCTCGTCTCCTCCCTCTCCCTCAGGGTCTCTCTCTCCTCCTCCATCTCTCTCTCCTCCTCTCTGGCTCTCTCTCGTCTCTCCTCTCTGTCTTCCTCCCTCTCTCTCGTCCCTCTCTCTCCTCTCTCTCTCATCTCTCCCTCTCCTCATCTTCTTCTCTCTCTCAAGTTTTAAACTGCCTCGTCTCTCTCTCTCTCTCTCTCGTCTCTGATCTCTCTCTTCCCTCTCTCTCTCTCTCTCCTCGTCGCTCCCTCCCCCACCTCTTCCAACTCCTCTCTCTCTCTCTCCTCTTCTCTCGTCTCTCTCTCTCTCTCTCCTCTCTCCCTCTCTCTCTCTCCTCTCCTCTCTCTCTCTCTCTCTCTCTCTCCTCTCTCTCTCTCCCTCTCTCCTCCTTCTCCTCTGTCTCCCCCCCCCTTCTCCTCTCTCTCTCTCTCTCTCTCTCTCTCTCTCTCTCTCTCTCTCTCTCTCTCTCTCTCTCTCTCTCTAAATGGGAAGACTGAAATCTCAGTAGATTTTTTTTCCCACTTGATGGGCGCATTCAGAGAGTGTCGCTCATCTCCAGAACACCACTGCAAGTGTCTGTGTCTCGCATGTCTGGAAAACGTCTCGAGACATGAATGGAAGTGTAGAGGACAGTCTGTTCATGCAGGGTCAGACCAGAGTGAAATTCTCACACATCGTCATCATCATCGTCATTATCATCACCATCATCATCATCATTATCATCTTCATTCTCATTGATCGTCTTGAAAAGAAAGATCAGGATCGCTGTGGCCTTTCATGCCCTCCTCTCGTGGTGATTTTTATTTTGATTTCTTTTCCACGCTTCAGAGAGACATTTACTCTCGCTGGCTTCGCAACTTTGAAGTTATTGTCGTCAGTAGATAGCGTGAAACTGTCTTTGTATGTTGGGTCAAATCATGCACGACTGAACGCCACCAAAGTGACTCTGCAGGTTTTGCGGTGTCTTCTCTTGTGGGTTACCAAAATGACGACGTGATTTTTGTTTTTGTTTGTTTTTTTGTGTGGTTTTTTTTTCTCTCCGATGTCTGTCGGTGAACCGTGTCGCCCTGAAACTGGCGTCTAACCCAGATTGCCACTGAAAACGGTTGCGAATAATGTAATCGGAAAGGGAGTCATTTCCGTGACGGACACACTATGCACATTTAGGACACTTTTACTTTCGTTTTTAAGGACATAGTTCCGTGTCACATGTACATCAAATGACGTGCGTGGTAACTATACCACAGACACGATGACACCCTTGACGATTACCATGATGCGAAACCCGTTTTCACGGCTGAATCTGCTACTTCCAGTGTCAGCCCTGTCCATTTCTGTTGTGTGTATGTCTGCATTGCTATCAGTGATCGATTGGTCTGCCAGTGCCACATGAATGATTAATAGCGTGGATGACACCGTGGACACCAGATCTATCTGTTGGGGGAAGGAGATAGTGCCGATAACCCAAACAGGGGGCAGAGGTTTTTTTGTCTTCTTCTTCTTTTTTTTTTTCTTTTTACTATCTCTTCGTCATGACTGGCAGTACTGTGTGAGGTTTCGTGGTGCAGTGGTGGCAGTCGCCCTGGCGAAGGTATGAGAACATTTGCTTTGCTTTGGGGTGTGTGTGTGTGTGTGTGTGTGTGTGTGTGTGTGTGTGTGTGTGTGTGTGTGTGTGTGTGTGTGT
>JADBJO010000059.1:190000-212500 GCA_016801955.1 Conus betulinus
TAAGAAGGAGAGAGAGAGAGAGAGAGAGAGAGAGAGAGAGAGAGAGAGAGAGAGAGAGAGAGAGAGAGGCTTTCGTTGAATCGTGTGATTTTACGGTCATTAAACGTTTCTTTAAAGAGAAAAATAAAGGAGAAGAAGTCGGTTGTGACACGATTCTGTTAAAATCGGGCAACATTTTGAAAAGACAGCCACTGAATGGCTTCTGAACCGAATATATTTTGGGACTGTGTGGTTTTTGAGATGTGGAGGATTTGCTGACGAAAAAAAAAAAAGTTGATTTTAACACAGTTTTGCTAAAATCGGTCCATGTTCCGAGAAGATCGTCTCAGAATGGCTTCTACACTATTACATTTGGGACTTGTAGCTTAACTGCTTAAAAATTGGATAGAATCACGCGAATCGAAATGGTTATGCCTGGGCCCGTGTGTCTGTTCAAGTTGAACTAGTGCTATTCGAATTTTATGTCTTCGAAATCAGTATGTACAAGAACTTTACACTTCAATGCGCCATTTAGGGAGGTGGGGATGGGGTGGGGGGGGGGGGGGGGGGGGGGTGAGTTATGACAGTTTTGCTGAAATTCGTTTCAACTGCAGATTCAGCAAATGTGTCATTTGAAATCGTTAACTGATTACGCAATGGCGTCAGAATAGCTTTTGAGCTGTTACGAGTCGGAGAGTTGTGGGCCTTTAAATTAGTACAGCGTTACATTCAGAACTCCAGTTTTATAGATCAGTGTCTCGGCTGGGGTCAGCCCCAAACTCTACCGCATGGATAGACTCCCTGCTGGGATCTTCTACCCATGCTCAGTACTCCCCCTAGCTCGATGCTTCCCATGCTTGCCTGTGACGCATGTGCCTAAATGGTATTGCCCATCGTATTGCCCATGACGTTGCCAGTTTCGGACAGCTGTAGCGATGCGTTCTCATGGTAGTGCTTGTGGTTTTGTAACAGAATAAGTGTTCACAGTCCTGACTGTGCTTGCATCTGATGTTGAGAGAGACGGACGACCTCCTTAACAGTTGCTGACTACGACCTCGACGATGATGATGATGATGACGATGATGATGACGACGATGATGATGATGACAATGATGACGATGATGGTGATGATGACGATGATGATGATGATAGTGATGATGACGATGATAATGACGATGTTACCGTATGAAAGAGCAGTGGGCCTATGTCAGTGGCCACGATGATTTTGGGGACGAGAGGTCCAATAAACCTGTATATATATGAGCCTGTGCTGACCTCGTAATACTTTTGGCTGTATTTTTTTTTCAAACTTGAGTGGTCCATAATCAAACGGTCAGAGCGTACAGAGCTGACGGTTGTGAGTTTGAACCCCTCCTATGGGATGGATTCCTCGGCTTGAAAGTCCTTTCTGTCCATCCAGCGGCAAACGGGTACCTGGTTCAGTTCTGGGGAAGTTGAAGGCAGCGGGAGAACAAGGATGGGCTCCGTCTTCCATCATGCCATGCCCTAGACATTGTGAACCTTACTTTCACTGCCCGTAGGGTCGATAGGCTATGGGATTTGTTTTAATACATTATTCAATTACTTACGCAATCCTCTTCCCACTACGTTTGTCATCACCATTATCATTATTACCATCAACATCATCATTCTTATTTTTAATAATCGTCATTATCATCTGTGTATATACTTTATTATGAACTTCATTTCTCGTGGATTTTCTAAATCTGTGTTTGTTCGGATATTTCTTAGATTTAATCTCATTTTCTGTCCCATTTATTATCATTATCATGCTTAATTATTATTATTATTATTATTATTGTTGTTGTATTATTATTATCATCATCATCATCATCATCATCATCATCGCCATCATCGTCATCATCATCATCATCATCATCATCATCATCATCATCGTCATCATTATCATCAAGTTTTTAACTCTTATCTTCTCTCCTATAACCACTTTCCTCTTCTCTTCAGCCTATTTCGCAATTTTTCTCGTTCACCCCAAAACCTCATTTTCCACTGAGATAAAAGAAAAAGTGGTTGTGTCTTCGTCTGCCGTTTTGTGTGGTGTTTATCTTGCCTGCAGTAGACTAGTAGGTCAAAACGCCTCGTGTCTATCATGTACTTGTTTGTTGCGTTCTTTGGTCGGTCCAGTGAAAGATGACTTTCAGTGGAAAAAGATAAGAGAGAGATAATTGTCAGTAAATCTGCTTTTGCTCACATGCTTCGAATACTGTCTGCAGTCACCACACTTTAAATTGACATTATTGTGACCGTTTATCTTGAATTTAACGAAATTGGTGTACCCTGATCCTGTGTAAATGAATGCAGACTGTTTAAATCGTGTATTGCGTTAAGATGCCATAAGCGCGTGCTTAGTGCTATGCCCATGTCATTTATTTGAAACTGATTTTTTTTTTCCCATTTTCATTTGAGACCTTGTGTCACAGTTCTGGACTTCCAACATTTGAGAACGATCTGTACGTCATCAGCATCATTAGAACTGATTACCGTACCTTTGTCGCTGAGAACCTGGAAACAAATCATCGATTGTCGATGTTCTCGGGCAAGAAAACGACATATGAGGTCGGTCGTTTATCTTGTCTTTCTCACACGATAAAATGGCTGCCAGTACAAAAATGTTAACTAAAAGAAATTCTTTTTACAGCCAAATTATGATAGATGACGGACGCATTTATTTGTTGTTGTGTGTTGTTTTGTTTTAGTGTGTTTTGGGAAGAAGTGGGGGAAGAGAAATGGAGTGGGGTGGCATTTAAATTCTGTGTCTGTGTTCTTCTTCCACTAGATTACTGTTGGGCACTAACAGCAAAACAAATAGATGAATAAGTACATAATGAGTAAACAAATAAGTGAATACATACATACATGAATAAGTAACTAAGTAAGTAGATGAGCTAAATAAGTTAATAAGGAAATAAATAAAGAAAGAAAGAAGTGATGTAAAACCATCCCATTCCTGGAGATTTTCAGCATTTTCATTTCACTTGCGCTGACCTGGAATGGGGTCGACAGCATAAAAGAGAAACACAGAGAAATTCCAAGAAAGAAGAAGAAATAAACTATCTGTTCCATGGACTGAACACGTCCGAAGCCCAGAAGAAAAAAGGAGAGAAAAAAAAAGAACTTGACAGATGCTGGTTAAAAAACATGATAGGGAAAAGTGTTGGTTAGACAAGAGTTTTTGGTCGGTGCTGTGTCTGCTATGTGGGGAAACGCACAACAACAACTGAAAAATAAAAGTGAAGAACATCTGTATGGAGAAACGTTCATGTTGTGCAATATATCTCTCTGACGTATTTAAAGAATGTGTGTATACGTGTGTGTGTGTGTGTGTGTGTGTGTGTGTGTGTGTGTGTGTGTGTGTGTGTGTGTGTGTGTGTGTGAACTGGATGTATTGATTGGAAAAGAAAAATGTCTTTTTCATGTGGTGTCCAGATGTGTGCGTGTGGGGTGAGCTTGGGCGGGAAACGAAAAGTGGTTGGATGAGATGGGAGATGTTTTCTTGCAAAAGTCTCTCTCTTGTGCTTGTAAAGGAGGAATTGAAGTGTAAACACGTCGTCCTCCTGTCCGTCCGGCCGAGCGTGTTAGGCGGACTGAGAGTGGGCGCGCAGAGGAAGAGGAGCTGAAGGGAATCGGACCGACAGAGCGTCGACGCATAAGCTTGTCCTTCGGCACGCGAATATCACGTGCCCTCCACATTGACGTAGGTTCCCGATCCTACATTGATTTCGGCCAGAGTCAGCGTAGCGGCTCCCATCGTGGTCTCTAAGTCTCCGAGATTATGCTTAGTGTGCATCCTCCTTTCTGCCCCCCCCCCCCCCCCACCCCACCCCACCCCCACCTCCCCTCCCTTCTGAGAAAAAGCGTCATACTCAGGTGTCGTGTAGTCGTCTGGGTTCCTCTTGCTTAAGTGACCCTGCTGATTGTGTGTGTGTGTGTGTGTGTGTGTGTGTGTGTGTGTGTGTGTGTGTGTACGTATGTACGTGCGTGCGTGCGTGCGTGTGTGCGTGCGTGCGTGCGTGTGTGTGTGTGTGTGTGTGTGCGCGCGCGCGCGCGCGCGCGCGTGAGATTTATTTCCTAGTTTTCGTGACTCTTGAGTGAGTTGTCACTGAGAAAGGGAATGGAAGAGAAAAGGAGTGAAACAGAAAGATGGATAGAAAAACATGTGCATTGTCACAGAGAACGTGGAGATTGGGATAGGAGGGGGAAGGGCAACTTAAAACGGAGAAAAAGTGGAAGAAGAGAGCAGAAATGATAATGAAGTTCCACCGATTCTACCTTCTGTCAAAGCGAAACCCACATCCCACCTTCTGTAGTCTGTTCCAGAGGCCAGTTTGTCTGTTTGTTCGTTGGTCTGCTGAAAATACAGTTTTCAAAACTTTCCGAAGCAATCATGGGAGATCTTAAGAAATACAGAATAGTCTTCGGAAGTATTCACTCTCTTTGTCTTGGACTACCACTCCTTCTCTTTGCCCGCTGAATTCTTCTATGGAATTTTCAGACTCTGTGTGTGTGTGTGTGTGTGTGTGTGTGTGTGTGTGTGTGTGTGTGTGTGTGTGTGTGTGTGTGTGTGTGTATGTGTGTGTGTGTGTGTGTGTGTGTGTGTGTGTGTGTGTGTGTGTGTGTGTGTGTGTGCAGGCCCGCGCGCATATGTCTGTGTCTGTGTGTTGTACTTCCATTCGTGCAGTCATGGATTGCAGAAACCGGTATAAGATAGACAGCTTATGGAAAGAACTGAACCGTGTTTGACAGCCACACAGGAGATCGCAGACCTCCTTCACAGTCGAACGGAGGATGGATCTGCCCTGTGATCCGGCAGGATCAGAATAAAAATGGATCCAGTCTAGCGCCAAAACGCTAGGCAGAAAAAAAAAAAAGAAAACAGTGTGTGTACACTGTTGCATGTGGACAAGGAAACAGTCGGTAGATAAGGGAAGTAATAGTAGGTAGGACTTAAAGAGTTACTTCCCGTGTATGCGGGATATGGAAAAATACTCAAATGTCGACGCTTTTATGCTTAAAATTTTTGATACTCCATTAAAACACGTTCCTCAATGGATAATTATCAGTTAATAAATATTGACTGGATAGTGTTTTTTCATGTTAAGTGGAGATTTTGTAATAATTCACAGATTCAAGATTCGCCGTTTGCTTCGTATCCGCACCATGAATCGGTAACAAACTCCATTGGGTTCAATCCCAAGACTGCTTTCCATCTTTCCATCGAGTTTGATCAATATCGGTTAAAGTTTTTGTGTTTGTTTTGTTTTTGTTTTTGTTTTGTTTTGTTTTGCAACCCGACCGACAACAACCAAAGTAACAGACAGACTCGCGTGAAAACATTCTCCAAGGCAGAGAGAACAAACTAAAACCGACAAACAAAACAAAAATACCGCCCCAACAAACTTTACCTGACATTGTTTGGAGAAAACCTGCTGTGCTAAATACATGTACAACGTCTTCATCCTATCAGTCTCTGTGTGCCTATGTGTCCGAGTCTCTGCGTGCCTATGTGTCTGACAGAAGGCGAAAAGGAGGAAAGGGAAGGGTGTGGGGGGGGGGGGGGGGGGGGGGGGGGGGGGGGGGGGGGGGGGGGGGGGGGGGGGGGGGGTTCGAAGAGAGGATGGGGACAAGGAGCGGGACGTGCATCAAAGGGGGGGGGGGGGGGGTTACGGGGGCTGGGGGGGGGGGCGGTTTAGGGTGGGGTGGGTCGCCAAAAAAGTTTCTCAACTCGTCTTTCTTGCAAAGCAGCGAGCGTCACGTGTTTGTGACAGTCAAGTGGATCTGTGATCCCCTATTGATTTCTTCCGGCATCACCTCCTCTGATTCTGTGCTCCTAGTCTCCGAGATGATGCCGACACCATTACCCCCCACCCCTACCCCTCTTTCCCCGCGCTTTCCCAGATCCCTCTCTCCCAGGCTCAGAGATGGAGACAGATGCTCGGAGAGAAAGAGAGGGTCGGTAGGGGGTCCGCCTGGTTTGCTGTACATAAGATGCGAAGAAAAGTTAAATTTTTTGTATATTTTTCTTTTTTTTTTTTTTTTTAGGGGCGGAGGGGAGGGGCGGGGGCGCGGAGAAGCGGAGTGGGGATAAACTTGGGTGACCTGTCAAAATAATGTTGACGAAACACCGAAAATGAAAAAAAAGAGAGAAAAAAAAACCACGAAAACCAGGCATATACAGAAGGAAAGGAGAGGGGGGAGAGAGAGAGAGAGGGGGGGGGGAGAGAGTGAGAGAGAGAAATGAGAGAAAAAGAAAGGAGGAAGGTGAGCACCATACCTTGCCCTTTCTTTGGGAGTGGGACCCCGTACAAACTAAAAACCAAGAAACCATTCTTGGAAAAATATTAATAGCCACATTTGCTAAGTACCATCAGGGAGTGATGTACTTTCTTTGGTATCAGTTTTAGTTCTTTAATGCAAAACAATGTTTCAGAACAATGCCTTTTCATAGACGAAGCGTGAGACAGATGCCATCGTGTGTACCACGAATGGATACTTTCGGATTCCAAATCAGTAAGATAGTAGCATTCAGTTTGAATGAAAGTGAAATCCATGGTTACATCGTGGTATAGTCTGTTTGACTCCAAACAACTTTTTGTCTCGTTCATGTTTAAAACTGTTCCTCTCTGCTGAGTTCTTGAAAATACAGATAAGTTCTTAAAAGTACAGACCATCTTTCACGGATAGTGTGTGTGTGTGTGTGTGTGTGTGTGTGTGTGTGTGTGTGTGTGTGTGTGTGTGTGCGTGCGTGCGTGCGTGCGTGCGTGCGTGTGTGTGTGTGTGTGTGTGTGTGTGTGTGTGCGCGTGCGTGCGTGTGTGTGTGTGTGTGTGTGTGTGTGTGTGCGTGCGTGCGTGCGTGCGCGCGCGCGCGTGCGTGCTCGTGTGTGTGTATATTTAGCCTTGCGTTGCTCTTTAGAACCATTCCATGAGGTTTATTTGCCTAATGTTGTTGTGATTTTCCTTTTCTTTGAGCTTTTCACTTTCACACACACGGATGCGGCCAAGGTTTTGTCTTCTGTCTTTCTGGATTAGATTCTCGCCAGCTTTCCTAGGTATTTTCTTAACAGACGCCAAAGAATCCAAAACCTCGCTGCCGGACTGTTCCTCAGGTCCTCAGAGTTCCAAAAAATTGCAACTCTTCTGCAGCACTGGTGCAGTTGGTTGAGGCTCTCTGACAATATCGGCTGTAAACTGTCCATTGTCTCCCTTGCTGTCATCTCTGGTTTTCAATCTACTTCACATTTACACACCCCGTTAGCTTCGCTCTTTGTCCGATACAAGTCTCCAGCGACTGCCCATCAGACAGACCCACAGTGTGGAACGTCTTCCTCTTCCCAACCCCAGCTACATAAAACGAATTATTTCCGTCTCTCAGACACTATGATTATCTCACTATGTTCAACACATGTCTTCCATTAGAAGTAGTATACATATAATGCTAGCATTAATAACGTGTTGGTTGAGTGTGTGTAGGTGGGTTAAGAGTGTGTTATGCTTAAGCCCACGTCACATTTAAAGCATCCTGGAACGAAATACAGTATCCGAGTCAGTGTAGTATTGTTATTTAGCTTTGATCCACATACCTGATTTTGCTGGTAGATATGACAAAGAAATGGGTATATGATAAATAAAATGGGCAGTGCTTTGGATACCGAGTGGATAAAAGTTAAGGAAGCATGATCAGAAAACTATACAGTGCTACGATTGTCATAACGTATTTATGGAATTCAGTACAATATGTCTGAGGCACTGGGATATTTTCTGACAGAAACTGGCTGTAAAATGGTCATCAGCACACAATGATGGGTGTTAAACCATAGCGTTGATTAATACAAATCCGTTGATAAAATCTAGGTTATAAATAACATAAAAAGTACGAATAAATATCCAGGGTCAAAATAACATGAACTTATTACTATGGAAAAAGGTGGAATGGGGAAGGAAGAGGTGCGAGGAAGGTGAAGGGAGGGAGGAGATGTTTCACCAGAAACGGGTTTCCAGTAATGGTTGTGTGATTCAATCTTTGGTTCCCAACGGCGACACGCCATTTTTTTCTCCAGGATGCTTCAGAATGCAATGACCGTCTGGATCCAGGACTGCGCGGTGGGGTTAATTATTCTCGGTCTTTGCCACCCACAGGACTCCTACGTCTTCAGCATCAGACTTGTCATCACCACAGCTTCTTCTGAGAATACCAGCTGCTGGCGGAAGCCTCAGCAGACGCCGAAATGTCCCCAAACTCATCATCTCTGGCAGACGGAAAAGCCGAAAGTTCTCTCAGTGGGTGAGCAGGCCGGGGCACGAAAACCAGGACAGTTAGGTCATCGGTCAGTCCCTCCATACTCGCAAAGAGAGTACTATTTTCGGATTATACCCCAAAGCTGAAATCATAAACGGTAACGAAAACTAGGGCATCGCAGTGCTGTCTTTATTAACAGTGAAGAGCACTTTCGCACGGCATGCTGCCATAGATTATAATACATATTATAATGAATGCACTAAGAGATACCACGGCAGAGAACAGCGTAGTGCAGTTGAGTACATTATTGTGCACACAGCCCAGTATGTCACAGCACAGCACAGTGTGATTGTGTGTTGTTCAGTACGGCACAGCACAGTCCGGTACAGTCTAGTACAACGCGACAATACAGAAGAAAGCAGAGCGCAATGTTTCACAGTGCAGTGCAAAATCATGCAGTATCCTGCAGAATTGCACAGACTGAACAGCTCAAACGTAGGGGGCAAATAAGCGTAGATCACCTCTCCCTCACTCTCTAAAGACGTGACAACATCCAGAAAATCAGCATGGAATAAAGATGCACAGGCCTAAAGAGAACTTTGTGAACACAGGCCGTTGGGAACATCAAAGTTTCTTCGGATCCAGATGCCGCGTCTTTCAGTGCCATGCTGTTCCCTTAGCGTGGGGAACGAAAGCTGTGCCCCCATTCTCATGGGTCACTGCTTCAGTCTGGCCTGCGCACGTGTTCCGGAGCTAAAGCTCCTCGTCATGGGGGTTCAGCAGGTGGTGGCAGAAATGTGAAGGAGTTTACTGAGACCCACTGGATACTGTGGATCGAAAAGAAGATAGTTCATTTGATATTCTCTTTCAGCGTGCGTGTGTGTGTGTATGTGCGCAGAAGCGCGTGTGCCCTAAGGCCATCTCTAATAACTTAAACGCAATAAACGATAGAAAATGTTCTGATGTTTTTGAACCGATGAGCTCGCACGTATTGAGGTATTGAGGCCGTAAGCATCATCCACCAAAGGAACGGCGCCTGGTTTGGGCGATTTTTCTTATTGGGAGTAGGGAGTGAGATGGAGCGGGAGGGGTAAAGGGAGGGTGGGGGAGCTTGAGGGGTGTGGTGTGGAGGGGAGGGAGACGTGGAGGAATGCACAATGGGTGACAACAGACACTCCTGGTTGTGCGCTTACCTAGAGAGCTGATGAGCTGGGCCACGTGTCGGCTTACCTGCGTTGAGAGTGTTTTCCTTTGGTAGCCACGTGTGGGAGAGCCCTGCGGCGTTAAGAAGGTGCTGCTGTCCTGGGCATGTGGGGCCATGGTGGACAGCCGGGTCATGGGGGGGGTAGGGTAGGGTGTGTGTGTGTGTGTGTGTGTGTGTGTGAAAGAAAGAGAGATGGGGGAATGAGGCGGAGGAGAGGCAGTCAGTAAGAGAGTAAAAAGAGGGCTGTTCGTTTGATAGCGTACGTGTGTGTGTGTGTGTGTGTGTGTGTGTGTGCGCGCGCGCGCGCGCGCGTGTGTGTGCTTGTGTGTGTTTGTGTGTGCGTGCGTGCGTGTGTGTGCGTGTGTGCGCGTGTGTGTGTGTGTGTGTGTGTGTGCGCGCGCGCGCTGAGCCTTCGTGACTGGCCAGGCTGTAAAAACAACGTAATTTGACTCTCATGTATGTACGATATGTGTGTGTGTGTGTGTGTGTGTGTGTGTGTGTGTGTGTGTGTGTGTGTGTGTGTGTGACACCCTACGCGTGCATGTACGTACGTATGAAATGCCGAATACCGTTCTAACAATGAATTATATTCCTAGTAATCTAAGTAACTGTGCTTGAGCAACGGATGCACCAGTGCTCACCCTTGGATGCTGAATGGCTCCAACAGCGTCTTCAGTCCCCGGGGAATGCATCCGAATCTGACTGTGTTGTCTCCCCTTTGTCGGTCAACCCATTCCTGGCGAGGTTGAAAGGATTCCCCGTCTTGAGAGTCTGAAATATTTATCACACGGTCTACTTCTTCAGCTGCTCCTCGATCCTGCCTGCCTCTGATAGTGTTTAGCCAGACTGTGTCTGTCTCTGTCTCTGTCTCGCTCTTTGTCTTTCTGTCGGTCTCTGTCTCTGTCTGTCTGTCTGTCTGTGCTCTCTCTCTCTCTCTCTCTCTCTCTCTCTGTGTTTATCTTTCTGGCTGTCTCTGTCTGTCTGTCTGTCTGTCTGTTCTCTCTCTCTCTCTCTCTCTCTCTCTCTGTCTCTGTCTCTCTCTCTCTCTCTCTCTCTCTCTCTCTCATATCTCTCTCTGGTATGTGATAAGTGAATTGTGTCTGTCGGTCTGTCTTCTTGCCTCATACAAAAAAAAAATCCAGTGTTCATCCGATCTTCTCCAATTTACCACGGTGACTGGCCGTCCTGCTTGCTTAGCAAGTCAAAAGTGCTCCGCGTAACGTGTAAGACCGTCACATTGGTCGCAATTCTTATAAGACATATAAAAAAAAAAAATGCGAGTCGACAGCTAAACGAAGTGATGACAGGTTTCGAACCTGGCCCCAAAGAACCGGGAAGGGAGAGCAGGAAGGTGGGGGAGGGGGAGAAGGAGAGGGATGACACATTGGGCAAGGGAAGAGGGAGGGATGCAGGGAGAATGGTGTGGACGCGGAGGGGAAAAAAAAACAGAGGGGTCAGGGGGTAAGGGATGGAGAGATGGGGGTAGGGAAAAGGGAGGGGGAAGGGGAGGAGGGGGAAGAGATGAAGTGGGGAGGTGGAAGAGGGGACAGAGGAAGGGGACAGGGTAGACGGCGACGAGGGTGGGGGTCGGGGGAGAAGGGGGGGGGGGGAGGGCAGACAGCTGTTCTAATTCAGAAAATGCGTTTTGCTTGTCTGTGTTTCTGTGTTCTTGTTCCTTATACAAATCCACAGTTTTACCTGATATTTTCCCAAATTCGGCGCAGTCCGTCAATAGAACACTAGGCAGGTCAAGACTGAATTGAGCTTTTGTGCCAGACTCTCGTGTTAGTTGCATTTTAATGCGAGGATATGGAGAAGCGAAGCGACGTTGGTATTCGACGTGGTTTTTGAAGGGAAAAGGCAATGGAGACACGGGAGGGACAGCGAGGGGTTTTGGATGTACTGGAATGAGGGGGAAAACAGGGGACAGTTCACACACACACACACACACACACACACACACACACACACACACACACACACACACACACACACCACGCGCGTGTATCTTAGGCAAGGAAGGTAGTGTTTACTACCCAATCATAATGAACAAATCGAGCATTCTGCTTCATCTTCTTACGCTTTCTTCGCCTACTAGTTCAAGGGCGAGGGGAGGGAAGGGAGATGGAACAGGGATGGGGGAGTACGGGCACTAAGAAATCGAACAGTAGACGAACAGGCGTTGAACATGGCATATTGTTAAATGACTGCGACACGTGCACTTTAGCGATAGGTGCACACGGGATTTATATACGAGAAACGATTATGCGTTTTGCGCACGTATTTGCGAGGTAGTGGGAGGGGCGACGGGGCTGGGAGGGGGGGGGAGGAGGGGGGAGGAACTGGGGGAGGGGGGGGGGGGGGGGCTAGGGGAAGGAGGCTGTTTTTACGTAGGGAGGAGTGGGCGGCGTGATGTAAATGGAGAAGGGTTGGGGAGGAAGAGGAGGAGGGTGATGAGACTGACGTTAATATTGTGGAGTGCGTGTTGCGAGCAGCAGGCGGGCTTTGTGTGTTTTCTACGCGAACAAGCGCCATACTTGATGGAAAGACGGACCAAGTGGTTTTTACTACCGATCTGACTAAGGGGCCTCAGTCAACTCAGCAGAATTTGACAGGAACATTTGCACATAAAGCGTACGTGGACGTGTGTGTGTGTGTGTGTGTGTGTGTGTGTGTGTGTGTGTGTGTGTGTGTGTGCGTTTATCCGCGTACTCGTAGGAGCTTAGGCGGCTACGCACGCAACACGCACGCACGCACGCACGCACACACACGCACACACACACACACACACACACGCGCGCGCGCGCGCGCACACACACACACACACACACACACACACACACATACACACATGCACACACACACACGCTAAACGCTTGCATGGACGAACATACATAGGCGCACACGCACACGCGTGCGCGCGCACGCGCACACACACACACACACACACACACACACACACACACACACACACACACACACACACACAGAGATACATACACACGCACACACTAAATGCTTGCATGGACGAACATGCACGCACGCGCGCGCGCACTCGCATTCGCACACACACACATACACACACACGCGCGCGCGCGCGCGCCACGCGCTGGCGCACACTTACGCACTCATATGATTAAAATGTGCGCTCAGATGCGTGCAGATTCTCTCTCTCTCTCTCTCTCTCTCTCTCTCTCTCTCTCTCTCTCTCTCTCGCTCGCTCTCTCGCGCGCGCACACGCACACACACACACACGCACGCTCACACACATACCCACACGCATACCCATACACACAGCAGAGGGCTTCCAAACTCTGCATATGAATCAATAACCACAACATTAAAGGAAACAGCGAGGGGACAAGTAGAGCAGGAGAGGCAGAGAGAGTAGGAGAGCGCGTGGCGGCGACCCTAGTGACAGTGAAAGCATGTCGTTTCGATCGTGGCAACCACTAACCCCCACCCCCACCCCACCCTCTCCTCCTCCTCCCTCCTGTTCCTCTCTGTTTCCTCCCATGTGTGTGTGTGTGTGTGTGTGTGTGTGTGTGTGTGTGTGTTTGCTTGCTCGTTCTACAAGCCGGGATGGAAGCGTAGGAGCACTTCACGCCTCTCCATGCCACAGAGCGGCAGCAGGTAACACTACCTTTCCACCTTGCTCTGGTTGGGGAACAGGACAGGCCTGGCTGCGCAGCGGTCTTCAGGGGGAGGAGGGGAGAAATGCTCCACCACCACCACCAGATCGACCAGCTGTTGGAGAGAGAGAGAGAGAGAGAGAGAGAGACAGAGACAGAGACAGACAGACAGACAGAGAGACTGAGAGACTGAGAGGGATACACAGAGAAAGACAGACAGACAGACAGATAGAGACTCAGAGAGAAAGACAGACGAACAGGCAGACAGACAGACAGAGACACCGAGAGAGAGGGAATAAGCTCGACGAGAGAGCCTGCTATTGTTGTTGAGTCAAAACTCCGCTGGACTGAATAATTTAAGCGGTTGGCCGACTGCACTGTCAGTGAGTTGGAGAGAGAGCAAAGAGAGTGAGTTGTGATGATTGTCAATCAGGTCACTTCGCTTCTCTCTGGCTCTGTCCTATCTTTCTCTCTCTGTCTCTGCGCTCTCTCTCTCTCTCTCTCTCTCTCTCTCTCTCTCTCTCTCTCTCTCTCTCTGTGCCTCTGTATGTCTGTCTGTGTGTCTGCCTGTCTGTCTGTCTGTCTCTCTCTCTCAGCCTCTCGTACCACCCATCTTCATTGGTAGACTACTGTTCTGTGTTGCTGCAGAACGGGATGTCCGTGAATCCATGAAAACATTGCATGTCTATCGGATCTTGCCCGTTAACTCCACTTACACAGCCCATCGATTCTTGAACCTCGCCCTGTAGGGATGCCGGTGTGGCACGCTACGACACGCCACCGCGCCAAAAACATTACCAAGGGAAGTTATCTCATAGGGTTTTCAACCTGAGCCTCCTGTTCAAAAAATCCCGTAGGGTAACCCCCCTTTGGAAGACAGCTTCTTTTTCTTTCAAGTAGTAACGTCAAATTGGTTTGAGCAATAACGGTCCCAACTTAGGTATTTATTTGGTATCCAAATAGAACATGTAGATGGTATCTAATTGCAGTCTTTTGATCCTTGATGGAGAGAGCACACGACGGAGAGAAATCCTGTTTGGAGGCGAAGGAACGGTAGTGTTTCCAGACTGGAGCAGTTCTGGCGTGTGACGTCAGGTGATCTTTCAGCAGAGACTGGATCCCCATCCTCAGGAATTCCTGTGCTCGTCATTTCTGTCGAGCTCTTTGGCTCCGCTCTTTTTTTTTTTTTAACCTTTCTGAGCTGTCATCCGCCTGTCTTGTTTTTTTTCTGTCTTTGTGGCTCATTCGCCTGTCTGTATTGTGGCAGTGAGACTGCAAAGTATTGTCCAGCAAGCCAGCGGTTCGTTCTGCGGTGTTGGTTGGTTGGTGGTTTTTTTTTTACGTCTTTTCATCCGGTAGATGATATTAGACGGGAAAAACACCACTTAAGTCATTTCAACACATACATCTGCATACACTTATGAAAAAGAAAACAGCATATCAGTTAAGGACCCTCATAATAGTATAGCTACCTCAGAACTGGCTAAAGTGGCGGGCAGTCTCAGTTATGCATGAGTCGGACAGAACTTGACTCTCATTTTCATATTTGTCAAGATTGATGCCTTTCGCCTTATACATTTTAGTTAAAACTGGACAATCTAATAGAAGGTGATGCACAGAGATGAATTTTCCACAGACATACACAACTTCAGGAGAAAATTTGGTCTTCCATGTGTTCAGCCTTAATTTTGTGATAATTTTAGCCAGATGGCGTGAGCAGCTAGGCAGTCTGTAGCATTTTTCACAGAAAAAGGTTTTGTAAACATAGTGTTCCAGGTTGAATAGCATTTCACACTTGGAAGGGATGGAATGGCAAATCTAGCACATATTCTGAACAGTTTTTGTGCACCAAGTTTAGCTAGATTATCTGCTGTTTCATTTCCCTCTGCGACCACAGTGTGAAGGAATCCAACATAAATCTACGATTTATACCCTGAGACATAATACAGTGTATCAGCTCTGAGACATAATAGAGTGTATCAGATACCTTATTTCATATAGTAAATATTTTCTGGCCTTACAATCCCAAGTTTTCAGTGATTGCAAAACAGACTTGGAATCAACACACAAAACAGCACAGTAAAAAAGGATACTGGAGTACTATGTACACGCTCTGCGGTGTCTGCTTGCCATCGTTGTCTTTATGTGTCGTCTGTGGCGTTGTTATGTTTTTCATTATGTATTCAATTTTTGTGTGATCCGATGCGGAATGGTTGGTTCATCAGTACAGTCTGGTTTTCTCTGCCGTGAAGATGTCTGCATCACTCTGAAGTGTTGCATGATTATTCTGTTTGAATATGACAGGACTTGACTTTTCTCTGAGCTGACAGCACTGAAAGTGTTCTGTGCTGTCGATTCCGCTGGAACTAAAGTGAAAGTAAAATGGCATATCTGAAGAATGTCGTGTGTTGTACGTAAAACACCACCACGCAGCATGGACATTGGGCACACAAGACCGACATGGCGGCTCAGTGGAAACAGTGGGATCGAGTGCAGAACGGCACTCAGCGCACAAGACGCTGTGCGGTGCCAATCAGTTCCAAGCGACTTGACGACGTGTGTCACAGCTGAACACAAAGCACCATGACACACCACGACACAACACAATGCCACAAAATGTGACAGAATACAAAACAAGTCACGGGTTTTTTTTTTTTATTCATTTATACATTTATGTGCTTATTCATCTGTTGATATAATTTATTTTTGCTGCCCCGAGATCAATAAATTTTTATGAGACAGGTCATGTCCATCTTCACAGCAACAAAAAAAAATCAATCAGTCACTAAACAAAAAGGACTGCAGTTGGGGGGGAAAAATGAAGAAAATGGCAAATTGCCCATGAATAAAAGATGCCCTCACTGACACTGATGCATGGAATTCAACCCGTGCCACGGTGTTGATTGTTTACAACGTGTCTGGAAAATGAATCGTCAAGAAGTTGAGGGGAAAACACCACGTCCGGCAAACAGCCGGCCTGAATGGACCTTGATGAAATTTGCCGTCGTCTCCCCCCCCCCCCCCCCCTCTCTCTCTCTCTCTCTCTCTCTCTCTCTCTCTCTCTCTCTCTCTCTCTCTCTCTCTCTCTCTCTCTTTTCAACTGTCTCCTCGCATTTCCACAGTGAAACCTGCTCCTGTCTCACAAGGGTACCATGTTCAGCAACGGCAGAATAAACACACAAAAAAACGAAAAAAAGCAATGACAAATGGTGTAACAGCATCATGAAAAATGATATCAAATACAACATAGATAATGGTGACAAAAAAACAAACAAGCAAACAAAAACAACAATCATCATCATCATCATCATCATCATCATTATCATCATCAAAAATCTGTGTCGTTATTATTAACCAGTAATAATGTACACTTAAACTCACACACACACACACACACACACACACACACACACTCTCTCTCTCTCTCTCTCTCTCTCTCTCTCTCTCTCTCTCTCTCTCTCTCTCTCTTGAAAACACAAATAGCCACTAACAATCATGATGAGAAGAACGACAACAACAGCAATACCAGCAGAACTAACGTTTGTTATATTATGATAATATAATAATACAATAATGATGATGCTGCTGCTGATAATAATAATGATAATAACTATTATTGTTATTGTCATCATCGTCATATCATCATTTTCATCAACCAATAAGTAAGAATTACATAAACTGACAAATATAGAAGTAAGCAAATAAAAACACAAATGAACAAGTAAAGAAATGTAATAATCTAAAGGGACAAAAATCAATGTGCAAATATACAGTTACAAAATATTACCAGCCAGCCCGTTTTGTCCGCCTGCTGGGACCGTTACAGACATCCATCAACTTTTTCCGCAAGAACCTGAAGAGTTTGGACTTTCTTTTTGCCATTGTTGTAAGAGCGGACTTTCTTTTTGCCATTGTTGTAAGAACTTCTTTCCTTTTCGTTTAGTTTTTTGTCCCTAAAGCTTTCGATCTATTTGATTTAAATCGATGGAGCGCCTGGAAAGAGTCCAAACGCGTTTTAACTACACTAGAACGGGCCCAGAAACACTCCCCTGGAGTTATATCAGGGCAGGCGACTTTTTTTAACACCAACTTCTGTCTAAAACCAACTCCATCCTCATTTTTTTTTTTACCGTGGGAATATGTGATTACGTTCACGTACGTGTTAGTTTGAGAAAAGAAATTGGTTATTGCACTTGTAAGTCAAAAAGTGGGGGTGCATTTGAAGAGGGGGGTTTTCCACATAGGTTTAGAGTGGCTCCTCGAAAAGTTTTAGATCATTTACCAGAACCAGAACCGAGCAGAAGAATTAGGGCTATTTTGATGAGCCCAGGAATGCTTTCATTAAAGTTTATGATAGGCTTGGATTGTTTTTTATATGGAATGGATGGCACTGCTGGACAGGGGTAAGGGGAATCGGGGTGAAAAGTGGAACTCTGCGGGAGTTATTTTCGGTCATCCCCAGAACCACTCCGTCAGTATTTGGAGCATCACGTTCACTGTTTATCAGAAACGTGTACTATTTCGAGAGAGATGGATCAGGTGGTAGAAGGATAGAATATTCAGGCTTCAAGGGAGTCTTTTGAGGTCTGTCCGCGAACGACTCGTTCAAAATTTCAACCTTCAACCGCGGAACATTTAGGGTGGAAATGTAGAGCTACGGGAGAGGTTTTTTTTATTTGTATTTATTTATTTATTTACTTTTTTCCGGGGGGGGGGGGGGGGTGGTGGTGGGGGGGGGGGGGGCACAAGGGTCACGGTAAAATGCTCTACATGCACCTGCTGTTTCAAGACAGAGGGTAAGCGGACGGGAGAGTCGCGGCCTTTTGTGAGTCTTGGGTGGTTAGCCTCAGAATGAGTTCATTAGTATGTTCAGCCTGAAATGATTACACAGAAAGAGGTTTCTTTTTTTTGTTTTACCTGACTGAGTAAGGTTGTATGCGGTTGCATGGATGGGATGTCGGGAAGGGAGGGGGGGGGGGGTCTATTCGGGACTGCCCCAAAGTGATTTTGTGAGCATTCTTAGCATCAGATTCACTTTTTGCTGGATATGCATTCTGTTTCGTGATTAGGGATGCAGCGGATGAGGTGACTGCTGGCGGAAATTGAAACAAGCTGAAAAAAAAAAGCTGCTGTTCCGCAAAACGAAAGAGACAAACAAATTACAAGACAAACCACGACGCGTATGGATGTCCTTTGGTCTTTTTTCAGGCAAGTCAAACAGCATTCAAGACAATGAAAGCGAAAAATGTACAATTACTTATCTATGCGAATTGGGCGCCTAATTTGAGGAGATAAGTGATTGGTTTCCGTTTTCATTGAAACGCGTCGTGTTTTTGTCTTGTAATTTGTTTGTCTCTTTCGTTCGGCGGATTCCTATAAGGATATTTTTGCGTCAAATCCACGAAGACATTTTCAGCCTCAAGCCTACTGAAATACTTACAGCGTCAAGTCTGTTATTTTCCATTTTAAAGAAAAGGTGTGCGATTTCAACCAGGACTCGAGCGGATATTACAAGCCTGGAGTCAGTCTTTCTTTGATCATCTCACAACGACTTCATCATCATTTTCATTTGTTTTGTTTTCTCTCCTGGAATATGTGTTCTTTCATGACTTGGGAGAGGAGGGTCACGGGATGGATGAAGCTGCAGAAGCAGGTTTTTATTTGAACGGGCGTGAACGACTCGTCAGTAAACATATTTCTTAACACAGAATTATGTGTTACTTGAGTAGAGGAGTCATGTATTCGAGCTTAGACGAATGGACTTTTGAGGGTGGGGGTCGTTTCTATGACTGATCCAAAAAGGACAAGTCCACCCCCACTCCAGGATCCCTTGTTTCCATGCAGTATGTCACACCACACCTGTCTCAGTATAGCACGTGTTTCCCGAAATAGTGCATGTCGTGCTGAATATTACAGCAGTCGCCCAGGAACTGATTTAAAGACTGTCCACTAAGTCCCATCGCTCCTTGTCTTCTATTCCGCCTATCACAGCTTCAGTAATAGACAAGTTGAGCCAACACATATCAAGGAAGTAAGTGTGGAGTCAGCCCTACCCCTTCCACTCGCTCAGCACTGCTCTTAGAATAACCTATTTATGAAAAAAGGTGAACTTGATGATGGAAAAAGAGCGTTGAATTCATTCTTGGGATGGCCCAAAATAAATGCCTTCAGACTCTTATCCCCACAAATTCTAGCCCACCTCAAAAAGAGTGCGTTTCTAGAACATAACTTACGGCTGAAATACCAGTGGAGTTGTTTCAACATCCGTCCGTATAGCTTCATCATTCCAAGTTCTATCCCCAGCCCCCCGTCAGGGTTTTGAAGGAACATGCATTTCTGGAAAACAAGCTAATTGGAAGAAAATGATGAAGTACCCTGTTCTGCTGATAACACGTTTTTCTTGGTGATAAACAACATGAAGCCAGAAGTATTGGCAGAATGGGTCCGAGACTGACCCGAGAAGACCCCTCTCTTCTCATCTGTCACCGCCCCAATCTCCGCCACCCGCTTGCCCCTGTGTTTTTGCAAAAACACATTTCTCAACAATAGTGAATCTTATGCTAAAAATGTTGATGGTATCGTTTTGGGCCTGACCTAGAAAGACTCGTTTTAAACCCGAACTTGAAATTAACATATTCCAGCGCGCACAATGACCCACATGTCAGATCTTGAGGTGGGGAGGGGGGGTACGTTTTGGGGCAGAAGCAAAAGGAATTCACCCCCATGTCTAAAAAGAGATCAATTGATAGCAAAGGAGTTATTTTGGGCCAGCGGCAGGACCTCAGAAGGACTCCCCTCTGAAGTTGTTTCAGGTTGACCCAAACTACATTCCACAGGTGTTCGTGGGAAGTTACAATGACCCCAGAACTGGAGTTGAAAAGACTCAAACCTTATTGACTCACCTTGGAGTGGTTTTAGAGCCAGGTCATGGTTGTGTTTGTGGCTGCGCCAAATTAACTCCGCCATATTTTTCTGTATAATCTACTGAATAATGTTTTCTGATAAATCGTGTGATATATCAAATTTTACTTAAAGTGGCGGAGCCATTTCAGGTCAACGATTAGAGTGTCCCGGGCTAACTCCCCTCAGAAGTCATTTCAGACCTGTCCGAGAATGACTCCGCGGGTTTATAACTTGGAGGGGGGTCATTCTGGGGCATTACACCGGAATTCAAGAATGCTGCTTTCCATTCACTTCGGAAGACTGCAGCATCAAAACAAAGCGTGCAGAAACGATCGATGGTTGAGCACAGAAGAAAATCAGATCGACCTCTACGGGAGCATAGTAACTTAATGAACCCATATAATGAATAACTGCTTCGCCTGTTTCCAGAGAAAACATTTTTCGCGGGAAATAACATATTATCACCTGTCTTCCCCCACGAAAACCGTAATGATAACTGGTCCATGTATTGTCGGTTTTCTTTTTTTTTTTTTCTTTTTTTTTTAAGCCTAACAATGTGTCTTCCGTGTGAAAAGCATCCTGTCGCACAACCTTGCTGTCTTCCGTAGGCGCACAAACAGATATAAACTGTATAGATTCTCGTGATGCACTGACGCTCCAGCGCACTTGCAGTCACAGGTGCGCACACTCTTGGGCACGCAAATACCCTTACACACAGGCATTTACGCTCGCGCAGTCGCACATATGCATGCACAGATGCATACCAACACACTCTGTCTCTGTCTCTGTCTGTCTGTCTGTCTGTCTGTCTGTCTGTCTGTCTCTCTCTCTCTCTCTCTCTCTCTCTCTCTCTCTCTCTCATATACACAAACACAAACACACACACACACACACACACACACACACACACACACACACACAGATACACATCACATATTCACGCGCGCGCACACACACACACACACACACACACACACACACACACACACACACACACATAACTCAAACCACAACTGGTACATACACACCTTCTGCACTTTGTTCCAGTCTAAAAAATGAACTCGCATTGCAGAAGCGTTCGATAAGATAAATAAGTGCATTATTACATTTCACGCCTTTTGCCTCGTTGCTGTGACTTTCTTTTACTGTCGTCTCAGTCTTCAATATTCTGAGAACTTTGCCGTGATATCTCTGACGTACGACAAACAAATAAACACAAACAAAAAGGCATAGTACAGACAGTATTTCTGTTCATCATCTCACTGTAGCGGATTTTTGGGAGGGAGAAGGAGGATGAGGTCCCGCAGGAAAAAAAAAAAAAAGGGCGGGGCGGGGGGGGGGGGGGGGGGGGGGGGGGGGGGGGGGGGGGGGGGGGGGGGGGGGGGGGGGGGGGGGGCGGGGGGGGGGGGGGGTGGGGGGGGGGGGGGGGGGGGGGGGGCGGTGTGGCGGGGCGAGATGATCTCCCCGTGCGAGAGTCGAACGATATAGCTGAGATTTTTCCTCATTGCAGGTGAAGGAGTTGCCCACTAGACCACCTTGAAACAGGCTTTTCCTTCGTTAAGAACATTCAGGTGTAGCCTGCACACCCAGTGAAAGAGGTAGGACAGGCGGTGGTAATCATTCAAGAAGGAGTGGAATGGGAGCCCGTCTGACATGACACCAACGGACGGTAAAAAAAAATGGCCTTTTCATGTTCAGCACTGGCGGAATTTGATCATGTCGTTTCTGACAGCGATCTCGGTACTCTCTCTCTCTCTGCCACCGAGCAATAGCCCCCGCCCCCCCCCCCCCTCGCCCTCCCCTCTCTCCTCCACCGCCCCCCACCCCCCCCCTCTCCCTTCCCCCCCCTCCCTCCTTCTCCTCCTCCTCCTTCCCCTCCGTGTCTTCCCTTCACATTCAATTAATAACAGTTCTCCTACTCTTCTGCCAGTCGCTTGGTTGACGTCTGAGAGAATGTACCCTGAGTGGTGTCAATGCTAAAAGAAGAAGAAGAAGAAGGGGGAGAAAGATTACCAGGGAGCAATCGGTAGTTACTTTTCGTTGATCATGGCAGCACAAGGTAGAGATGGTACGCGCCCACCTAATGTCTCCAGCTTGCTTGTATTTTGTTTGTTATGGCTGAGATCTACCGTCAATTAGATTATGAACACAGACTAAGGATGAATATTTGTGTGAGGAAAAAAAAGAATGCAAAATGTTATCATTCATTTTGGTTGAAACTACCATGACTATAATCAGCTGGCGGTCAGTTTTCAACAATCTGCATTCATTTTGGTTGAAACTACCATGACTATAATCAGCTAGCGGTCAGTTTTCAAACAATCCAATGACTTACGTTTTTTTGAAGTAAACAAGGCATCACACACACACACACACACACACTATATATATATATATATATATATATATATATGTGTGTGTGTGTGTGTGTGTGTGTGTGTGTGTGTGTGTGTGTTGAGTTTTCAAAAAAACAACCAAAGGTGCCACCTAAGAAGCAAAAGAAAATCATG
>JADBJO010000059.1:220000-227500 GCA_016801955.1 Conus betulinus
CGTTTGTTTGCATTTTGTTATTGTGTAGCGCCCTTGTTGAGCGCTGATCATGCGGCCTCTTACCCCCACCCCCCCCCCCCCCCCCCCACCCCCCCCCCCCCCCCCCCCCCCCCCCATAAAACTTTTGCACCAGAAACAAAAATCCTTGCATTAGTCTTCTTCTTCTTCTTCTTCTTATTCTTCTTCTTCTTCATCTCACCTCCTTCTACTCACATCTCCTTCTTTCCTAATCCTCCTTCTCCGCTCTCCTCTCTCCTCCCTCCGCCTCATCTCTCCTCCTACTCTTCTTTTTCTTCTCGAATGTCTTCATCTTTCTGTCACAATTGTTGCACTCGATTCCATCGTCAATGCCTGTCTGTCGTTCTTGACCTTAGCTGTTCGCACAGTGTCCGCCATGGCGGCGACAAGAAAGGCTGACCTGGCAGCAGACAGAAGGTCAATGAGCGAGTGAATGGGTATAGGCGTGTTAGTATGCTGAACGACTGCCAGTCCAACAGTGCCGGCTGGAAGTCCGGGTCTGAAATCGATCTTGCCGTCCAGTTATTCTCTTCAATAATCATGAAGAGAGAGAGGGGAGAGAGATGCAGAGAGGAGATAGAGAGGAAGGAGAGAGTGAGAGAGAGAGAGAGAGAGAGCGAGGGGCGACGGGGAAAGAAGAGAGAGAGCGAGGGATGGGGTCGAGGAGATAGGGAGAGATACAGAACCCGAAACATAATTCAATTCAATTCTGCCATCGGAATTCACTTCATTTTCACGAACTCACGAATGGGGGGGGGGGGGGGGGGGGGGGGGGGGGGGGGGGAGAGTGGGGGGGGGGGGGGGGGAAAGAGATTGAGAGAGAGAGAGAGAGAGCAGAGAGAGAGATGAGAGAGAGAAGAGCTGCAGAACAGGAAACAGAACAGAATTTACTCAATCTGCCCCTCCAGTTCATTCCGTCAGAAATCACGAAGGAGAGAGCAGAGAGCGAGATGAGGGGTGAACGCCCAGTTGTTGAGGCTCGGAGACGGAGGAGGCAGAGAGAGGCCCGAGAGAGAGAGCAGGAAGAGGAGAGGGAGAGAATTATTAGAACAGAATTAATCAATCTTGCCCTCCATTCATTCTGTCCGAATCACGCGGTTCAGAATGACGAAGATGATGAGAGAGAGAGAGAAAAGAACAGAACTTTTACCATTCAAAAAGGTTAAAGCCCCATTTGAAGGGGCGTTGAACAATGACAATTGAATATATGATGATTCAAATGTAAGTGAGACTTCCATTTCAGCATAAGCATGAGAACTAGATCATACGCAAGACAGTTTACCAATGAAGAGAGAGAGAGAGAGAGAGCGACGAGAGAGAGAGAGGACGAGAGAGAGGATCTGAATTGTTGTTGGTCTTCTTTTTAATGTGTACAGTTTATCAGCAGGACCGACCTGCCTTTCCTGAAACGAGGACGAAGAAGTTTTTTGTTTGTTTGTTTCGTTCTTTTTCATTCTTCTTAATGTAAGACCAAGTTTATCAGTGAAAGGTCTGCTGGTCTTGAAAAATAGATGGCAAACGCCAGTCTGCGTAAACTCTAGGTTTAATTCATTTGTAGCCTTTCAGGTGTCTCCCGATAGGTCGGTTCTAGATATGTTGTCATGTCTTTGTCCATATATATATATATCTTATAAATATCGTCGAAATATAAACACAACTGAGGTTGAAAAAAATCTCTTGCTAGTAATGTCAACATTTTATGGGAGTAACAAACCGAGAACACACACCCCCCCCCTCCCCCTCTCCCTCATTAAAAAAAATCAGTGTAATGTTCAAATCATGAATGAACAAAGTATATTGGGTGTATTCCAGTTCGATCTTTTCTTCAGACCATAGAGGTTTACGTTTATATACACGCACATCTGTTTGATCAGTACATAGTACACTATTTTTGCATTTGAATTTGTACCACAGTAGAACTTTTTTTTTAAATGTCGTAGAGGCGATGCGTTACAGTCGGAATTTCTCAGCGTTTCTAGTAAATCTGTAGAATGTAGTTTTTCTGCCCAGTTTTAAGTCGACTGCTGCTTGTCTGGAACTGTTGACATTCGCAACATTCTAGATGCTTCTCCAGTGGTGAGGGTTTGTTTGTTTGTTTGTTGTTTGTTTTTTTTGGGGGGGTTCTTTGTCTTTAATAAAGTCAGCGGCCTCAACATTGGAGGTCAAACCGAGGCCCGGCCTGGCCATGTCCATCAGAGGGAGGCTCGGTGTTTACTTTTTCAAAACCACTGTCAGTTTCGCTCTAAAGATGATAAGGCGTCAAGTCACCGGTGGGTGTCGTCTCTCTGTCTGGATCCGAGAACTGGACGGTAGCCGCAGGCCTTGGGCAGGCGTTGAGAGTCAATCGTTAGTCTTGGCATCTGCTTCAGCATGTCGCTGCTGGAGCACCACACAGTTGGATCATTATGTCAGACATGTGGCATAGGCAGGGTGACACGAATCTTTACTTTCAGTGATGAAGCGCCGTAGGTAGGTTTTCCTGGCGTTTATCCCGCCATGACTCTTACTCAAGACCATCCTACGGGATACGGCGGAGGGTGAACATCCCAGAAACAGACGTTAGAGGGTTGTGGATGGACAGCGAGAAGAAGGATTGGATGGGTTACAACACCTTTACTATCTCCTGTAAATCTGCAGACAAAAGGATGTGGAGACCCCTGACTGCCCAAACGTCCTTTAAACGGACCTCCACCAGCCACCCCCACCCGGTCCCCAATCCCTACCCGTCTCCCACCTTCCGTCCCCAGATGTACTGTCACAGGACGAAGATGACGGCGATAACTGAATGTGTAGCCTTCCGTTTGCACACGTGGCGCTGACTTTTACACGACTATTGCAGCAGCATCAGACTTGAGAAAGGGACGGACACAGCAGCAGGCATCTATGGGCATGTAGCAAGATCCGTGCACCAAACTGTTTCCTGACGTTTGCTGCGCGAGTCGTGTATTCGCAAATAGGCCACGGCTTTTGTTGGTCGCCCGCATTCTGTTTCTTCACAGTTTCGCGTAGAATTATTTGATCTGATATTTATCTTGTCTCTATCATGCTTTGCAGTGTATGGTTGTACAGATTTCCAAGACTAATGTACAGGTCTGTAAACATATACATTTCTTCGTCGTTTGTCTGCCATATTTTCTTGTTCTGCCGATCATTTGTGAGAGTAGCGCCCCTTCGTTTGACTGAGCTTTCAATTGATCGTGAAGGTGAGGCAATATTGCTCATAGCCAAGCCGACCGCAAAGGGCCATATCAGCTCTGAATTGATCAGTGGAGTCAGGCCCCAAACGTACACTAACCTTTACTTGCACCCGCGAGACAGGATAGGAGTGGCGCTAAATCTCGTTTAGGAAAAAAAATAAAAAGGAAAGAAAAACAATAGAACTGGAGCAGGGCATCACATGTTACATTAAAAAAAAAACAAATGATGTACAGCGTCACATTCTGTTATGACTCGGATACAAGCGAGATCGCGCACGGAACGACATATCAAAAACCTTGCTCTTGATCTGACACTGTGTACAGGAATCGTTAGTTCGACAACCGGCTGTGAGGCCCCTAAGCATCGAGTTAACAAGCTTCGGTTTCTAAGCAACACAAATGACTTCAAGACATGATAAACGCGAACTTTGTTCAGTATTTCCACACAGTCAGTGACCTCGACACGAACGCCCAGTGCGTCCGTACTGCAGAAGACTCGGTGACTGTGGCCCATTATACACGCTCCGAAAGATCAGACCCAGGAAATTTAAGTCTTGTCGACTAAATGCGCGTGCGTGCTCGGTTTTCGATCAAGAATCATACGTTTCTGTAGCTCCTATTTGTTCAGCTGTAATCGTCAGCCAAGACAGCGCCTTTCTATCTGAAATAACTCGTACGATTTTAAAAACAAAGAAATCAAAACAAGGGAAACAAAAAAAAAAAAACCATTCTTCCTGCAGAGTGGTACAGGAATATCTGTCCTCGCAGAACTTGTCAGAGGAAAAAGAAATGCTAAGAACTGCATGTGGACGAATGTTTTATGTCTTGTTCTGTTCGTGGGCTCGACTTCTGGAGGTCATGTGTCGAGAGCGCTAACGATCCGGCTGATGGTTGTCAAACATCTGCGACCCCATAAAAATGACTCTCTCTCTCTCTCTCTCTCTCTCTCTCTGTGTGTGTGTGTGTGGTGTGTGTGTGTGGGTGTGTGTGTGTGTGTGTGTGTGTGTGTGTGTGTGTGTCAAGAACGTCAAAAACATCTTGTTTATCGTTTACCTTTGGAAGTAAAGGCTCTGGGAGTAAGGATTTCTCTCTCTCTCTCTCTCTCCTCTCTCTCTCTCTCTCCTCTCTCTCTCCGAAAACCCCCTCCCCCCCCCCCCCCCCCCCCGCCCCCCCTCTCTCTCCTCTCTCGCCACTACCCCCCTACCCCCCCTCTCCTCTCTCTCTCTCCCACCATCCCTCCCTCTCTGTCTCTCTCTTTCTCTCTCTCTCTTTGTCAAGAAGTTTAAAAACATCTTGTTTATCGTTTTAACCTTTGGGAGTAAAGGTTCTGTCTGTCTGTCTGTCGCTCTCCCTCGTCTCTCTCTCTCTGTCTCTGTCGCGCTCTCCCTCTCTCTCTCTCTCTCTCTCTCACACATCGCTCCCATCTCTCCCTCTCTCTCTCTCTCTCCGCCTCCTCTCCCTCTCGCTCTCTCTCTCTCTCTCTCTCTCGTCTCTCCTCCTCTCTCTCTCTCTTCATGGCAAGAAGGTTAAAAACATCTTTGTTTTTTTTTTTTTATTTTTGGAAGTAAAGGTTCTCTCTCACATCTCTCCTCCTCTCATTCTCTCTCTCTCATATCTCTCTCTCTCCTCTCTCTCATCTCTCTCCTCTCTCTCTCTCTCTCTCTCTCTCTCTCTCTCCTTCTCTCTCTCTCTCTCCACCCACTTTCTGGGTATTCCATACCTCTCTCCTCTGTCCTATGCTTGTTTATGACAATTTTTTTTTATTAGAATGCCAAGGGATTTTGTGTTCTCACACACACACACACACCCACACACACACACACACACACACACAACACACACCACACCAAACGCAACACACACACACACACACACACACACACACACACACACACACACACACACACACACACACACACATACACACACACACACACACAGTAGACAGACAGACAGACAGACAAACAGACGAGGATGTTGATGATGGAGACTACTGTGTATCCTTAAGAGACTGCTCAGCAAACACTACAAACGCCGATGCTCATTCTGTCGTGGTGATTTTTCGTGTCAGAGAGCAGGCCTGCTGCGATTAGCCTCAGCCCCATCCCTCTGCCTCTTTCCGCCTGTCCACGTCTCGTCCATGGCGATAAGTTGCTGGATGATGATGACAGTACTGCACTGTTTGCCAATGATCGTGGAAGAGTTTTCAGAGTTTGCACAAACACATGCATGGTCGCTGCACATGCATACATGTACACGTGCGCAAGTCTATTTACACGCGAAAGCGCGTGCACAATCACACGTGCACAGCAGAAAGGCATGCAGGGCAGAAACAAGGAATATATAGAGATTTTTTTTTCATAAATATACCTTCGGTGATTTGCTTCAAATGAGGTAGAACCATTCTGCACGACCAGATTTCATTTCACGGCATTTCTGAAAATTTCAGAAAAGATCAGGATATTACATTCAACTCCATCCGCCCCCAGCCCCCCCCCCCCCCCCCCCCCCCCGCCCCCCAACCCCCATAGCCCCTGTCTCACCCCCCCCGCCCCCACCCCCCCCCCCCCTGCCCCGCCCAGGCCCCCCCCCCCACCCCCCCACCCCCCCCACCCCCCCCCCACCCCCCCCCCACACACCCTCCACCCCCACCCCCCCCCCCCCCCACCCCCCACGACAACCCCCCTTTACCCCCCCCCCCGCAAACGACCCTGCTAGCCCTGCTAGCCCTTTCTCTACCCCGTCAGCGTTTGCTGCTGAAATTCAGGCTACGGCCATTTTTGCCCCACAGAAAATGGAATGAACACCCTCAAAAAATGGAACGAACACTAAAAGCTCGCAAAAAGCCTCGTCTCCTGTGCCACAGGCATCTATAAATCTATGAAAGAATTATAGTTTATTAATTTATTGGTCTGTTTAGTTGGTTGCTTAGGGGTTTTTCCCTTTTTTTTTTTTTTTTTTCTTTTTGCTTTTTGTTAAAATCTCTTTTTGTAAAATCTCAAATGTGAAAACTATGGTAGACCTTTTGATGCATGCAGGCCAGCCGGTCTGTCTTCATCGATCCCCGTCACATTCATTTTTTAGTTCTAAGTGTTGAGCATCCCCTACCTACCCCCCCCCCCCCCTACTCTTTTCCACACACTCGCCCCTCTCTCTCTCTCTCTCTCTCTCTCTCTCTCTCTCCACTACTCTCACTATCTCTCCCTTTCTTCTCACCACCCACCCCAGCCCCTAACTCTCTATCTCTGTCTTTTGAGGAAAGCAGTTTGTTTATCAGAAAGGGATCCAAAATCGAGCTCAAATTTTCTATTGTTTTTCTTTATTAAGTGAAAAATATACAGTTTTCGAAAAATCCCCTCCATCTTCCACCCCGCCCCCGCTATCCCCTTGTCTTCTCCTCCCTCCTCTCTCAACGTTGATTGCTCCTGAAGCTCAGCGCTTGTCATTTTTTGGCACAAATATCGAGTCGACGCTTAAGGCGCTCGAAAGCTTCCTCGGTCTCCGCTTTCACAAGCAGAAGCAAATTTTTTTGTGGTGTTTGTGTTTTTGTTCGTCGGTTTGAATGTCATTTGCTGGCGATATTCATGAAGTTCACGGTGCTTCTTCTGCTGCATATATCTGAGACTCAGTTCTTCTTGTCATCCTGCCTCTTTTTCCTGTCTTCTCGATTTAATTCATCTGAATCTTGGAAGATTGTTCTCTCTCTCCTCTCTCTCTCTCTCTCTCTCTCTCCTCTCTCTCTCTCTCTTCTGTTCTTTATGCTCTCTGTCTCTCTCTCGCTCTCTCTTTCTCTCTCTCGTCTGTTCTTCTTTTTATCTCTGGGTGTCTGTCTGTCCCTCCCTCTCTCTCTCTCTCTCACACACACACACACACACACACACACACACACGCACACAACACTCTCTCTCTCTCTCTCTCTCTCTCTCTGTCTCTCTCTCTCTCTCCTGTTCTTTATGCTCTTTGTCTCTCTCTCTCTGTCTCTCTCTCTCGTCTGTTCTTCTTTTTCTCTCTGTCTGTCTATCTGTCCCTCTCTCTTCTCTCTCTCTTCTCTCTCTCTCTCTCTCTCACACACACACACACACACACACACACACACACACACTCTCTCTCTCTCTCTCTCTCTCTCTCTCTCTCTCTCTCTCTCTCTCTCTCTCTCGTCTGTCTTCTTCTTTCTTTCTCCTCTTCTCTCTCTCTCAATATCTGTCTTTCCTTCTGTCTCTCTCTCCTGTTCGTTTGCTCTCTCTCTCTCTCTCTCTCTCTCTCTCTCTCTCTCTCTCTCTCTCTC
>JADBJO010000059.1:232500-240000 GCA_016801955.1 Conus betulinus
AACATGTAGGACACCACCTACTAAGCCCTTCCACCGACGACAATGACTGCTTAGTCGCGGAGGAGCGAGCGTGAATGAGCGTCCTCCTCCATAGAACGGCAACACCTTCTTCCAGTGATAGTTCCCTTGAATTTGCCGATACCGGCAACCTCGACATGAATTTTATCAAGGCCGTAGGTGTAGGAGGAGACATCGAAGCTGTGGTCACGATGAGAGCGGGGCATGAAGGGGTCACGGAATCGGAGACTTTTCTGCTGGCCGATGAAGGTTAGGACGGCAAAGATAATGTTACGATTGTCCGTCACTGTCTGAGACAAGGGCTGCACTTTAATACGCTTACTTTCATAGTATGTCCCGGCATCTGTCGGGCCCAGGAGGTACAGTCACCTGCAGTACTGGCCAGGAAACTTCGTGCCACACTCTCAGAGAGACGCATCCGCTAAGTAGATGAAACTCGATGTTGCTGGTTCTACCGCACCCCCCACCCCACCCCCGTCTTCCTCTCTCTCTCTCTCTCTCTTCTCTCTCTCTCTCTCTCTCTCTTTCTCTCTTCTCTCTCTCTCTCTCTCTCTCTCTCTCTCTCTCTCTCTCTCTCTCTCTCTCTCTCTCTCTCTCTCTCTCCCTTCCCCCCAGGCATACGCCGAAAATAGACTCACAGTAAAGCGTCGTAGGCAGAGAGAGAGAGAGAGAGAGAGAGAGAGAGAGAGAGTCAATACTAGTGGGGACAGTTATTAATTTGATTGGTCAGTGGGATCTGAGTACTGAAGGAGTTTGGGCTGAGGTCCGCTGCACTTCATGACAGACGCCCTTCAAGTTCATTTCTGTCTGCCTTTTCTCCGCTCTCTCTCTCTCTCTCTCTCTCTCTCTCTCTCTCTGTTCTGTCTGTCTGTCTGTCTGTCTGTCTGTCTGTCTCTCTCTCTCTCTCTCTCTCTCTCTCTCTCTCTCTCGGTTTCTCTCTCTCGGTCTTCTTTGTGTTTCTCTACTGTCTGTCTGTCGTTCTCTCTCTGTCTGTTTCTCTCTCCCCCCTCCCCCCCCCCCCCCACCCCCCTCTCTCTCTCTCTCTCTCTCTTTGTTTCTTTCTGTCTGTCTCTCAGTCTGTCTCTCTCTCTCTCTGTCTGTCTCTCTGTCTGTCTCTCTCTCTCTGTCTGTCTCTCTTTCTCAGTTTCTTAGCTTCTTGCTGTCTGTCTCTCTCTCTCTCTTTGCCCCCCCCCCCCCTCTCTCTCTCTCTCTCACTCTCTTTGTCTCTTTCTGCCTGTCTCTCTATCTGTCTGTCTATCTCTCTCTCTGTTTCTTTGTTCTTACTCTCTCTCTCTCTCTCTCTCTCTCTCTCTCTCTCTCTGTCTCCATCCCTTCCCCTTACTCCCTCCCTCCACCCTCTCCATCTCTCTATCTCTCTTCCCTCTCCAAATGTGGGTGGGTGGGTGGGTGGGTGCACGCGCACGCATAAAATTTGGATGACAGTGTCTCCGAGTTTGTTTGCTTGACTCCTTTTAACCCACGTTTCTCCTGGGCAGCAGCTGTGGCGGTGGGGAGAGAGGAGGGTTGCTGTCAGGTCTCGGTTTAGTTCTTCCCACATCTTCCTCCCCATGGGTCAGGGATGCCTCACTCAAATGTCACCATTTTCTGGAATGCTTTAGTCGTTTCTCTTAACTTGCGATCTTGCTCATACTTACCGAAGCTTCTTGAAACAAAATAGAACATGTTAAAAACAAATAGAATGTTTAGATGCGAAAAAGGACAGGGGAAACAGTGAATTAAATAGAAGGCAAAGGCCACGAAAAGACTGGTGACTCCTGTCATTGCCAGCCCATCATTACCCCTCCCCCCCATACCCCCCCCCCCCCCCCCCAAAAAAAAAAAAAAAAAAAAAAAAAAAAAATCCCGGGTCTTCTCTTTCAGCTGCGCGGGGACGTGAACCGACAGACGTGACAGACTTGTCATTGGGGAGGAGGCTAGTCCTAAACTGCAATGATGGTGTTGAGCAGCAAGACCAGCACTGCACCATCCTTGTCTCTCTGTGATGCAACTCGTCCTCTGTGTGCCAATCAAAATGCATTCTTTACGTTGAAGTGGTGAGCAGGATAACGACATGGCAAGCCACATGCTCGTACATAGTGTCTTGGGCTCGCTTTCTGTCTGTGGAGACAAAAGCTGGCTGCTGTGAAAGCTGTTCAGTACCTCTGGGGCTTGTTGTTGTGAAAAGACGAAGTGTGTGTGTGTGAGTGTGTGTGTGTGTGTGTGTGTGTGTGTGTGTGTGTCTTTGTGTGGGGTGTGTGGTAGAACTGAAAAACGAAGGTGTTTCAATAGTTGACGGCTGTGCAGGAATGTGTGGGTGTGTGTGTGTGTGTGTGTGTGTGTGTGTGTGTGTGTGTGTGTGTGTGTGTGTGTGAAAGAGAGAGAGAGAGAGAGAGGGGGGGCTTGTTTAAAGGTTGAAGGAGAACTTGTGAGGAGATGGGTAATGAGCAGGAATGCGTCGGGGAGTCGGAGAGTATTGTGCAGTCATATTGCACAGGGAGTGTGACAGCAAACATATACATATATATACATATATATATATATATACCAATGTGGGCGGTGTCATAGTTGCCCCGTTATCGATTTTGCAGGGAAGCAAATGACCAGAGAAGGAATGATAGGAAGAGCCAGAAAGAGAGAGAGAGAGAGGGGGGGGGATATGAAATAAGGCGTTGGGGGATGGGGGAGGGGCAAGAGTCCGAAAGAGAGAGGAAACGGGAAAAGGAGTGTGAACGAGGGAGGGACTGAAGGATGGAGAGAGAAAGAAAAGAGAGGAGGGAAGGGAGAAAGGTGTGGATAAAGAGAAAAGGTGCTGGGAGTGGGGGACACAGAGAAATTGAGAGGCGCACACATTCACGCGCCAGGCTGTTCTTTCTTTACCATTTTCACTGGTTATGAACTGCTGAGGGGGAAGATGGGGTGGGGGGAGGTAGCGGGGATAGGGGGTGGAAGGGTGTGAAAAAAAAAACCGTTATCTCTCGTGTTTTGGTGCCAGGAATGTGCAATTTCAAAACCTTTGAAAGAGGAAGAAGAAAGAAAGAAAGAAAAACCAATGATAACTGAACTAGCAAAAAAAAAAATTACAGTAATGGATTCTATTTGAAGCTTCATTCTTTGAGTTCGGCGTGCATTATGTGTCTGCTTTGGTCAATTGATAACATCTGAGTGCTCTTTTCATCTCTCTCTCTCTGTCTCTGTCTGTCTATCTGTCTGTCCCTCTCCCTCCCCCCCTCCCCTCCCTCTCTCTCTCTCTTCTCTCTCTCTCTCTCTCTCTCTCTCTCTCTCTCTCTCTCTCTCCCCTCTCTCTTTTTTTTTCTAAAACAACCAATCAATCTCGTACGTACCTACCTACCTACCTACCTTATCTTTCTATATCTGTCTCCTTATCTATTCAATCTATCTATCTGTCTGTCTGTCCGTCTGTCTGTCTGTCTGTCTATCTATCTGTCAGTCTTGCTATCTACTTTGCCTATCCATCAATCTAACTGTCTGTTTGTTGCTGTCTGTCTATCGATCAGTTTGTCTGTCTGTCAGTCAATCAGTCTATCTATCTGCATATCTATCTGTCTGTCTGTCTGTCTGTCTAAACTATATCCAAAGTTCAGCGGACTGTAGGCCGACTCCTGACGAAGTGAGGGTCAAAGATGTCTGACACAGGCAACCTGCTTTCCCTTTTGGTGTCTGTCCGCTCTGTACTTCCAGAGGCAATCAGAAAAATGGAACCAACTGTCCCCAGGCACGGAATATGTGTTGTAGGAGAAACGTGGTCGAACTTCCACCTAGGGAATGCAGGAAATCGAAAGTCGTTCATTCTTGAGAATCTGTTGTGAAGGAATGAACGATGAAAGATTACCCCGCTGAAGCCTGGGTGACAGAAATGGTCACGCCGTGCACCTTGTATTTCTGTTCAGTGACCGAGTGTCCCCGACACACACACAACACACACACACACACACACACACACACACACACACACACATGATTGCGCGCACGTGCATGTGTGCACACGCAGAAAAAGAGAGAAAGAGAGAGAGAGAGAGAGAGAGAGAGGGAGATGGGGGGAGGGGGTAGAGAAAGAAAAACAGACAGACAGACAGACAATCAAATAGACAGACATACGGCATTTTTACACAAGACCTTTGTTTCTAGTGCACAGCACAGACAGAATCCGTCGAACACAGGGAAGGGCAGACTTTCAGATAGAGAGAGACAGAGATGGGAAAATGCGGTGGTGGGGATGGGAGCAGGAGAGGGCGAGAGGGGAAGGGGGGTACATGGATGATTTATTCATATTCAGATGACGGTCTGTGATGAAGAGACGAGTGAACACCGTACGTCTCTAAGGAACAGGAAGACAAAACTCGGCCCAAACGATACAGAATTCACAACAACAAAACATACAGTCTTCAGTAAGAAACGGTTTTCTCTTAATTCAAACAGCTAAAATACGAAGACAATAGAAAAACAGGCGCAATACTAGACGCTCAGTCACTGAATAGAAACACAAGGTGCACGTCGTGACCATTTCTGTAACCCCAGCCTCAGCGGGGTATTCTTTCATCGTTCATTCCTTCACAACAGGTTCTCAAGAACGAGGTTTATGAACGACTTTCGATTCCCTGCATTCCCTCGGTGGAAGTTCGACCGAGTTTCTCCACAGCGGGTATTCCGTGCTTGGGGACAGTTGGTTCCATTTTTCTGATTGCCTCTGGAAGCGGAGAGCCTTGGCAATGCATCATTATAATGACCAGTAGACAGACTGGAGTGAATGTGTCAGACATCTTTGACTCTCACTTCGGCTGGAGTGAGCTTGGAGATGTTGTTTTGTATGGTAGAGATAGATAGACAGACAGACAGAGACAAATCAAGTGAGGGAGGGAGGGAGAGACGAATAGATAGATAACACAGATAGGTGGACAGCCAGATTCAAATCATTTCATGTTTGCTTACAGCCCAACTGACCACGAGGAAATCGTCAGGGGTGTCACCTGGACAAAGCCAGTTCCACACATAGTTTTTTTTTTTTCTTAACCCATGAACTAGAATTGTCAAACACGCAAAATTCTCTCTCCCCCCCCCCCCCCCCACCCCCCTCCCCCCAAGATCTTTTTAAATCTTAGGTCATGTGAAAAATATTCATCTCTCTGGAATCCGAAAATCACATCCGATGAACATCTCTAAACAGGGTTTTAATCGAGTCTGCAGTAAAGTGTTTTGTGTCTGACATTATAAGTCACAATACTCTAGGAGAGAGAGAGAGAGAGAGAGAGAGAGAGAGAGAGAGAGAGAGAAAGGAGGGGGAGCAGATGGACATTTTATTATTTCATGAGGGTATTAATTTGATAAACAATGATATCGTTTTTAGTCCATATAGGTAAGTAGATAATCAGATAGACATATAGATACATCAAATAAATAACACCCCACCTTTACCTAAAAGCCCTACCGATTACTTGGTTGTGAGTAACATTCCAAGATATCTTGTGTTGTATCAGAATTGTCAAGTCAAAAATAGAAAACGTATTGCTGTAAAATTGGCAAAGCTCTGAGTGGAAGAAAATCGGCTTTCGTTGGTAAGCGGAAAAACACGCGCAGACAGAAAAAAAAAAATCTGTAGTGCCGCACTATGACGAAATATCCCTTGAGGATAGCAGTCCGGATTTGACACACAGAGAGATGTGGTGGTGAGAGAAGTATGCACCACAACACAACATAATGCAATACAGTGAATAGAGTGCAATCCAATATACATACAGCGCAGCAGCAAAATGCATGACAATGTCGAGGAGCAGAAACAAGCCAAGAAATGTCAGTCATCAATCGGTCTTAGAACAGCGGTCTGTAGACAGAACTGAAAATTACGCACACGGGCGGATGCCAATGCTGCTCACAAGGCCAACGAACACCCTCTGGCGCTTACCATCAGGGAGGGAATTGGATTAAAAATGTACAGGCGGCTGGACTTCAAAACCGAGAGAGACTAGATCTGAGAAGGATACTGTCCTGTGTTTTGTTTGCGTATCTTCAGCGTCACAACAGATTGCTCAGTGTGAAATAAAGGATGCTCTCTCTTCAGAGAGCGCGTCTCCACAGTCCGGGAATACCTGTGTGTGTGTGTGTGTGTGTGTGTGTGGTGGTGGTGGTGGTGGTGGTGGTGGAGTGTCTTTGTATTTGCCTGTCATGGTACAGATGTCCACTAACCTTTACCAGGGACAGCTCCCTCCCTTTTTACCGTGGGTTCTTTGACAAGCGCATAGACCATTCAGTACATGGGACCTCGTTTAACGTTTCATCCGCAAGACTAGCTCCCAGACCATCACGTGGAGAGGGAGGATGGGGAGTAGGGGAGGGGGGGGGGGGATTAGAGATCTTCCTCGAAGCACGAATGTGGATTTTCTCATTTTGTGAGAGAATGCGTTTACCGCCGGTTCACTGCTGTGGTAGGCAGAAGGCAGGAAAGAATAGAAGCATTGGAAACTCGGATGTTTCTCGGGCAGAAATTGGGGCTAATACTTTACTATAAATTCACAGGAAATCCGGGCCTCTAAAGTAATGCATGATACGAAACATGCAAAACGTGAGAAACTATAAGGTCAGGAAGTTACCATTAAATTTTATCATTTGTGCTGGTCTCTGAACTAAAAGGGTATTTTCCCCCAGTTGGTGAAATTCAGCACAAAAAGTGCTGATGAAATGAATAAAACATTTTTTAAAAAAAGACTGATTTGGGGCCATGAGAAAAAATACACTTCTTTTGATATCTTTGGAGAAAATATTGAATACAAGCAGAATTGATGAATGAGATACAGACTCGTTGTTTAATTCAGCATACGAAGGACACGACAATATTGAGTTCTCGTTGATGAAAATCGCTATATCTTATCACGGTACCTAATTAATACCCCCCCCCCCCCCCCCCCCCCCCCCCCCCCCCCCCCCCCCCCGCCCTTCCCATCCTCGCCGCCAGATCCCCATCCCCTGCCCTTTGAAGGAGAGACCGTCACCAATGTCTGCCTATTTCAGGCACCCCCACCCCCACCCCTACTTCCGCCTGCCTCTCCAGTTTCGCTCACCCTCCTCGCCCTGTACCTACTGACACGGCGAACCTTAATACAAGCTGGTCATAAAAGTGGAAGAGAAATCCAAACTTTGATAGTTGGCCGCCACTGTCTTAGCGTCACGGGGCTGTGACTAAATAGGTTGCGGGTGTGAATATCATCAGAGACTTCTCGTCTTCAAAGTGATTTTCCCGGTACAGACGGCTCTTACCCAGAGGTTAGCGAGTGTGCTGTGGACGGGCATGGGAAGGTCGTCCACATTCGGGTTTCATCTACCTAATGGATTCGTCCCTGAGAGTGTACCAACCTGCTGTCGGCCTCCCGAGCCTACTTGGCTCCAGAGTGCTCGTACTGTGAAAGTAAGCGTAGAGCGCAGTCCTGTCACAGTATGTCAGAGACTAGAATAGAACTGTATGACGTCAGCTTT
>JADBJO010000059.1:247500-257500 GCA_016801955.1 Conus betulinus
AGGGATAAGGAAGACAGTTAGGAAAGGGATAAGATAAGAAAGACAGTTACGGAAGGGATAAGAAAGGCAGTTACGGAAGGGATAAGAAAGGCAGTTACGGAAGGGATAAGGAAGACAGTTAGGAAAGGGATAAGAAAGACAGTTACGGAAGGGATAAGAAAGGCAGTTACGGAAGGGATAAGAAAAGGCAGTTACGGAAGGGATAAGGAAGACAGTTAGGAAAGGGATAAGAAAGACAGTTACGGAAGGGATAAGAAAGCAGTTACGGAAGGGATAAGAAAGACAGTTACGGAAGGGATAAGGAAGGCAGTTACGGAAGGGATAAGGAAGGCAGTTACGGAAGGGATTAGGAAGACAGTTAGGAAAGGGGTAAGGAAGACGGTTACGGAGAGGATAAGGAAGACGGTTACGAAAGGCATAAGTAAGACGGTTACGGAAGGTATAAGGAAGACAGTTACGAAAGGGATAAGGAAGGCAGTTACAAAAGGGATGCGGAAGACGGTTACGAAAGGGATAAGAAAGGCAATAACGAAAGGGATACCGAAGACAGTTACGAAAGGGATACCGAAGACAGTTACGAAAGGGATAAGGAAGAGACAGGAAAAGGGATAAAGAAGACAGTTAGGAAAGGGATAAGGAAGACGGTTAGGAAAGGGATAAGGAAGACAGTTAGGAAAGGGATAAGGAAGGCAGTTACGAAAGGGGTACGGAAGACAGTTACGAAAGGGATAAGGAAGACAGTTACGGAAGGGATAAGGAAGACAGTTACGGAGTGCATACTGAAGGCAGTTAGGAAAGGGATAAGGAAGACAGTTAGGAAAGGGATAAGGAAGACAGTTACGAAAGGGATAAATAAGGAAGACAGTTACGAAAGGTTTAAGGAAGACAGTGAGGAAAGGGGTAAGGAAGACAGTTAGGAAAGGGGTAAGGAAGACATTTACGGAAGGGATAAGGAAGACAGGAAAAGGGTAAGGAAGACAGTTAGGAAAGGGATAAGGAAGACAGTTAGGAAAGGGGTAAGGAAGACAGTTAGGAAAGGGGTAAGGAAGACAGTTACGAAAGGGATAAGGAAGACAGTTATGACAGGGGTAAGGAAGACATTTACGGAAGGGATAATGAACACAGTTAGGAAAGAGGTAAGGAAGACAGTTAGGAAAGGGATAAGGAAGACAATTAGGAAAGGGTTAAGGAAGACAGGAAAGGGGTAAGGAAGACAAGTACGGAAGGGATAAGGAAGACACTTACGGAAGGGATAAGGAAGACAATTACGAAAGGGTTAAGGAAGACAGGAAAAGGGGTAAGGAAGACAAGTACGGAAGGGAAAAGGAAGAAGTTACGGAGGGGATAAGGAAGACAGTTACGAAAGGGATAAGGAAGACAGTTACGGAAGGGATAAGGAAGACAGTTACGAAAGGGATAAGGAAGACAGTTACGAAAGGGATAAGGAAGACAGTTACGAAAGGGATAAGGAAGACGGTTTCGGAAGGGATAAGGAGGACAGTTTCGAAAAAAATACGGAAGGCAGTTACGAAATGGATAAGGAAGACGGCTACGGAAGGGATAAGGGAGATGGTTACGGAAGGGATAAGGAAGACAGTTACGAAAGGAATACGGAAGGCAGTTACGAAATGGATAAGAAAGACAGTTACGAAAGCGATAATGAAGACAGTTACGAAAAGGATAAGGAAGACTATTACGGAAGGGATAAGGAAAACAGTTACGGAAGGGTTAAGGAAGGCAGTTACGGAAGGGATAAGGAAGGCAGTTACGGAAAGGATAAGAAAGACAGTTACGGAAGGGATAAGGAAGACAGTTACGGAAGGGATACGGAAGGCAATTGCTTTGAAAATTGACATCCACGAGCGAAGTGGAAAACGGGTGGAAGAGAATGGGGGAGAGGACTGATAATAAGTTTTAAGTAATAAGATCGTGTTCGTTCTTTTGGTTTGTGCACTCATCTCGTCGTTTGTTGCTCTTGTCCAGTCTGTCCGGGTGTTTGTCAGAAACTTCAAATGAATAAGAACACACACACACACACACACACACACACACACACACACACACACACGTGCGCGCGCGCGTGCACGCACGGACATACACACGCACGCACGCACGCACACACACACACACACACACACACACACAGCTGCGCACGCACACACACATAGTCAGAAACGGGGAATGAGGGGGGGGGGAAGGAGGGAAAGAGAGAGAGAGAGAGAGAGAGAGAGAGAGAGAGAGAGAGAGAGAGAGAGAGAGAGAGAGATGGTATAAAGAAAGTTGTCAAAGTAGTATGACGAGATGACAAGCACGAGGGGAATACAAACAGAAGCACAATGAAAAGGTTGAAAATAGACCAAAGAATGACCACAGTCTAAAAATGATCTAGGGTTTAGTGTGTTCCCTTGGGTGGGGAGTGTTTTCCGGTCGGTAACAAACTCATGTTAGTCATTTCAGAAACAGGGACTTCTGCTCCTCCTCCTCCTCTTCCTCCTCCTCCTCCTCTTCTTCTTCTTCTCTCCTTCTCCTCTTCCTCCTCCTCCTCATTCTCCCCTTTCCTCTTGCTCCTCGTTGTTGTTATAGATGTTGTTGTTGTTGTCGATGTTGTTGTTGTTGTGTGTTCTTCTTTCTTCTTCTTTTCTTCTTCTCCTTCTTCTTCTTCTCCTTCTTCTTCTTCTTCTTCTTCTCCTTCCTCCTCTCCCTCCTCCTCCTCTTTCCTCCTCCCCTACGTCTCCTCCTCCCCCTCCTCCTTTTCTATTCCCCTCCTTTTCCACCTCATTCTTCTTCTTCTCTCCCGCCTCTTCCTCTTTCTTCTCCTCGCCCTCCTCCATTCCGCATTTTTTCTCTGTTTCTCCTTCCTTCTTTCCTCTGACCCCCGTTTTATATTTTCTTCTTTCTCTCTTCTTCTTCTCTTTCTTCTTTCTTCTTCCTCCTCCTCCTCCTCCTCCTCCTCTTCTTCTTCTTCTTCTTCTTCTTCTTCTTCTTCTTCTTCTTCTTCTTCTTCTTCTTCTCTTCTTCTTCCTCCTCCTCCTTCTCTTCTTCTTGTTCTTCTTATTTTTCTCTCTCCTCCTCCTGTTTTTTTTCACTTTCTTCTGTTATTGTTTTCAATTACTTTATATTTTCTCTGAGACCAATACTGCTGTTTCTTTCCTTGACCTTTAAAATGAATAAGTCTACGTAAAAACTTTTTTTTTGGACTCGTCGTTTATACATCCTTATCCTTTCGTATCTATTTCTGTATTTCGTTTTCTGTTTTTATTCTTTCCTTACATCTGATGCTATTATAACGGACTGAGAAGGCTGAAGTAATTGCCCATGTGGGTAACAGCCACGTCCTTGTCGTCTGACAGGCTCGTTAAACTGATTTCATTTGCAGGACCCTGAACGCATCTGTTAGCCCATCTCGCGCCTGCGTTTGTTCCACCCCGAGAATACAGGAAAGACTGGAGATATTGACAGAAAAACGGAACGAAACAGACGGTGACAACAAACGGGCAACATTATAAAAAAAAATTACTCAGCGGCAAAAGAAAGCAACTTTTTTTAAAGGGAAGGTTACTATGTAAACAAACATTAAGGTAAGTGGGATGGGGTGGGAGGGGGGGAATGTCAAAGCATTGCAACATTCCGTACTATGCGTGGGTGTGCGAGTTTGATATGTTTCACATAGCAGTGTATTCTTCCTTCTCAGCAAACGGTGGTGATATAAGTCTACGAACAGCTGTACGAGACACAGGAAAGAAAAGAAAAAAAGAAGAGACACAGACAACAGTAACGACAGACGTTCGGACAAGAAGGAAATCTAAAAAGAAAAGGTGGAAAGTAAACAAAGGTTGAGGAGGAGGGAGACAGGGGCAGGGGGAGTGTGGGATCGGGTGACAGAAGTGTCCAAGCATAACAACAGTCAGCATCACAAGTGTCGATCTCTGAGATGAACGAGCTGCTTATCGCTTCCGCCTGCTCGGCCACACGTCAGCGATTGAGCAGACTGGGGTGACGTCTGGAACTGTTAAGGCCTGTCCAAGTGTTGCAGTCTGATTTGCTCCAAAGATCAGATTGGGCCGAACCTTCAGATTGGACGTGTCGGCTCGCAGAAGCGTGCCCGATTTATCTGAAAGTTGTTTGTTTGTTTTTTACCAGAGAGACGTCGTACCGTCTACATTGTACAAACGGTCTCCCTGTCTGTTTCCTGCCGCATAGGTGTCTCTCTTACCCCTCGTCCTGTCTTGCTCCAGATCTTGATCTGTCTTTCTTTCAGTGTCACTATCCCTCTGTTTTCGGCGTTTGTCTTGCTTCCCTGTTCCACCCACTACCTTGCTTCCCCTTCTGCCCCCACTCCTCTCTCTCTCTCTCTCTCTCTCTCTGTCTGTCTCTGTTTCTGTCTCTTTCTCTGTCGCTCTCTCTGTGTGTCTGCCTGTCTGTCTGTCTCTCTCTCTCTCTCTCTCTCTCTCTCTCTCTCTCTCTCTCTCTCTCTCCCGTCATCCCCTGGTTTTTTTCTTCTGCTAATTGTGTTCACCCGCCTGCCTGTATTCTAGTAGGTCTTTCCGCTTTTTTTGTGTCATTACAGAGTCAGCTTTGCAGTTTCTTTTTTGTTTGTTTTGTTTCTGTTTTGTTTTGTTTTGTTTTGTTATCATAATCCCCGCGAGTGGGTCGTGAGACTATACACACAGTCCTCATAATCTGGCGACTGTGTAGTAAGACTATACATACAGCGCAAAACTGACGCTAGCCGTCCATGTTGCAGTGTTCATTTGCCCATATGGTTTGGGGGTATTTTTTTCTCGCACTGTAAAGCGTTTTCCCCCCATCAAAACTGTGGGTGAACAGGTAAGGGGAAAGGTTGGCAGTCTCAACACAGCTTGGTGGTATCTGCAGCGAGGATGTCTTTTAGCTGTCACGATTCAGGTTTAATGTACCAGTCATGTTTTGTTTTGTTTTGCAATTGGACCAACCCTCCCCTCTTGATGGCTTTCTTTCTTTCCTTTCTCAACATTTTGTAAATCCTCCTGTCTTTGTTCTGTTCAGTCTTTTTTTATCTTGTTTTTTCTCGTCTGATCACAATCCATAACATGCCAGCTTTTGTTGAATTCTGGCCATAGTCTGGTGAGACTGTACTTGCTGACCATTTTACAGTGTCCTTTTGCCCATATGGCCTTTGTACTATATAGGTATGTTTGTATTATATATATATATATATATATATGTTTGTGTGTGTATGTGTGTAAAGAGAGAGAGAGAGACAGACAGACAGACAGACAGAGACAGACAGGTAGACAAACAGGCGGACAGACAGACAGACAGAGATGGACGGATAGACAGACAGACAGATCGATACAGAGACTTTTCCACACTAGGAGTAAACAAATTAAGCGGGATGGCTGGTGATCTCAGCACAGCCTAGACTTATCGGTTCCAAATAAGAAGGTCAATAGTTTAAGTTATCATGTATTGACTGCTCTATATATAGATAAAGTGCTTGTTTGTTTCTCTTTCCGGGTGAGATTTTTTTTTTTTTCATGTGCGATCTTTTTTTTCATGTACGATGCACGAGTTTGCATTCCCCTAAAGTCCACTTTCTTTCAGGGCTGTGGTCTCCCGGGTCTGTGTTAATTCAGTTTCATACCTCCTTCCGCCCACCCAAGTCTATGTTTCTCTGTCTCCCATCGCGGTTAAAGACAGTATGACCTCAAGTGGGTTAATCTAACTCATAATGAGTTTAAAGACCAAGAGATCCAGAAATGGGTTGCTGTGGCCCACGAGCAAGTGTAAAAAGTCATGGTAACCTAAATCAACATTAAAAATCAGGTGATCCTCGACGGGTCGGATTTACCCAGATCAAGGTGAAAGGTCAGTTGACGAAGTGGGTGCGGGTAACCCGGGTCAGGATTTACTGTCAAATGACGAAGAATGGTTCAGGCTGATCATTGCTGAGAGTGAACGTCAAATGATCTTAAATGGGTTAAGGTCATCCAGCATGCGGTTAAAGTTCAGCTGACCCAATAGATCATACAGGTTCAGATTGCGGTTTACTGTAATATGACCCAGAATGGGTCAGGGTGACCCAAAGCAAGTGTAAATGTCAATTGACCAAATGGGTCACAATGACCCTGAGAAGGTTGAGTGTCCGGTGACCCAGTTAGATTATGGGGAGCCAGATCGACGTTGAAGGTCAAGTGACACACAGTGACCCGTAGTGAGTAAGTCCAGCGTTCCAGTGTTAAATTTCAAATGTGCAGAGTGGATCAGGATGACCTTGAACAAGGTTAAATGTTTAAGAAAAAGAAAGAAAAAAAAAAAAAGGTTGTGGCGACCCACATCGAGGACTACCGTTCAGGTAACCCAAACTGGGCAATCTGACATAGAGCTAAGGTGAAACTCCAAAAGAGATCAGGGGTGAACCAGAGCAAGGCTGAATGTCCAATGACCCCAATGGATCATGGTGACCCACGAGGCTGAAATACTGAGTGACCCAGAATGATTCCAGGTGAAGTGAAGTAAAGCAAGTAATTCAAATGGATCTTAGTGACTCAGAACAATGTCATAAAGATCAAGTGGCTCAGAATAGAGGTGTGACCCCTGGCGAGGTTAAACACTAAGGGACACAATGGGTCATGGTGATTCAAATGTCCAGGTTGAATGCCAAATGACCCAGCGTTGTACAGAATGACTCGGATCGAAACTAGACATTGGGTGACTTTCAATGAGTTCGGATGCTCCATTTCCGAAGACCAACATCAGTCAGGGAGATCCGGAGCAAGGTTGAATGTCAAGTGAACAAAATCGAAAAACAAAACAAACAAAAAAAAAAAAAAGATGCAAAGCATATAGACGTACTCCCAGTTCATCCTGAGTACGCATGATCGGCCAAGTACTTTCTGAGATATTCCATAAAGAAGGAAAAACCGTTACAGCCGTTAGTAACAGCTATAACGGGGTAGACTAAAACATCGGGCATCATCCGTGACCCGTAATGAACATACCTGATAATTTTCACAAAGATCGGCCAAGTACTTTCTGAGATATTCCATAAAGAAAAAAAAACCGTTACAGGCCGTTACAGCCGTTAGTTACGGCTATAACGGTAAACTAAAACATGGGGCATCATCCTTGACCCATAATGAACATACGTACAAATTTTTCAGAAAGATCGGCCCAGTAGTTTTGTCTGGAGCGAGTGGAACACATTTTGACCACGGACGGACGGACGGACAGACACACAGACAGCATTTTTTCGTTCCCATTCTAAAGTACTCCCTGTTCTATAAGAACTGGGGGTACAAAGAAAACAAAAGTCGTGACGTCACGATCCAGATCGAACTCACAAGTCAGGTAACCGGAAACAGATCATTATGACACAGATCCAGATTTAACAGCCCACAGCGTTTCAAGAGAAGGAGGGGTCGTGGAAGAGGGGATGTGTGTGTGTACGGGAGGAGGAGGGGGGGGGGAGACAAAGACTTGACAGAGGCAGGAGCTGATGACAGTGACAGGGGGGGGGGGGGGGGGGGGGGGGGGGGGGGGGGGGGGAGGCAGACATGGATCGAGAAAGAGGAGGGGAAGGAAGAAGGAGGAAGAGACAGAGAGAGATGGGAAGAAAGAGTGAGACAAGAACAGGGGTAGGTGGCGTTAGAAGGGCTGGTGAGTGCACGGATGGATAGAAGGAAATGGGGAAGAGAGAGAGAGAGAGAGAGAGAGAGAGAGACAGACAGACAGACAGACAGACAGACAGACAGACGGACGGACGGACGGACGGACGGACGGACGGACAGGCAGACAGGCAGACAGACAGACAGACAGACAGACAGACAGACAGACGGACAGACAGACAGAGACAGAGACGACATTCTAACGCTACGTTTTTATAAAAAATGTGTTTCGCGTAAGCAAATAAAAAAATGCATTTGCCAGACCTATCTGTCCTATTTCCCCAAACAATGGTAAAATAATTCTGTAGAGGTTTCAACGGACAACACCAAGAATCTTTTTTTTCCCCTTGGATGTCAAAGTTTTAAACATTTCCCGTTTATAAGAGAGTGAACACACGTGGGGATGTGAAGAGTTTCCACTGTTTTCCACTAACAGGAGAGTGAACTCAGAGTGCGATGTCAGTCTTGCAACTGTTTTTCAGAAACAGCACGGCGAAATCGGCGAAATCTGTTGGGGGGGGGGGGGGGGGGGGGGGGGGGGGGCGGGGGGGGTTCAAGACTTTCAACTGGTTCCCATTAACAAGAAAGTGAACACACTCGATGGGCATCTTACATATCTCATTTCGGTTTCTAATATTGATACGGAGAGAGTTTGTGCATGCGTGACTTGCTCTGAGAATCATGTTTTACTGGTAATAAAGCTGTTTCGTGTGTTGTCTTTGTTTTTCTTAAAGTCCTTTCGCTAGCGTGTGCTTTCAGGAAAGAGGCAAGGTTTGGAATCAAAGAAACTGGCCCAGGGAAATTTTACTTGTTTGGAATGAAAATACGCCAAACTCAAGATTTTTACTTTTTTGATGAAAACATATTATGTTAAAGAAATTTTTTTTTACTCTGGTCAAAATCTTTCCTAAGAGATGAAAAATAATTCTGCATCTGCATTGATTTTACCTTTTTAATGAAAAATATGTTAAAGTACTTTTTTTTTTTTTTTTTTACTCTGGTCCAAGTCTTTCTTAGAGAAGAAAAATAATTCAGCAGCTCTATTTGTTTTCCTCTGTTGCTGTCGCTATGCTTCACATTCATTTTTTTTTTTTTTTTTTTTTGCTCTTATTTTTGCTGCTCTTCCTCCTTGCCCTCCCCTCTTTCTCCTCCTCTTCCTCCTCTTCCTCCTCCTCCTCCTCCTCTTCCTCCTCCTTGCGTCACTCTTTTGATCTTTTCGCCTCTCTTCTTCGCCCTCATTTTGCTTCTTTTGTCTATTTATTTTTCCCCTGTCTTTCGCTTTGCTCTTTACACCTGGCCTGAGTCAGATGACTCTGAAGGCGGAAGGAAATGTCCTTGTGGGTAATAGCTGCAGCGGGGGTCGATTGACATACACGTGAAATTGATTCGCTCCCCAGAACCCGGCTCTAGCCTCCTCAGCCCATCGCCTGCCAATGTCTTCCTGACGTGAAAATAGGATAGACGGCACGGACAAAGACAGAAAGAAAAGATCCAAGGGGAGAAAGAAAGAAAAAAAAATAGAGAGATATAGACGTTGCAACAAGAGCCGAAATTGACAGTAAAGGTCAGTGTTTAAACAAACAATAAGAGAGAGAGAGAGAGAGAGAGAGAGAGAGAGAGGAGAGAGAGAGAGAGAGAGAGAGAGATGTCTGGCATTGCAACATTTTGCAATATGTGTGGGTGTGTGAGTTTACTATATCTCGTTCTTTTTTTAGCGAGAGACATTTTTTTTTCTGTTTGTTTGTTTTTTTTTTCAAAGTTTTTGCTTTTGTTAAAACGATGACGTTGAGTCGCTGCTATAATGATCGTCATTTGTTGGAGAGAATTATAATCGACTGACTGTAAACAGGACGAAGGTCCGTCATGCAGATTCAGTGAAGCCATGCTGTTTATAGCCTAGCCATCCAGAGAGACTGCATCGAATTTTTGTTTTACCTGCACACGCGTGTGCGCATATCTGTGTGTGTGTGTGTGTGTGTGTGTGTGTGTGTGTCTGTCTGTCTGTGTGTGTGTGTGTCTGTGTGTGTGTGTGTGTGTGTGTCCCCCACCGCGAAACTGAAAAATAGTTGAGTGGGAATTTTTAATCATCAGATGTGACAGGGGTTGTTGAGGGAGGGCAAAATCTACAGCCCGTTCAATCAGGCTGGGCTACAAACATCATGGATGACATTGAACGGCCTGTAGATGCCTGAACATGATAACATGCCAAGGAGGGGGGAGCGAAAGGCTGGGAGTGAAGGGGAAGCCGGGATGTGTGACAGTGGACAGGCAGCCGGAATGAGCGGCGTGGTGGCCTAGAAGATGCCTCAGCAATAGAGACAGACAGACAGACAGAGAGAGTGCGTGTGCGTGCG
>JADBJO010000059.1:267500-272500 GCA_016801955.1 Conus betulinus
CTGCGCGCGCGCCGCGCGCGCGCGCGCGGGCGTGTGTGTGTGTGTGTGTGTGTGTGTGTGTGTGTGTGTGTGTGTGTGTGTGTGTGTGTGACGCACGCAGTACAAACATACATGCAACTGAGTGCGTGCTTGCACATAAACACTCACACTGGCCGACACATTCGCATGTGCCATGAACACCATCGGCAAGAAACTCGCGCAGCCCATGCCATCCGATCGATTCAGCCTCTTCCTTTCTGTTCTTTCAGTCTCAGTTTCGCTTTTATAATCGCCAGCCCGACCACACAGGCTCTTTGAAGGGCTGCTCCGTTCTTTCACTGCAGTATCAAAGAGGAAGAAATACAGGGACGAAAAATTTTGGCGCTGGGCTTTGATCATCGTGCACTTCATTTCCGACGGGAAGGCGGACCGAAAGCCTCGCAAAAATAGGGTGCGTGTGTTACACAGGGGAACGTCACTGCACACACAATTTGTCGCGCAATGGGTCAAAACGTAGCGAGTCACCGAGCAGCGGCAGGACGTTGAGGGGGTGGGCGTCCTCACGATATTTTGAAATTTTGGAACGAGCCGTGTTTCTTTTGATTTAGTTCGGAGAATCTTTTTGTATACTTTCTTTTCTGAACGTAAAATCTGTTGTTTTTTGTTTTGTTTTGTTTTTGTTTGTTTGTTTCCATTCAGGTTTCTTGATGTCTCCCGACATAGAGAGAGAGGGGGGGGGGGGAGAGAAGATGGGGGGACACAGACATGCTTTGAGGTATTCAAGACATTTAAAAAAAAAAAAAAAAAAAAGAAAAGTCTAGTAAACTAGATGCTGTCGCTACGACCTTGAGCAGATTGCTACGGAATGTGGGATTTCGACATCTCGCGTTGTAACAGGGCCAATTTGGCTGGGGATGTTTACGGGTCACGCTGCCGTTCAGACAGAGGAAGCAGAAAAAAGACGAGATGAGAGCAGTTTGTTGGTCTGTGAGGAGCCAGCCTGAGGTTAAACTAGACCAGTTCCTACAGACAGCACTCTCAAAAAGACCTTTTTTTTTTTAACACTGAGCATGCTACTCACCAGGACACAGGAACATAAAAAAGCCGCTTTGGAAGAGAGAGTGTGGTGACGTTCCAGCGCGCAGCAGGCACTCAGGGCAAGTACAGCAACCGGTGGCTACAGGGGAGTTTGTGCCGGAGAACAATTTGCAGCAGCCGAAAATCTTAGCAGCCAGGAAATTGGGGAACAAAATACGGGTGATGCTGTACTTTTACGGCGTTCTCCTGTCAGGAAGAGTAGCAGGAGATTCACTCGGAGAAATCTGTTGTGTCTGTGAAGTTGTATGTTACTACATGCGCGCAAATGCATATACACACGCGCGCGTGCGAGCACGCATTCACACGCACACGCTTATTTTACACACATACGCGCGCGCGGGCGTGCGCACACACGTCACATACACACACACACACATACACACGCACGCACGCACGAACGCACGCATGCACGCACGCACACACACACACACACACACACACACACATACGCGCGCACGCGCGCGTACGCACGCACGTGCGCACGCACACACACGTACACAGCGGTCGAATGAGATAGGACAGTGAGACAGACAAATAGATTGGCGGGTGATTGGAGGCGTGTGTAGACGGGCGAACGAATGGGTCGACGACACACGGATGACAGAAAGACAGACAGCTTGATTCAGTGACTGACTGCCTCGCTGACAGACTGACTAATTGAACGACAGAGGAGAGGAAGCGTGATGCAGGTTAATAGGGAATCGCCCATCAGGAGGAAGAAGACGTCAGAAAGACAAAGTGTATTTGACATCGGGTAATTGCTGCCCTGTTTAGTAGAAAAGAGTTTCTAGCAGACAGCGACGGCTTCCGTGAAATCAGAATGCAGACAACAGAAAGAACGGGGACCGTAGGTTATGGTGTTTGTCAGAAGTAGGCGTGAAATGCCTGTAGGTGACTGAGTGGGTGTGTGGATGGATACCAGGAAGAAGTATGCACATGCAGGTCAAAAGATTTGACAGGGAAGCGCCAGCGAAAAAGTGGCACACAACGAAAACCATGTACGAAGGCAGCTTGTGAAAGGATCTCAGCAGAGGTGTGACTTGACTGCTTTTCGGTGATCTGAAAGAAAACCATGCCGGCCCACAGTTTTAAAGTTCTCGAAGCTTGTTGGTAAGGATAACCCAACACAAAGGGAACTAACTGGCAACAGTCCATAATAGTTCTCCAGGCGATTGGTCACTCGTGATTTCAACCATCTTGACAACTTGAGTGCATTTTCCTGTGCTGCATTCATGAACAGAATTAAATCATAGATCAACTGAAATGTATTTCGTTTGTGTAGTATCGTGTTGTGTCGCGTTGTGTGTGTGTTGTGTGTTGTATTGCGTTGGTCGCATTAGCCCCATATGATCGTACCGTATTGTACTGTGCATGTGATGTAGTGTACTGAAACGGAAGACGTTGGTTTCGTGTGACATTGTGGCGTGTTGTGTTAGATTGGACCATACTGGATTTGTTTTGTGTGGTGAAGGACAGCATTAAACCGGACTGTGGTGAATTGTTATTGCATTGTGACGTTTTGTAGTCATCTAAACCTCATTGAATTTATGGTAATTGGAATGTGATTATTGAATAAGACTACACTGGTTTGGTGTTGTATTGTACCAGACCTGACTGCATTCATTTTTGTATTGTGGTGTGGTACATTATTCAGCTGGACTACAGCGGATTTGTGTCGTTGTTTATTTATATATTGTCTATGCTGGAATTGTGTTGTAGTATTGTGGTGTCTCACACTGAAATATGCCGTGTTCGTATTGTATTGTGGAGAGCTGTATTTAACTGATCAACACTGGATTGAATGCTGTATTGTATGTAGTATGATGTATGGAATTGATTTATATTGTATGTGGATGTGATGTATTGAACTGGACTGTTTGGGGTTTGTATTGTATTGTGGTATATTAAGCTAGACTACGATGGATGTATGTTGTATTGTTATGTGAACTTCAGTCTGAACTACATTAGATGTTGATATCAGTACAAACTAGCCACCCTCGCCTTCCGGACGGTTCACTTGCACCACACTTGTCCTGCATCCTCTACGCATACCAGTCATCACGTGGGGGCCGGAATAGCTCAGTTGGTAGAGCGCCGAACTCGTAATCTTGGTGATCCTGGGGTTGCGGGTTCGAATCTCCGCCGGGCCGTTTCGGTACAGGGTGTTTTTTCCCTCGGAGTTAACATTGGTTCTGATTCCATTCCCCATATAGTCCTTCGAATAAGACTATAAGCCGAGGTTCCGTGTGTGAACGCACTCATAACTTCTTGCACACACGTCAAATCCTATCACCAACTTTCGGAAGAGAAGGCCAGTTTGGCCGTTGATATGGATGACACGTTACACATAGCATACACCGTGCGTGAGAAATGGAAAGAATGAAGGAAGTAAGGAAACTGAGTGATCGATATTGAATGATATGGACTGGATGACACGAGAAACGACTGAATGAGGCGCCAGCTGGCAGCTCTTCAGTCGGCACTACCCAGGTAGGCAGCCCGTTGTGTAAACGAGTGTGGATTGTAAAGCGCTTAGAGCTTGGCCTCTAGCCGAGAATATGCGCTGTATAAGTATTCATTAAAATAATCACGTACTCTCCGCTTTTCTAGTCAGAAGCTCCCGACATTTTAAAGCGAAATCTAAATCGTTCGTTGAACACAGACGCCACAGTTCTGATCACAACATGTCCAGGGACGGACCCGACCCAGGAAAAGAAAGAAAGAAAGAAAGAAAGAAAAAGAAAAACGCCTGAAACAGTTTTTCATAATCCTTCAATCTTGCCGCAGACGTCCTTTCGCATCTCTACAGGTTGAGGATTTTGCCATAGATAATTGCCCGTTCGGGACTGATCCATAGACGTCAACCCACTCACTAATCCTGCCCCACCCTGGACCCCCTACGTCAGGAAACGTTGCTCATTGCAGTGGGGGGGGGGGGGGGGGGGGGGGGGGGGGGGGGGAACGGGCGACATCGCTGACACTGGACTTCTCCCACAACATAGGACTACCCATTGAGCGTGGCCGGGAGTGCAGAAGGAAAAGGTTGCACGTGAAACGGAGAACGTTCGTGGACCGCAGGCCGACTTTGAAGTTCTTCCAAGGGTGTGAACTCTAAATCCTCGATTTGATTGTGCGTGCATGTGTGTGTGTGTGTGTGTGTGTGTGTGTGAATCATATTGTATATAACCGCGTACACAAATGAAATAGGGGCGGAGAACAGTTCCACTAGTCATAGGTCGGAGACTAGTTTCCTAACGACGCACGCGATAGTGTGATAATGGACCTGTGATTCCAGACAGCACCAATAAATTTGTAGTACCACCGCCAGCACCGGTCTTGGATGTGCCACGTTCAAGTCGGCAAAACGTTTGTCACTAACCTCCTGACAAGGAAAGAGTCGCAGTAAATGGTTGTGTTGAACAAAAACTAATCAAGTGTTCGGCAGAAAATTTTCATTGATAGTCGAAAATAGTAAATTTGCAGCGGGGAAAAAAATTGTGTTCAACAAAAACTAACTCAAAAGTTTGACATGAAATTTTCGCTGGTAATGCAAAAAAAAATTACCTAGTTGACTAATTGATTAATTGGTTGGTTATTTAAAGGAGTATTTAAATACTAAAGAAAAGGACGGAGCTTTTGTTGAATCTTTGCCTTGTTTCAGCCTTGCGTAAACGGTCCGAGAAGTGGAAACATAAGAGAGAAACCCAAATGTAATTATATATTCACGTTTAAAAGAAAGACGGCAGAGAAACGGAGGGACAAAGAGGACAGACACTGAATATGAATACATGTTTAAATGGGAAGAGAGAGAGAGAGAGAGAGAGAGAGAGAGAGAGAGAGAGAGAGAGAGAGAGAGAGAGAGAGAGAATAACTGGTCACAGCAGTGCTAAACACTATCTTACGCTCAAGAAGTGCTCTTTCAG
>JADBJO010000059.1:280000-287500 GCA_016801955.1 Conus betulinus
CTGAGAGGGAGAGAGAGAGAGAGAGGGAGAGAGAGAGTTCACACAGAAAAACTTGCAGAGAGAGAGAGAGAGAGAGATCCATACATTCATACACACACACTGGCCAATTTATGCACACAAAAAGTTGCTAGAGTATTCTGATTTTTTTTGTAGATATAAATCTTTGGTATCTGTATGATGGTTTGTACAGGTGCATTTAAAAATTACTGAGAATGTGACATTGTACACAAGATTATATCGTATTTATATCATCTATGATGGAAAGATATTAAGTCACTGAACTGAACTGAGGTGAGCTATGCGCACAAACGTTTTCCACACCACATAGGCAAGCTTCTCCTTCCATAGAAGATGCTTAAAATTTTCCTTTACTTACTTTCCGGAAAGCTTGTCTTAACGCGGAAAGATAACAAACCCAATTAGTCTCTCGACGGAATGATTGATCTCTTCGGAGACCTTGCTTGAAATAGCCAGCCAATTAGAACAGGAGGAAGCAAACTTTTCTCGTTCAGAGAACAACTTTTGCGGAAACTCGGTGTCCTTTGAAGCGCTAGCTCCTTCACGTTCTTACCCTCCGGGCCACTCCGTCCCCCACTTCCAGACTGGAGGGTATCTGCAGTGGTAGATGATTCTGCCTAACTGACAGTATGTGCTTGAGTGGGTGAATGGGGAATAAATAAATGCTTCTCAAAATGAACCTTCAGCAAGCTTATAGTCTCCAAAGAGGGAGACCATCACCAATGGGGAGAAAGCTCACTAACATATAACTCCTGGTCAGATACCGGTATTTCGAAAACTGATTGTTTCTCCTCAGTGACCGCGGAAAGTGGTAATTTGACTCCTTTTTCGGTTTTAAAGAAGAATGCTATACCCATAAAAAGGCTGGTGTGTGCAATACCATAGTATGTTTGTTGAGTTTTCAAAAAAAACTAACTAAAGGTGCCACCTAAGAAGCAAAAGAAAATCATGAAAGAGCAAAACAAGCTACATTTTCTTGTGAAAAGTAGAAAATATAAAAAGATAACCTCTTAAGACACAAGTGCTGAGGGCCAGTTCTTGGAATGAATCCGCAAGGGACTAAATTACAATGAAACAATAAATTCCAAGGATAAGTAACCGAGCACCGTTCCAGCAAACTTACAGAGCAGCTAGGTGTTGCAATGACTGCAAGAAATATTGAATTATAAACAAACAAAGCTTGCTCTTATGTCTCAGATTGTAGTAGAAATAGGGGGGTGGTAAGCCTTCATATCTGCAGTGGTAGATGATTCTGCCTAACTGACAGTATGTGCTTGAGTGGGTGAATGGGGAATAAATAAATGCTTCTCAAAATGAACCTTCAGCAAGCTTATAGTCTCCAAAGAGGGAGACCATCTCCAATGGGGAGAAAGCTCACTAACATATAACTCCTGGTCAGATACCGGTATTTCGAAACCTGATTGTTTCTCCTCAGTGACCGCGGAAAGTGGTATTCCAACCTCATACCCCCATTAACAGATCTTGAACACCTCGAGCAGATGTTTTCAATCCTGCTTCGTCCCCCTCTTCCTCCTCACCCCCGGCCCACCTCCAGCCCCTTCTCAAAGCCACGTCAGCCGTAGTGATGGACATTGATCTAAGGGCAGGTATGACCCGCCTGTGTGAGCGAAGGAGAGTGGCAGGCTGGTGACGAGCTGGGAGGCCAGCTGCTGTGAAGACAGGAGGAGAGCCTCATCAAAGTTGCATGGGGCGGTGGTGATGGCAAAGCGTTTCTGGCCAACACCTGCTTCCTGTCTCTTCCTGTCTCTGCGATTGTCTGTCTCTTCCTCTGCACGTGGCTGTGCAATGTTCGAGAGTGTGACCAGTACTAGCGTTTGGTAAGCAGGCAGAGCGTGGAAAGGACTCGCAGACGTACTGACGTACAGACGCCGGCGTGTGCAATGTGTGCGCTTGTACACATGTGTGTACTTGTACGCAAGCTGACATACACAACCACACACGAATTCACATTTGTATTCACATGCATATGCACACATGGGCACTTGACCATGCGGACACACTCGCTTACACACACACATACAAAACACGCGCGCGCGCGCGCGCGCGCACTCACACACACACACACACACACACACACACACACACACATATATATATATATATATATATATATATATATATATATATATATATATATATATATACGTACATATACATATACACACTTGCTCACATATGTGCACAAGCGTACCAACACATGCTTGCACGTGTCGTTCTCCCATTTGTGAATGCTTGAACGAATTGCATTCCAACATCGTCCCTTAGCCCAGTGAAGACAGCATATTCGATTAGCCTTTCAGCTGAGTGACTGGTCTTTTGAGGGTGGTGCTTGAATTACTTCAACAGTCGAAATATACAAGCTGCTCTCCAGGTGGGAGGGTGAGGGACAGCAGACTTTTCGTTTTCCAGCAAGAGCTACCTTGGCAGTTCTTATTTCTTTAAAGTTTTTTTTTTTAATTGTTTTTTACCGTCCATGTCATATAAAAACCCAACCTCTAGACCCTGGAGAAAAAGTTTTCTCACTCTCAGTTTCCCCATTGTCTCTCTTGATTAAGTGTGCATGTGTGTGTGCGAGCGCGCGCGCGCAGGGGGTGTGTGGTGTGTGTGTGTGTGCGTGTGTGTGTGTGTGTGTGTGTGTGTGTGTGTGTAAAGATGATTTCTGGTGTTCTCCCAAGAATTTGCCTAACACAGCAGTAATGTACTAATATGGGATAGTTTGGATATATTTGTGTTATGTGCACATGTGTGTGCGTACGTATGGGCGTGTGCGTGTGTGTGTGTGTGTGTGTGTGTGTGTGTGTGTGTGTGTGTGTGTGCGTATGTGTGCGCGTGCTGTTCACACATGCTTGGAAGAGTTAACGTTTCCTGCCAGACACGTTTGTCCAGCCATTTCTCCGAAGAACCGTAACAGACTTCGAACTCGATTAGCCATTTACTTGAGTGATTGGTCTTTTGGGAGGACGGTACTTGAAATACTTGACCAGTCGAACACAAGTTGTTCCCCCAGGGGGAAGTAAACCTGTCCGTTTCGGTGGAGAGCCTCTCTGGCTGAAGTGATTATTCTGTGTTTTGTGGCTGTTCCGGACACTCCAGACCTAAGCTACAGACTCTGGCGAAGAAAATACATTTTCTTAAAAGTCTAAATCGTTCGCGCGCTCCACCTTCCTTTCTCCTTCTGTCCTTCCGCCTCATCTGTCTTTTTCCCCGGTTCTCTCTCTCTTCTCTCTCTCCTCTCTCTCTCTCTCTCTCTCTCTCTCTCTCTCTCTCTCTCTCTCTCTCTCTCTCTGTGTGTGTGGGTGTGTGTGTGTCAGTGTGAGGTCACCAGGAAAGTAAAGCATAAAGGGCCATTAATAAGACTTTTTTAACGTCAATCAGAAGCGGTGACGAACGGGAGATCCATTCTCGTCCAAGACCACAATCCCAGGGCTGCGTTCTTGGCCTCCTTTTTTCTTTTATGGCGTGTCCTGGTATCGGCCATGCCCGCGGGATACACACACAGACCCCTGCCCGCAGTGATGGTCAGGAAACGTAAGCGACATTCTCAGACGTGCATCCATGAAGTCGGTGAAACTGGAGTGATCCAGATGATTCTTGGAACCCCATGGTCCCTGCGTGTAAGAGGTGACTGTGACTGAACAACCATACAGATGCATGCCTCTTAGGGGACTTGAACCTATGACTTCCCAGCCTGTGAAACTGACCCACTAATGACATATTTGAGTAAAAATTTGAAAATGAGTTGTAGCCATTTTGGCGACGATTATAGCTGCCTGTTTAAAGGAGGAAAATACAGATGCACAGTTTATGAATGTCTTTTGCTAGCGAAGGTAAACAATGCGGCACTATGCTTCAAGTGACCTGCGGAGGGTTATGAACTTTCGTGTGAATGAAATTCAGATGTTGGTAGGAGACTTCAGCTGAATGAACAAAGTATTACGAAGTTGCACAGAGAATATAAACAAAGCAAAATGGATACAACGACAAAAAAAAAACTCAAGAAGTTATGCTGAAACACAGAAAAAATATTGAAGGGATTTGTGGAAGAGAGAAAAAACATACATGTGTGTTTTGGTTGTTTGCAAGCGCTCATTCGTACCTTTATGATCTGTATACCTTTTATTAACCTTGCGACCTATAAGTAAAAAAAATATTCTCAAAGCGTAGAAATGTTTTATTTCTATAAAAAGGCTACAAACATAGTTTCTAGGTAGGCCATGTTCATCTCTGCTTTAAAAAAAAGTCAATTTTCTTACTAAAACGGCAACCGATTTGTCGACCCTAACCCTGCACAACTTTTGGTCGGATTCTACGAAAGTCTAATGGGAAAGTCTGAGAACTGGAAATTCCAGATGTTTTTGCGTGGCAAACCTTTGTCCCAGAGGTTCAATTTGAAAAGAGCTAGACCTGTACTTGGGTCCACCAACAAAGAAAGGAGCGGTCGATAATACGGGGAAAATAGCATTTCAGTAGCCATTGAAATGTCCCGCAACCTCCTGTGGTTCGAAAAGCTAAAAATAATGCGTCTTTGACCGTTGAGGTTTTTTTCTTTTGATCAGTTCTAAGCCTTTTCTTCCCATTTACTTCAAGGTTTCATTTGCTATTCTTTGCCTTGGATTTCTTTGACCTTGAAGCAAGTTTGGATTTTTTTTTTCATCTGAAGACACGTGTTCTTTTATATTTCTTTCCCATCTCTCTCTCTCTTCCCTCTCTCTCTCTCTCTCTCTCTCTCTCTCTCTCTCTCTCTCTCTCTCTCTCTCTCTCTCTTGGTGTCAAGAACTGAACGAAGAGCTCTCAATGTACAAAATCACCCCCAAACCAGTCGATGCCATTGTTTCTAGCCGGCTTCGTCCAGACTGTCATGGCTGACCTGGCCCAGAAAAATACTCTCACCAGACGTTCATTGGCTGATAAAAACGTCACCGTCTCTGATACAACACCGAAGCCGCTTCGCCCCCCCCCCCCCCCCCCCCCCCCCCCCCCCCCCCCCATCTCTCTTTTCTCTCACTTCCACCTCTCCCCACCCCCAGATGATGGATGGATCAGTGCCTGATGACGCCAGTTTCCGGTCCCACACCTCTCCCCCTTTCCCCTTCACTAGTCATTCACTGCTTGTCAGTCTCTTATCAATTTCCTCTGCTTTCTGGACCTTCCTCCTGTGCTCAATCCACCATTTTTTTATTTACTGTTTATTGGGCTCTGGTCGATGTGCTTTTGGCTAAGTGATCTTTGACAGTCTTCTCCTCAGTTTTTTCTTTGGGTCAGGTTTTTTTGACAAACAGCTCCTGGACATTTTTTTTTTTTTTTGGGGGGGGGGGGGGGGGAGGAAGTAAAGTAAATCTTTTAAACAGAAGATTTCGGTCGAGTGCGTCGCCATATTATCCACATGACTACTTACGACTAGAACGCCATGAGCACACTGTGACTCAGATTTTGTTTGTGTGTGTATTTTCTATGTAAGCTTCTTTTCATATTTGATTAGTGAACAATATACTTTTTTTTTTTGTAGATGCGTTGTATAAATGGCGGCCGTTGGTTTAGTAGCTCAAAACTTTGACAGCCATGTAAATCTAGTTCCCTATAGTAGCTGTGGTGCACAGTCGTATTTCAGCTGTTTACAGCCTGGGGATGACTGGAGATGAAAAGGTTCAGTGTTTCTGAGAGAGGCTTCTGGTCCGCCTTATTGGGTTAAGCGTCTCATGGAGGCTGAGGTTGTCCATTCTTTTGTTTCCAGTTTTTTAGCTCTCAGCCTCCGCTGCTGTTCCTCTCTGTCTCTGTGTCCTGTCTCTGTCTCTCTCTCCCTCCTCTCTCTCTCTCTCTCTCTCTCTCTCTCTCCCTCTCCCCTCCCTTTGTGGTGTTGAGAACTGAACGAAGAGCCTTCAACCCCAAACCAGTCGACGACATTGTCTCCAGCGGACTTTAATACAGACTGTCAAAGCTGACCCAGCTCAGCAAAGTGCTCCCAACAGACGTTTCATTGGCTGATCAAAACGTCACCATCCCTAATACAGCGCCAAAGCCGCCATGAAGCCCTCGCCCCCCCCCCTCGCTCCCCAACATTCCCACCTTCCTCTCACCCGCACTCCCAGATGATGGATGGATCAGTGCCTGATGACGCCTGTTTCCGGTCCCACACCACTCTCCCTTTCCCTCCACTGGTCATTCACTGCCTGTCAGTCTGTGATCAATTTCCTCTGCTCTCTGGGCCTTCCACCTGTACTTGATCCGCCTTTATTATTCACCATTTGTTGGGCTCTGGTCGATTCTCTTTTGGTTGAGTGGTTGTGACAGACGCATCCAGCCAACTGTATTTGGTTCAAATGTTTTTGACTACGGCTTCTGCTCGATTGTGTGTGTGTTGGTGTTGTTGTTGTTGTTGTTGTTTGTTGTTGCTGTTGTTGTTGTTGTTGTTGTTTGGGTGGAGTTAAATATTTAAAATACAGGCTTGTGGTCGATTAAATCACCATAATATCCACAAGACTACTTATATATTTAGAACACCACGAGTGCCACCTGGCCCCACGGCCAGACTGTGCATCCTGTTCGTGTTTGTGGGCATGTGTATTTTTGTTTAATTAATTAACTTTCCTGTCATACTTGAATAGTAAACACAGCACATTTTTTTTTTTCCTGTATCGTCTGTAACATGTCGTTCAAAACTTACAGCCGTGTAAATCTGGTCCCCCCCCCCCCCCCCCCCCCCCCCCATGGTAGCTCTGGTAGCTCTACCACACCGCCTTTTTCGGCTGCCTGCAAACTGGGGACAGCCGGTGATGAAAAGGTTAAGTGTTTCTGACAGGGGCTTCTGGTTGATTAAATTTGATCTGGGCTTAGCGTCTTTGATGGAGGCCAAGGCTGTCCATTATTTTGGTTCCAATTTTTAGCTCCCAGCTCTGTTGTTGCTGCTCCCCTCTCTCTCTCCCTCCCTCTCTCTCTCTCTCTCTCTCTCTCTCTCTCCTCCTCTCTCTCTCCTCTCTCTCCTCTCTCTCTCTTCTCTTCTCTTCTTCTCTCTCTCGCTCTACCTCTCTTTCGCTCACTCTTTCTCTTTCTTTCGCTCCCTCTTTCTCCCCTCTCTCTCTTCACCCTCCCCTCCTTCTCTCTCTCTCTCTCTCTCTCTTCGCGCGCAGAAGCGCACACACAAATACACACACGCGCGCGCGCGCATGCGCTTACACACACACACACACACACACACACACACACACACACACACACACACACATACACGCACGCACGCACGCACTCACACACACACACACACACACCACACACACACACACACACACACACACACACACACACACACACACACACACACACACATATACACCACGCGCGCGCGCGCGCGCGCGTGCGTGCTCTCTTGTCTCACCATTCGCTCTGGTACATACATCCGTACGCAGAGATACTTACCCCCTTCTTACAACTCGTCTCCACCCATTTTTTCAGTGAATCGGACAAAGA
>JADBJO010000059.1:302500-307500 GCA_016801955.1 Conus betulinus
GCACACACACACACACATACACGCACGCACGCACCAAGAGAAAAAGAGAGAGAGAGAGAGAGAGAGAGAGAGAGAGAGAGAGAGAGAGAGAGAGAGAGAGAGAGGAGTACAAACGTGTGGGATGGGGGACGCGTATGTGCGTGTGTTTAAAGAGTCAATACTTCTAAATCGCATAAAAAGTATTAGAACCTGGTGATATTTTTCTTGCATGGAAACTACTAGGATAACATTGTTTATAGAGGACATTTCCTATTGCATGGAAACCACTAGAATAATATTGTTTATAGAGGACAGAATTTCCTGTTGCATGGAAACCACTAGGATAATATTGTTTATAGAGGACAGAATTTCCTATTGCATGGAAACCACTAGAGAGGACAAAATTTCCTCTTGCATGGAAACCACTAGGATTGATATTGTTTTTAGAGGACAGAATTTTCTATTGTATGGAAACCACTAGGATAATATTGTTGTTAGAGGACAACATTTCCTGTTGCATACGGTGCTGCTGGGCTAAGAAGGAAAAAAAAGAAACCACGGCCTGCCCTCCACAACATCATCATCGACAAAAAAGAACAACAACAATAACAACATCAGCAGTCATGGCGAAGTGGATAGCGTCGCGGACTCCCTTCTAGGAGGTCGCGGGTTTTGATTTCCATCACAGCCATTCCTTTGTGGGAAATCTTCTCCATCACCCCGACCGGCTGCTGCCCATGTTCTCTGTTTGTGACGGGCTCATTTGGGATGGCTGTGACCACACGGTCGAGTTTGGTGCACTTAGTGGGATGCATCGTCTTTGAGAATGTGTGTACACACTTCAAGACCAACAGTGCAGTGTCTCCACCAGTGGGTTGCCTCGTACAGTCTTGACCCTGACTGCTCCCTGTGGGCTGCCGGTGCTGGGGCTGTAGCGGGACAGGCCAGGGTGTGGCTGTGGACAGGGAACAGGATTGAGCAGCATGGGTGCAGTGCAACTGAAGCGGCACCGAAGCTAAGATGGAAAAAAAACTAATAGATATAGATGATAACAGCAACAACAAATTAGTGAAGAAGAAGAAGAAGAAGAAAGAAACAACAACAACAACAACACACAACAACATCAACATAGAGAACAAGTCAGTTCAACTTCGTGTTATAGGCAATGCGTGGACCGATTGGTAACTGCCCACCTCCTCTTCATACAAACATGCTGTGTTTTTTGTTTTGTTTTGTTTGCATTGCTTTGGGTTTTTTTCCTTGTTTTCTATTTTTGTTTGTTTTGTTTGGTTGGTTGGTTGTTGTGGGTTTTTTTTTTCTGTATTCTGAACACAATGTTTGGACGACAAAATCTTCAACGTGCGGGTGCGATCTTTTGCATGGGCGTACGATGAGATTTGAAGCTTCAGCAGATCTGCACATAATTATGTGTGGGCCACAGAGAGAGAGAGAGAGAGAGAGAGAGAGAGAGAGAGAGAGAGTAATTGAGCTTCACCCTTCATTAGCAAGGCCCTCCCAGAGTTGGATAGTGGTGTTAGTGCGATATGCGTGTTGTGATTGCGCCACTTCTTCTTCTTCTTCTTCTTCTTCTCTCACCTTTTCCTCGTCCTCCTCTACCTCCTCCTGTTCTTCCCTTCATTCTCTTACTTTCTTTTTCTTCCTCTTTTTATTGTTGTTGTTGTTGTTGTTGTTGTTGTTCTTCTTCTTCTTCTCTTCTTCTTTTCTTTCTTCTTCTTCTTCTTCTTCTACTACTACTACTACTACTACTACTACTGCTACTGCTGCTGCTGCTGCTGCTGCTGCTGCTGCTGCTGCTGCCGGTGCTTTTCTCTTCTTCGTCTTCTTCAGTTACTACTGCTGCTGCTGCTACTGCTACTACTTCTTTTCAATCCTCGTTTCTCTTCCCTCTCGTCCCCCCACCTCCTCCTCCTCCTTTGTCCTTCTAGATGTTATGTTTCTTCGTCAGTCACCGCCACCGTCCTTCAGTGCTGGAGTGGTGTGGTCGGTGAATCGTTCACTGACTAAACTGCCAGCACTGAGACCGAACTTAACGCAGCTCCTGGAGTTGCCAGAGACGACGGCTGATCGAGTATTGGTGTGCTCTATCCATTGTTGGAATTCCCGGCGGACTCGCACCACTTTCCTTAATCACCTGGTCTTGGGCTCCAGACTCCTGGAGCTTCCTATAGAGCCGTATTTATTTAGGGCAGGGGTTGTGTGGGGGGGGGGGGGGGGGGGGGGGGGGGGGGGGAGAGAGAATGGGGAGAGGGGAGGAAGGGGGTGGTGGTAGGTACATGGGGATGTGGATTGGGATTATTTGTTGTTGTTGTCGTTGTTTATATTATATTATTTGTCGCTGCTGCTAATTTCAGCGTAATTTTTGTTGTTACTGATTTTTGGGTGTGGTGTTTTTGTTGTTGTTGTTGTTGTTTGATTTGGTGATCGTTTTGTCGCTGTTATTGTTTTGCTTCGAGCGAGTCCTCTTCTTCATTGTGATGATCATTTTGTTGTTGGTGGTTTTCGGTGGTTTTCGACTTGTTATTGTTGTTTATTTAGGTGATGTTTTTGTTGTTCATGTCGGTAACTAATTGGTTGTTGCTGAATTTGGTGGTCGTTTTATGTTGATTGGGGTGCTGTTTGTTTGTTGTTGTTGATGTGGATGATCGTTTTTGTCGTCAGTGATTTGGGTGATTGTTTTGTTTGTTCCTGCTGTTCATTTGAGATTGCTTGCTTTGTCGTTGTAGCTGCAGCTGATGTAGGCGATTATTTCGTCATGTGCCACGCGTGCAGCTACCGAAAAGAACTGTGAACGGGGAATGGTTTGACACAAATACTTGAAGGTATGCTGCCCCCTTTCGAATTTCGTCTTCACGAGCGGTTTTGTGGTTTCATTGTGTGGGCTTTGGAGCGAGAGAGCCATCAGCTAACTACAGTTCCCAGAATAAAGAGCGCAAAGTAAGCAGCTAGTGGTTTCGTCAGATGGAGAGATCAGTGTTCAACTGACCCCATGGGCCCTTCAAAGACAAGTTATTCTGGGACCTAAGAGTAAGACGGTCTGGAGGTCACGTCCCGGCATTTCTCGTGGCAGTGCGTGTTCGGGATGGACCACGCTGTGTAAGCAGGAATCGCACCCGAAGAACACACGAGCCAGAAATATTTTCCTGCGATGGTTGTTTCTTCTGTCATTCCATTGAAACACGAGCTCCCCCCCTCCCCCCCCCCCCCCCCCCCCCCCCCCCCTCGCTTCTCCTTCTTCACCTTCCCCCCCCCCCCCCCCCCCCCGACACACACACCACACACACACCACACACACACACACACACACACACACACACACTTTACATTCCCTCTGTCATTAATCATTGCTATGCGATTGGCAGTGGTGTTTCTCTCTCTCTCTCTCTCTCTCTCTCTCTCTCTCTCTCTCTCTCTCCTCTCTCTCTCTCTCTCTCTCTCTCATTTCTTATACTTTTCACCGACTTTGTTAGATCGACGGTCATTTTCTAAACGTTTTATGGCCCCTTTGTTGTGGACAAATTTAACCGAAAATCTCTCTCTCTCCTCTCTCTCTCCTCTCTCTCCTCTCTCTATCTCTCTCTCTCTCTCTCTCTCTCTCTCTCTCTCTCTCTCTGAGTTTATGGTCCCGTCTCGTTAATGGGCCACGGTTTTTCAGTGTCTGTCTGTTTGTGGTCTGTCTGTCCCATGTCTCTCTCTCATCTCTCTCTCTCTCTTATCTCATCTCTCTCTCTCTCTCTCTCTCCTCTTCTCATCCTCTGTCTTGTGTGTGTGGTGTGTGTGTAGTGTGTGCTGCTGTGTTGTGTTTTGGTCAGTACAACACTATGTTAATCTGACAGTAAATGGTTTCATCAGTCAGTCAGTGTGTGTGTGTTTGTGTGCGAGTGTGGGTACGTGTGTGTGTGGTGTTTGTGTGTGTGTGTGTGTGTGTGTGTGTTGGTTGTGTGTGTGTGAAAACAAGAACGTTCATGATTCACTGACGCTGGCGCAAACTTTCTTCTTTCTTCTTTGGTTCCTTTTCCAAAGTAGTGGGGTGTGTTGTTGTTTGTTGTTGTGTTTTGTTTTGTTTTGCTTGTTTGTTTGTTGTTGTTTCCTCGTTAGTTTCCTTGCCTTTTTTTCATTTTGTTTGTTTCCTCGTTAGTTTTCTTTCCTTTTTTTTATTTGTGTTTGTTTTGTTTCCTCGTTAGTTTTCGTTCCTTCACCTCATTTGTTATTTTTTCGTATTCTACGTCCGTTAGATTTTTTTTTTATTCTGGCAAAGGGGCCAAATACGGTTCGCCTGACGTCAGCCTGGATTTAAAGCAGCGGGATGGCATGTTTGCGGAAAAGGGAAGCGACCTTGGGATGTCTTCTCCATTGAACGTTAATGTGGCCGTTGCATCTCCCCCCCCCCACCCCCCACTCCCACCCCACCCCCTCACCAATAAAGTGAATCCACTTCAAGATTGCTTGTGTCTCCGTTGGCTGCTTAGAATGAAATTGGATGAGATTTGATTGTCCTTCTCCTCTTTTCCCCACCACCCATACCCTTCTCCATACACTCAGCCCCCCCCCCCCCCCCCCCCCCCCCCCCCCGGCCCCCCTTCCCCATCTTATCCCCATCATTCATCTCTCCACGCCCTCAATTATCCTTCTATCCCTGTAGCATATTATAGGATGAGATAACATTCTTCCTCTCAAAATCTCTGTGTGTGTGTGTGTGTGTGTGTGTGTGTGTGTGTGTGTGTGTGTGTGTGTGTGTGGTGTGTGTGTTGTGTGACAGAGAGAGAAAAAGAGGGAGCGGGGGGGAGGAGAGAGCAAGTTGCGCCTCATCTGCATTTATTCAGACAACTTTCAAACAAAAACTGTTTTTATTTCATTGTCTGATTAAAACTTCACTCAGGAACACCAAAGTTTAAAAAAAAAAAGTCCACACCCACCACGTCACACATTCTCGCCCGGAGTAATTTGAGTCTTCTGGCAATAATAAAAAGTTCACATCGCTGAAACCAGAGACTCGACGATAT
>JADBJO010000059.1:330000-335000 GCA_016801955.1 Conus betulinus
CACACACACTTTTACACACACATGCATATGTGTGTGCGCGCGCGCGCGCACGCGCACGCACACACACACACACACACACACAGAGATTTTGCACTTTGTAATAAGGTGCTTTAAATTACTCCTGGCGTCATCGCCTTTTCATCCACAAATAATTCTAATTTATCATAGAAAAAGGTGTTAAAAGCTTTTTATTCAAATCATGCTGTTATAACGGGACAGATAATGGGTCTTCATTTCTTTGTCTTCCTTTCTGTTTTCTTTGTTCATTCCTTCCTTCCCTCCTTCCTTCCCTCCTTCCATCCGTTTATCTCCTTTCTTCACAACTAGTTTATTCTTTCAGAGCTTTTCTCCTGCCAATCGATTTTCCATCGGCGTTCCTCTTTCCTGGACAATTCAGTAAAACTCGGTCCTTCAACCATTTTTGTCTAATTACATTCCCTTCCAGTCTGCTGCGGGCGGCAGCGAGTGTTTTGCTTTCTTTTTTCCTTCATGCTCGGAGGCCTTGCCGCCTCTCTGAACGCGTGATGGCTTCAGAATCTAATATTCGATGCTCTTTATCACAGGGGCTATTGCCATTGGCGTCACAACCGCCAGGATTGCAGACGTTAACAGCTGGGGCTTGTGCTTCCCCATGGGCAGAAGTTGTGTGCTCCCCGTGCTGATGCAGAGATAGTTGATGGTTTCCATTCTTCTATAGAATGATGCAAACACGCTCATAGATGTTTTCACTGCCTTTGTCTGTCTGCCCTCCACCTCCCACCATCCCCCTCTCTCTTTCCCTGTCTCTCTCTCTCTCTCTCTCTCTCTCTCTCTCTCTCTCTCTCTCTCTCTCTCTCTCTCTCTCTCTCAGGCTGACTCGCTTGTTTGGCCTGTCCCATTTGCTTGAGGGTGTCAGGAATGCTGAAAGATGAAAAAAGAAAAAGAGAAAATCCGTTTGTTTTGATTCGCGATCAAGGCTATACTATGAGCAGTTTCTTGTTTTGAGGTGTATAAAAGAAGGGTAGGAATACTGATTCATGAATTATTTGATTTTTAATTTCCATCTGTGATATTTTTCACTGTGCTCGTATTTTTTTTTTCCATTTGAGCTTGCAACAATGATGTCTGAAGTCAGATGATCACCAAAGGAAAATAGATGTTCACTTGTGGAAGTGTGATAGATGTAGAGCGAGAAAGAAAGCACGGAAAATAGTATGAAATTACATTAGTGTAAGCGCATCGTTTTGCAAGATGCAAATATATTCCATCACCGTGTGTGAAAAAAGAACTTAAGCACATTTTCATGCTGTGCCAAATTTGTAAACAGATAATAATAATTAAAATCCATTAATGTGTGGGATTGATGGTGTTTATACTTAATATTTAGCCATCAAATCACCAGCAAATAGTACACGTTTTCTGATGCATGTCTTTGATTTGAATTTGAATAAAACGTCTAGAAAAATTGTGGAAACTATGTATTTATCTATTAAGTTAGGTTTCAGAGAGGAGATATAAACCATCAATTAAATCAACATTCATTCGGCTGTTGAGTCGTCTAGACATTCAGGTTGTACTCCAGTACCAGTGTTGACAGCAAACGGGACTTCACTCACAGAACACTTTGTCCTTTAGAGCCTTTAACTAACAGGATAATTATCTTGCAATCTTATCACAAACATGACCGTCACAGAGGAGACCAGGACAAATAGATAAGCGGAAATCCTCAGGGGCTTTTGAAAAAAAGAACTTACTGCATGCAGCAGAGATGACTCTAAAATCCAGGAGAGAGCCAACGTCGTGATGTTTCGATTGTACACCTTTTCTTCTTGAGGACGTGGAATGAGAAAATGGAGGGAGCTGTCACGTCACGTAACAAGTGGGCCAGTAATGGTAGCGTGCTTGAAGAGTTAACCGGCGGCGCCCCTTGGAAGAAAGGGTGTGTAGGTGGAAAAGAAAGGATGGGCTTCTTTTCAGAAACATGTAATCAGGTCAGTGGGTGGAGTGGCTGTACCTGTAGGCATTTTTTTGTGAGAGCTTCTACTCGCTGCCAGCGTCAGGTCCACAAGACGACAATTATTGTCTGCTTGCAAAGAAGGTCTGCTGTTTGTTCAAATGAAACTTAAAATATATCGTGGAAAGAGCAGTCGCCGCAGTATTTTATTAGCATGCAAACTAGAGAGTCCTAGGATCGAATCACACCAGAAGCATTTCGATGTGGGCTTTTTCTGCCTTTGTTGGTGCTTATCCACAGCTAGCTAAGTGTGCTCTAGGGTCAAAAGGGAAAACAGGAACCACACAATCAAGCATCATCTGCTGCATGGATGCGTCTCTGAGAATGTTGCTTAAATTTCCTAACACTACTAGCGTGTTCTTCTGTCGAGTCTGGTTAAGTGCAGAATGTATCATGAAGATTGCAGACTGCCACTTGGTCTCAGACTTAGTGGAACTGTACAGCGTCATTTTTATCATTTGTATGCTTAATTTTTTTTCTATAAAATCTTGTAGCCCAGCATTGTTTTCAGTTCCATGTTAATGTCGGCTGTGGGGTTATGTCAATCTTCAGTGCTGGCAACTTCACAGGGACCATCACTGGATGGATGTAGCGACGCCCTCTGGAGGGACACACTCATTTCCCTCTTCCTCCTTGACCAACCAGATATTTTCATTTGTTGTAGGCTAACCTGGCAGTGTTCTATATATGCCAAATTAGAAAAGTAGCCAATGAATCCTACCAAAATAATTGAGCAGCAGTGCTGTGTCTCCTCCAGTGAGCTGCCTTTTAATCATTTGATATTGACGTTGTCTGTGTGGGCTGTAAGGAATGCTGGAATGGGACGGGCGTGGATATGAATGAAAGATCCAGAAATAAATATATGGGAGTAATGTCAATGAGAATTAATCAAAGATGAGACAGCCCCACAAAAAAAGATGTTTCAGTAACAATAATTAATCAAGCATTGTCAAGTTGTCGTGATCAGTTGGATGGAAGCATTTCTAAATATAGCCTTTGCATTTCCTTCAAATACTGTCGTTTATGCAGCGATTTTTTTTTTACAATTAAAGTGTTTTATCTCCGTTGAGAAAATAATCAGTCAATTAAGAAACGATGTGTAGATCGCCGCAATTGTAGTTCGTCTGGGTTCAGTTCAGAAACGAACAAGGGTTTGCTGTAACTCACAATCTATAATTTGTGAACTAATAGTTTTACCAGTTTGCCATAACTCCACAAACTATTTTAGTGAAGTAACAGATCAGCCAGTTAAGAACGGTCTGTAGACGAAAATTAGTTGGGAGATTTCCAGAAAATGTGCCGTGCAGAAGAGCATAGTCAGGTCAGTGGGTCAGTTGGCTGTATTAATGGGCAATTACAACCTGCCTCAATAGGAAGGAAGGGGTCTGTTACCTTTTTAAAAGGAACCAAAAACAAAAAACAAAAAAACAAGGAGCAAAGAGAGGAGAAATCTGGATTATTGTTAACACAGTAACACACATGTCCGCCGTGATGAAAAGTTCAGATAACTCGGGGCAAAAAACCTGATCAGAAACATTTCTAATTAGTTATCCATTGAAAGCAGTTTTTTTTGACGAATTTTCTTTTCAAAGAAATCATTGTAACATACAATTGATTCTGTGAAAAAAGATAGAAAATTCAGCTGAATTTAAAGTTCAGCTGAAATGAGTTTTGTTTCACCCAGGAAGGTTATACTTTCACCACCATCTGTTGGTTTATTTGCCTTTCGACAAGATTTCATGAAAAATGGAGAAAAAACATGAAAAACAATTTCAAGGACACTTGGTGGAAAAGTGGTGTGTGGCACTGTGGTTCAACCACTGGGATGAACATCAGCTGTTAATTCTGTAGTACTGTTTGCTAGAATGACATTTCTTTTCCTTTTTATTTACTTTCAACATTTCTCTTCATTAGATTGCAATATATGAGGCAGGACTGCAGGCGCGCTCAGCACAGACTAATTACGTCCATATCGTGGACAGTGATATCCAAACATTCATTACAAAATGAAGAACAAAAACAATCGTCTGGGGTATCAGGGAATGGAGAGGAAAAAATTGGTGGGATACTTTCACTGGAGGGGAAGAACGGAAACGCTGTCAGCCTGTAACGTAAGGCCAACTACAGAAATGTGCTGAAAGGTTAACGAGTAGGACAGGGAGGAAAGGGGCGAGGGATAGAGGAGGGAAGAGGGGGGACAACCAGGTCAATGGGCTGGATGGCTGCATCAATACACGGTTCACTCAGAGGCTGTGCGCACTTCTTCCGTCAATTAGATGGCAATTAATGCTGCCACTAGAGGGCGACTGCTGTGTCTCACAAGGCTAAGAACACAGCACTGAAAAGGAAACGGGGTGGGTAAGACATTCACTCAGTTTTCTCCTTTTTGTTTTCATCAGCTTGAACCGCATTTTCCTCCTGCGGCAACTTAGACGACGGATTTTCTACAAAATCCCGAGGAATGAGTGACCCATTATCCACTGGCAAGAGTCCAGTAATTATCTGCAGCTCTGACAATATCCTGTGCTTTTAGCCGGGCTTTAACCGGATTGAAACTGAGTGTCCTGGTTGACGTTCTGTAGCATTCTACCCATTTTAGTTAAAATCTTGCTCTGACAGGAATTAAGATGAAAACGAAACAAGCAAACTAATCAAGGTAAGATAAAAAGACCTGAAAAAATGAACGAAAAAAAAATTATTCTTTTTTCTTACTTGCATCCAGAAAGTATCCATATTTCGTAAAAAGAAATAAAAAATAAAAATCTTTTTGTTCAAAAATGTTGCCAGTTTGTTTAAATCTCGCTGTTCTTAAGTGAAACCTCTTAGAGCTAATAACTACACTGGTGCGCTTATTTGTATATGAAAATCTATTTGATTCAAAGTTCCTATATGTCTTCAACCTTTGTACATTTGCTAGGACTGTTCATAAGAGACATCACAGGTATGGACTTTTTTCTAGATAATTAAACACATCTTTTAGGAAAATGACACAGACTGCATCTTTACT
>JADBJO010000059.1:340000-350000 GCA_016801955.1 Conus betulinus
GTGTTAACCATTCTCCTGCACATCCTCCCCTCTTCATCCCACACCCTCTGCATTACGTTCACCAAACCCATCTCCAACCCATTCATCAAGTTTCCACCACGCAACCCTCTGTATGATGATCTGCTAATCGTTAGATTTCAAGAAGTGTCCTAGAACAGAAAAAAAGAAAAGTAAAGACGAAATACACCCCAAGTTGCCCGTGGGGCGTAGAGAAGTGGCGGCTGCAAATGCCGCATGATCTACATGTTCTGAAGTGGATCCCGGGTTGCAGTCTTTCCTGCTATGAACAGGACTTTCCCTGTAGTCAGCGGGTCTTTCATCACCGTCACTGGGCTTTCCCCTAGAATCGACCGAAAGGCTGACAAGAAAAAATGCCAGTGGGACCCAGAGAAGTACTGGCATCAACTGCCAAACCAACCAGTGGGGAGCAATCCTGCACCAACCTCCGAAACCTGCGCTGTCGGATGCAGTCATGCACAGGCAGGCAGACTCGCGCCCCCACCACCCTATCTGTCAAGGTAACCCTACCCAGCTGTCCATAAAATGATCTGGTGGCTGTCAGTTTCCAACCAGTTCCTAGGATCAATGGTGAGGGGTGTATTCACGATTCAAGATGGCATGTTTGTTCCGAAAATAACTCCATGAGAGTAAAGAGAATATGAAAACTAAAAAAAAAAAAAAAAAGAAAGAAAAGAAAAGAAAACATTGAAAACTATCATGAAATTGCACAATAGTCTGTCATTGGTGGCAGTTATCATCAAATCAACGATACAACAATTCTCAAATATTTTCATCGGAACATACGGGCAAAATCCATTATCAGAATATTTTTCAGAATAGAAGGTAGACTATATATAGAGAACCAACGCATAAAGCAGTCCTTTAGCCGATGTTATGTTTACCAAGTCCTTGGTTGTTGTGCAGCTCTGTATAATTAGTAGTAATCAGACAGCGTAGTGAAATGATTAGCTCCTAAAGACCTAAATGCTACTGTAGGGTGACATCTAAAACTTCCTGATTCCTAGAAAGAACATATAATGGCGCACTCATTCAGAAATTCAGATCACGATTTGCTGTGATCTGCTTCCCATATCCCGTTCTTCAACGCACCAGTTGTTCACGCTCCTTCCACACTTTGTCCCATCTTCTCTAAGTTAAAGATGTTGCAACCCTTTGGCTCCCTACAATTTTATTTTCAAAATCGAGAAGCAGCTACAGACATAGAAGATGATTCCTTTGACGTGAAGGCATGGAAGAAACAGATATTTTTCCTCAAACTTGACATCGTCGGACTTGTCAAAGCGGAAGCTTGCACATTGGATAGAGAGAGGAAAGGGGGGGGGGGAGCGTGGAGGAAGGGAAGGAGTGCCGATGTTGTGTTCTTTCATACCTGAGTGCCGGTTTTCCGTCAACCCTTTTCCTCATCCTTAATGTCCTCAACCTTTTTCAGAATATGAATTAATGTCACTTTTTTTTTTTTTTTTTTTGCTGAAAATTAAAAGTTTTTTGGGAAGGGAGGGGAATGGGTGTAGAAGCTCAATGTTAAAAGGAATTTGTTTATAGAATACAGCGCAGAGTACAAAGCATACCTGAATAGTCATCGTGTGACATTACACGTGATTTTCATCACCAACTGCCGTTACTTTGGACAAGACAAAGATACAAAGCACGCACCCTCCGCGAAAAAATATCGAAAAAGGGGGGGGGGGGGGGGGGGGGGGGGGGGGGGGGACTGAGTGACTAATATTCGACTTAATGACACGGAAAACGATTGAATGTAAGGCCAGCAGACAGTTCTTCAGTCAGCTCTACCCAGGTAGGCAGCCGGTCGTGTAAACGAGAACATGGACTGAAAAGCGTGTAGAGCTTGACGTTGAAAATGCGACCACCGATCTGGTTGCAAAGGTGGCACGCCAAATGGAAATGAATATTCCAGGAGGGACGGCAGGAGGAGGGGGGAATTGGCGGGGAGGAAGGTTGTGTTAGTACCGTTTGTGTCTGTGTGTGTGTGTGTGTGTGTGTGTGTGTGTGTGTGTGTGTGTGTGTGTGTGTCTGTGTGTCTGTCTGTGTGTGTATGTATCTGTGTGTCTTTGTCTGCTGTGTGTCCATGGTAAACTTTAACGTAGGCATTTAGAGTTTTCAGCGATGACATGCACAAGCTTACTCAAACTTGAGAGAGTGATCAGTATAATACTTACACACCGTATTGGTTATGCCAAAAAAAAAAAAAAAAAGGAAAACCGCCGTAAATCTGCAGCTAAAGTTTTCAGCATTATTTTCAGAGTTACGAACTTTATTTTCCTAGAAATTGTTATCAGTTATGATGAGTCTATACATAAAAAAGCAATAATATATCTAACAATATTTAATACAGATATAGGAACAAACAGCAGCATACATTCCATCAAGATCATATCTTATAATTCGATTTCTATTAAGCAGAGAAACTAGTGTGTGTATATATATATATATATATATATATATATATATATATATATATATATATATATATATATATATATATATATATTAATGAATATAGCACAAAAATAAACCCCATTTAGAAACATCTTGACAAATGCAGTGAAGTAAATCTTCGCTAGTTATTCTGTGATGGTCAGTCAGGTAAATGAAGCCACACGAAAACCACAAATGAAACAGATGAACGTGTTTTCATATTAACATTTACAAACATCATGTCAGTGGACCAACTTTTGACTGTCATCAGAATCAAAGCAACCCATGTGTTGATGAATTGGGGAGGAACTGCCAATATGTACCCATCAAATAAAGTATGAAGGCACTCAGCAAGCCCTCGGCATTGGTGTTTCTGTAGCATCTGGGGCAAGAATAGTTAATCCAAATTTTCAGTGAATTCTCCATCAATGCATATGCACTTCACCATTCTCTCTTACGGCTTGGTTACGAAGCCACAGCAGGTTAGCTTTGGTATGCTGAAAAATACAGCCTGGAAACGCTCTTGGGCAATAACAATGCCCTGAAACGCCCTTCTTTGTGCATGCTTCTTTACCAAGGGTCGTGTGAGTTAGAGGGATGGATGACCAGCTGGTCTTTGTTCTCATTCAGACACTCAAACATTTTAGTAACAGTGTGACACTGGGCACTGGTCACGGTGTGGCAACACACTTCAGGTTCCAGAGCTGTCTGAACCAAGATTCCATCACTTCGAGCAAGCTCTGATTTACTTACCGGTCACAGCTGACTTGTTTCCCTTCCTCAATTGGTACTGTTGCCAAGTGACCAGTTTTGTGAATTAAAACAAGCGACTTTTTGCCTTGCATCGCTTGTTGCGCTTTTAAATTTCACTGGTGGATTTTTGTCTGGGAACAGGCAAACAGCAGATGGGTTGCTTTGTTTCTGATTATACTTGTAAATCTACCTTTCATCTTCTCTCACAATCTCCCACACACGATTTGACCTGTCTCCATTGACTCTCTGATGCATATGCGTGCATCATGCTATCCTTGCACACTTTGTTTTTAGTGAGAAATTCTGGGAAACCCAATGGGCGCAATGCCTCCAACTCTGACGTGTTTGTGCAAAATTTGAGAAACGCTTCCCCATGAGATGCCTGTGAATCCTGCATCTAGAATCGTAATCCACAGCTTTTCCATGATGAGCTACCCTGTGCTTATGATGTTTTGTGGTGTAACAGCTGATGGTGGGCCTTCAGAACAGATGTCTCCTTTAAAGTTTGAAACCAATGTTAATAATCGTTGTTTTCGATAGAAACCACTTCCCAAGATTATGCTTTAAACTTCCCAGGCAATGATGTGGAAATTTCCCACTGAACAAAAAATTAATAGACTGTTTGCATTAAAAAATTTGATTTCCCAGGCTCCTGTTGAGTCACTGAAGGGCAGGCCCATACTTTTACATCCCTTGCTCGTTAGACAGATTGGACAGACTAATGGCTACGACATTGTGTCAGGACTTTGGCATCATTGTTCTTTTACAACAGTTTACTTGGAGGATTACATACACACAAACACACACACACACACACACACACACACACACACACACACACACACACACACACACACACACACACACACACACACACACACACACACACACACACACACACACGCACGCACGCACGCACGCACGCACGCACGCACGCACGCACGCACGCACGCGCACACACGCACGCACACACACACGCACGCGTGTCTGCCTGTGTGTGTTTGTGTGCTCACACAGAGGTTTATGAAGTGTACGAAGCCTTGCACGCACTTTCATATCACTTAACAGCGTTTGAGGCTATCTGTAAATGCTTCAAAATGCTAAACCGACAGAGGGCTTCTGTTTCCATTAATAGTGAAATCGTGTTGCAGTGTGGGTAGTGTTTTGACGCTTTGTTTTCAATTAGGGCTTGTGGCAATGGTGCAGAGTTTCATCATTTTTCATTTCCTCTTCAGATATTGATTGTTGAGTGTTAACATTTACCTGATGCAAACAAGTCCTACAGCTGAGGAAGCGCATTGAGGTATGTGTGAGGGGGGGGGGAAGAATGATGGACAGTTCACACACACACAAGCACATAAATTAACTTAACACGAAGACAGGGGGTTGGAAAATGAGAGAACAGGTGATGATTCGTACAGCCGTTGCAAACAAATGCTGAAATCAACCGTTAGGTCGTTTATGTTATGATGATGACTTCAGATCACTGAATAAATGGAATGTAAGCTTTTTATCAATCGAGCCATTCTTTCTGTAGTTTGACTGTTCTCCTAACTCTTAGGTTTCCGTCTAGTATAAGCAGGGACAGCACACGCACCAAACAAAAAAGTCAGCATGACACAGGAACAAACAGGCAGCGTCTGAGCTTTTCAGACAAAGCACTTACCATGTGCTGCCAAATGAATTCAAGGGACCAGCGGAGAGGCGAGGACATGACATTTCATTTTCAGATTGTTTTTGTGAAGGATTAGGGGGGTGGTAATTGGAAGAAAGCTGTCACTTCACGTAACAAGTGGACCGGTAATGGAAGTGTGCTGTGCGAATTAACAGGCAGACATAGAAAAAAAGGATGGATGGAAAGAGAGAGAGAGAGAGAGGGGGGGGGGGGGTCGCCATTTGGAAACACGTTACTGGGTCTGAGGGCTGAATGACCTTTTCATGGATAGTGCGGTCAGTTCTGCTGGGCTCGTCCATGAGACGGCTGTCGCTTCCTACCACCAGACATACGTCTGTTATTTTCTAAAGCTGAATGTTGTTGATGAAGACATACAATCCTGCCAGACAACGGTCTGCTACTTTTTAAAGAAAGTGTGGTCGATGGAGGGTGCACAGTGTTGCACACACATACCGTCCATGCCTCCTCATCTGTTTGGTCTCTCAGCATGGGAAAGACTGGTAAGATTTATACGTTAACAGATAACAAATCCTTGTTAAGTAAAACTGCATTAAACATGGTGCAAACAAGAAAATTTTCATGTGTCAAAATAGTTCATACTTTTCTTAAAATAAAAAATTCAGACATCATAATGTACTCACATTGCAGACTATCGACGACTGACAAAAGATGATTTAGTTGAAAATGGAATTACGTGTATATAGCATTTTGAAGCTGGTTTGATCTGTTTCCTCTTGTCTGAGAGCGTGTTTGTTAGATTAAGAGTACCTTAGTCATTAAAACGTATTCATTGAATATTCCAAGTTCCGTTTTCCCATGCTTTCAAGACTAAACATTTTTTACTTCAGCAGCTTCTGTTTTTGGCTCTATCTTTATTACAAACGTTTTCTTTATTTCTCATCTACTTTTCTTTTTTTTTTCTGTCTTTATGGTCACATGAATATGATAAGCTTTATCTGAAAGAAAAAATCAGCAACGAAAGTAGGACACATACCAGCAGCCGTGGCGAAGTGGTTAGCGTCGCGGACTCCTGGCTGGGAGGGTCGTGGTTCGAATCCCATCAGAGTCATGTGGGTTTTTTTCTGCCCCGACCGGCTCCTACCCAGAGTTGAGTTTGCTGCGGACTCAGTTGGGAAGACTGGGACCACACAGTCGAGTTTCATCCACTTAATGGATGCGTTTCTGAGAGTGTTGCTCAAATTTCCTGACCAACACTGCAGGTGCCTGTATCTCTCGGGCCTGGTTGACGCTGGGATATATTATGAAAGGAAGCGTAGAGTTCAGCCCTGTCATGTAGTCTCAGACCGAAATGGAAATCCTTAGCATCATCTTAATCATCCTCATTCTCAACGATCAGCATTAAAGAAAATGTCTCAAATTCTGTGGCCCTTCATGCCCTGCTCTCATGGTGACCTCAATTTCGATGTCCGCTCCACCTCTGCGGTCTTGGTTTGGTTCCGTCGGGGTCACCTATATCGGTGAGTCCATAGGGGGGTGTCGTTGGACGGACGTGGTGGCGCCCTCCTGAGGAGAGAGTTCACACACGCCGGCTCAGCGACTAAGCAATTATTGTGGTCAGTAGGGGGCTTAGTAGGTGGTGCCCTGCATATGTTAGATCAAAACAGGCGCCTCTGAACATCACCGAGGTGACTCGGCGGCAGTGCAGTGTCTCCTCCGGTGAGTTGCCTCTTGACGACTTGATACTGACTGCCCGGTGGATTGCCGGTGCTGGGGCTGCGGCGGGGCCGACCGGACTGCGGCTGTGGACAGGGTGTCGGAATGAGCGGCATGGGTGCACTGCCTCTGAGGTGGCGCGCAGAGCTGGGACAGCAAAAAAAAAAAAAAAAAAAAAAAAAAAAAAGTAGGACACATATACACACACACACACATGCTCACACACACACACACACACACACACACACACACACACACACACAAACACACACACACACACACACGCACGCACGCACGCACGCACACACACACACACACACACACACACACACACACACACACACACACACACACACACACACACACACATGCTGTACTTTCTATAAAGATGCTTTAAATTACCCCCATGCATTAACATCTTTTTCGTCTGCAAGTAATTCTAATTTATCATAGATAAAGATGTTAAAAGCGTGTTATTCAATCTATGCTGTTATAAAGGGACAGATAATGAGTCTTCATTTCTTGTCTTCTTTTTTTTTTTTCCTTCGTTCATTCATTCTTTCCCCTCCTTCTATCCTTCCATCGTCTTTTTCTTCACAACTAGTTATTCTTTCAGAGCTTTTCTCTTGCCAATCGATTTTCCCTCAGCATTCCTCCTCTCTCTGCACAATTCAGTAGAACTCATTCCTTCCAACCATTTCGTTTTAATTAGATTCCCTTCCAGTCTGCTGCAGGCAGCAGCGAGTGTTTTGCTTTCTTTTTCCTTCATGCTCAAGGCCTTGCCGCCTCTCTGAACGCGTGATGGCTTCAGAATCTAATATTCGATGCTCTTTATCACAGGGGCTATTGCCGTTGGCGTCACAACCGCCAGGATTGCAGACGTTAACAGCTGGGGCTTGTGCTTCCCCATGGTCAGAAGTTGTGTGCTCCCTGTGCTGATGCAGAGATAGTTGGTTTCCATTCTACTATAGAATGATGCAAACACGCTCATAGATGTTTTTCCCTCTCCTTCTCTGTTTGCTTTCCACCTCCCCCCCCTCTCTCTTCCCTCTCTCTCTCACTCTCTCTCTCTCTCTCTCTCTCTCTCTCTCTCTCTCTCTCTCTCTCTCTCTCTCTCTCTCTCTCTCTCTCTCTCTCTCTCTCTCTCTCTCTCTCTCTCAGGCTGCCTGCTTTGTTTGGCTTTTTTCCATGTGCATGAGGGTATCAGAAATTCTAAAAGAAAAAAAAAAAGATAGAAATCCACTTGTTCCGATTTTTCAATCAAGGCAAAGCTATGAACAGATGCTTCTTTTGAGTTGCATGGAAGAAGGGAAGTAATACTGATTCATGAATTATCTTTTTTAATTTTCTTCTGTGACATATTTCACTGTGCTCGTATTTTTTTCATTTGTGCTTGCGCTCTTGATGTCTGAAGTAAGATGACCACCAAGGGAAATAGATGTTCACTTGAGGAATAGTGATAGATGAGTTACGAGAGGGAAAGCATATACAATATTATAAGAATACATCAGTGATGATGATGGGGTTGGAAAACAGTGTAAGCGCATCGTCTTGCAAGATGCAAAATATATGCTGTCACGATGTGGGAAAACAAACTTAAGCACATTTTCGTACTATGCCAAATTTGTAAACAGATGATAATTAAATTCCATGAATGTATGATCAATGGTGTTTACAGTTAATACGTACCTATCAAGCCGTCACCAAATAGCATGCTTTTTTATGCATATGTTTGGTTTGATTTAAATAAAAAGACAAAAAGATTGTGGAAAATACATATTCAGCTCTTAAGTTAGGCTGCAGGAGGGATAAAAACTTTCAATGAAATTAACGTTCTTTCCAACTGTTGACTCTTCTAGCCATTCAGAGTGTACTCCATATACCAGTATCACCAGCAAACGTGACCACTCAGGAAACACCTTGTCGTTTAGAACTTTCATCTAACAACACATCAGTCTCGCCATCATATCACAAACATGCTCATCACAGAAAAGACCAGAGCAAATGAATAAGCGGAAGTCCTCAGGGGCTTTTGAAAAAAAGAACTTACTGCACGCTGCATGCTGCAGAGATGACTCTAAAAACCAGGAGAGAGCCAACATCGTGATGTTTCGATTGTACACACCTTTTCTTCTTGAGGACGTGGAATGAGAAAATGGAAGGGAGCTGTCACTTCACGTAACAAGTGGGCCAGTAATGGTAGCGTGCTTGAAGAGTTAACCAGCGGCGCCCCTTGGAAGAAAGGGGTGTAGGTGGAAAAGAAAGGATGGGCTTCTATTCAGAAACATGTAATCAGGTCAGTGGGTGGAGTGGCTGTACTTGTAGGCGTTTTTGTGAGAGCTTCTACTCGCTGCCAGCGTCAGGTCTACAAGACGACAATTATTGTCTGCAAGCGAAGGTCTGCTGCTGTTCAAATGAAACTTAAAAAATCGCGGAGAGAGTGGTTGCCAGAGCATAGTTATTAGCATGCAAACTGGAGAGTCCTAGGATCGAATCACATCAGAAGCATTTAGATGTGGGTTTTTTCTGCCTTTGTTGGCGCTTATCCACAACTAAGTGTGCTCTGGGGTCAAAGTGGAAAACAGGAACCACACAATCAAGCATCATCTGCTGCATGGTACGTCTCTGAGAATGTTGCTTAAATTTCCCAACACTGCTAGTGTGTTGTATCTGTCGAGTCTGGTTAAGTGCAGAATGTATCATGAAGATTTGCACACTTGCCACATGATCCTCAGACTATAGTGGAACTGTACATCATTATTATTATCATTCTCATGCTCTGTGTCTTTTTGTACTCCCAGTTCTTATAGAACAGGGAGTACTTTACAATGGGAATGAAGAAATGCTGTCTGTGTGTCTGTCTGTCCATGGTCAAAATGTGTTCCACTTGCTCTGGACAAAACTTCTGGGCCGATCTTTCTGAAAATCTGTAGGTGTGTTCATTATGTGATAGCTGATGTTTTTATTCTGCCAGAATAGCCATTACTAATGGCTATAACGGCCCAAAACGGCTTTTCTTCTTTATGGAATATCTCTTTATGATGCATGTTTGATTGTGACATCAAATACATTATGACGCATGTTTGATTGTGACAGTTTTTTTGTTTTTTTTTTCAGGAAGGTAAACTGGGAGTACGTTTATATGCTTTGCATCTTTTTTTTTTTATCTCAAATCTTGTGGCCCATCTTCACGTTCATCTCCATGTCTGCTGTGAGGTAATGTCAGTACGTCTTCAGTGCTGGCAGTTTCACAAAGACCATCACTGGATGGACGTAGTGACACCCTCTGGATGGGCACGCTCATTTCCCTCTGGCTCCTTTGACCAATCATTGGTTATGGGTGAAGCTGGTGGTAACCCATGTATGTCAGATCAGAAAAGTTGCCAATGAATCCCACCAAACTAGATTAGCAGCAGTGTTGTGTCTCTGCCAGTGGATTGC
>JADBJO010000059.1:357500-362500 GCA_016801955.1 Conus betulinus
AACAGAAAAAGATACACCCGAAGATGCCAGTAGGACTCAGAGAAGTACTGGCCTCAACTGCTACATGGTCCACAAGGTTTGAAGGGGATCATAGGTTGCAGTCTTTCCCGCTGTCAAGAGGACTTTTCCTGTGGTCAGTGGGGTCTTACCTCGCCGTCGTTCAGTCTTTCCCTAGAGTCGACCAAAAGACAGACAAGAGAAAGACACACCCGAAGGTGCCAGTGGGACCTAGAGAAGTACTGGCCTCAACTGCCAAACTGGTCAGCCTCAACTGCCAACTGGTCAGCCTCAACTGCCAAACCAGTCAGCTGGGAGCAATTCTGCACCGCCCTTGGAAACCCGCACTGTATTCACATAGGGTACTGGCAAGCCCACGCAGCCCCCACCCCCCCCCCCCACCACCACCACCACCACCCAACCAGTTACCCCCACCCAACCCTCCAAATGATGATGTGGTGGCTGTCAGTTCTCGACCAGTCTCCTAGATTCAAGATCGTATATCTGTCTATTCCCAAATATACCCCTGCGAGCACATGGAGAAGCAAACCAAAAAGAACAAAAAAAAATAATGTAAAACCGTAATGAAATTACAAAATCGTCCAGCATTGGTAGTACCTCTCTTTGAATTAATCATATAACAACTCTCAAGTATTACTGGAACACGTGGGAGAAAAACCCATTATCACAATATTCTTCAGAATGGAAGGACTATTTTTGGTTTGATTTGATAATGGGAAAGAACGAAGCACACTGATTTAAGTTTTCCCACGCCTCCACTTTGACGCACGAAAATAAAGAACCGAAGCATACAGCGATCCTGTAACCTATGTTTTATTCATTAATTCCTTGAGTGCTGCGCGGCACTGTATAATAAGTGCATCAGCGCAGCGAAATGTTTACTTCCGTTTGTCTGAATGCTTCTGTCCAATAATTCATCTCCAAGGTTGGTCTGTGTAGCAGGTCACCAGACCCGCGAATGAGATTGTTTAGACAGCATAGGACGTGGCCTTATCCCTCTCCGGATAGAACCTACGAACAGTAGGGCGACACTTAAAACATATTGAATCGTAGAAGGAAAGATAATGGAGTGTACATGTCGGCACACTGCTGTGCTACGATTCGGCGATTTGTATCACGTTATGCTGTGACCTGCTTGCTTTCCGCGTCCCATTCTTCCCCACACTAGTCATTCACTCTGTTCCTCCACCCTTCTCTCTCTCTCTCTCTCTCTCTCTCTCTCTCTCTCTCTCTCTCTCTCTCTCTCTGTGTGTGTGTGTGTGTGTGTGTGTGTGTGTGGTGTGTGTGTGTGTGAAGGATGTTGGACCTACTGGCTTCCCCTAACATTTGTTTTCTTGCTTTACAAATATGGAGAAATAGGTACAGACCCAGAAGATGGTTCCCTTGAGGTGGAGGCACGGAAGAAAGAGATATCACTCCTTAACTTGGCATCGTAGGACTTGACAAAGCGGAAGCATGCACATTGGATAGAGGAAAGGAGAGGTGGGGGGCGCTAAGAGTGGAGGCAGTGGGTGTTGTGTACTTTCGTCAACGAATGTCGATTTTCCGGGTTTGTTTTTTTTTTGTTTGTTTGTTGTTTTTGTTTTTTTTTAACCCGCTTTCTTCGCTTTCTGAACTTATTCCAGGATCTGAGCTTCGTTGTCTTCTTGTGTGAAATCGAAATTTTTCGGGGATCGCGGGGAGGGAGGTAGGGGGGATATGTGTAGAAGCGCAAATTAATAGTAGAGAGTATTCATTTACAGGTAACAATGCAGATTTAGAAGCAAGCCCGGTTGGATTGGGTGAATTTCGAAGGTAATTTTTATAGCCAACTTTCGGAAGTGAAAGCTAGTTTGACCGTTGGTATGGATGACACGTGTGCACATAACACACTCCGTGAAAAAAAGATCGAAAGAATGAGTGAAGAAATGAGTTCCTGATATTAGACTTAATGACACTGGAAACGAAAAGACTTGTTCGTTTGGTCGGTTGGTTGGTTAGTTACGTATTTTTCTGTTTTTTGTTTTTTTTTGTTTTTTTTGTTTGTTTGTTTGTTTCTTGTATAGAAAGCATTATTTTTTGTTTTGGCGATACATGTGTGTGTTGCGCATGCACACTTTCTCTTTCCTTCCCCTCCCCTATACCACTTTCTCTTCCCCGCCTCAATTATCCCCTCCCCCCGCCCCACCCCACCCTTCCCCCTTCTGAAGCATTTGTCAAGGGCACGTTTTTCTTTTTTTTTTTTTTTTTTTTTTTTTTCGCTGCTCGTGCGGATGGATTATTGCTGGGGGGTTTTTGATGACAACATCGGAGATTGCGATACGACAGGGCGTTTTCGCCACGAGTGACTGAACGAAGCGATTGGTTTGCTATTAATTGCCTTTTCATGTCGCGTGCCACTTGGCCTGGTTACTATCCCTCATAGATCAACGGTATTTTGAAAGAAACCAGACAAGTCGGTGGAGCCCAGGGAGGGGGAGGGGGGGGGGGGGGGGGAGAAAGGGGATGTTGGTCGGAGAGGGGGTGGGGACGAGAGTGGGAGGAGGGGAGGTTATGATTTATTGACGTAGAGAAGATGGAGAGGTCAGGGTGACATCAGCTGAATAGGTCTTGACCAGAAACGTCTGAGAATAAACCGCGAGAGGTGAATCAGCATTACCCCCAGATAGTGCGTACGTGTGCGTGAGTGCATGTGTGTGGTGGTGGGGGGGGGGGGGATTGATATATGTGTATATGCGTGTGTGTGTGTGTGTGTGTGTGTGTGTGTGTGTGTGTGTGTGTTGGCTCTGTTTATTCATAAGTGAGTCTTTGCTCCTTCGAGTAACTGCGTGTATGCAAAAGTGCGTTTCACTGTGTGTTGAATGAAATGTTCCCAAGCAGTCAAGACGCCCGCAGTGCCGTAGTTAGTGTCGCGGACTTGAGATTGGAAGATCGTGGGTTCACTTCCCATCAGAGGCATGTATTTGTAGGATGTTTTGACTCTGTTTGCTCCTTTTGAGTATATTGTGTAGACTAGCATTACAGCACTGAAACCACACTATTTAGTGCATCCACTGACTGGATAGGTTTCAGAGGGAGTTGCTCAACTTTGTCAACGCTGCAGAGGTGCCTATCTCTCAAGCCTGGTTGACGCCGAGATATACCCCATGAAAGGAAGCGTAACGCACAGCTTTGCTATGTAATCTCAGACCAGAATGAAAACTCTTGGGCATCGTTTTATATCATTCTTATCTTGTTTGATCATCGTTGGAAAGTCTTGAACCTCTGTGGTCCTTCGCGCCCTTCTGTCATGGTGACCTCATCTCTGAGCACGTCCTTGCCCCATGGTGAGTCGGTGACAGTCATCATTGCTGTCATGTTCACGGGCACTGTCGTTGGATGACAGTCGGCGCTTTCCTCCGCCCGAGAGGACGCCCACTTACGCTAGTTCCACGAAGAAGCAGTTATTGTCAGTTGGTGACTTAGTTTTGTGGTGAACTCCGTGTTTGTGGTGAACTCCGTGTGTCGGATCAGAACAGCCACCACTGAAAGCCAGCGAAGTGATTCGGCAGCTGAGCAGGTGGGCTGCCTCATGGCAACTCCATAATGTCCACCCCTGTGGACTTCAGTGCCGCGGCTGCCAAAGACATATATGTCTGTCTGGAATCAGCGATCGAGGAATAAAGCCTTTGAGGTGTTGCGGAACACGTGGCGGCTACAAATGTGTCCTAGTAACAGTCTTTTTCTTTTTTTTCTTTTTTAGGTAAGAGACTGTGACAGGATTGAGCAGACCGACGGATACACACAAACGTGCCATGGACACAGATTTCATTGGAAGGGCATTCGACGGAGCGAATATTTCCGCCATGGTTGAACGAATACTGTATCCACATTGGAAGGGCATTCGACGGAGCGAATATTTCCGCCATGGTTGAACGAATACTGTATCCGCCGTTTGATCTGGATCTGCTCCACGGATCCTCACAAAAAGTGAATGGTGTTGCTCTACAGTTTCGTATAAATCTTTTTACTCAGTTTCGTAAAACTCGGTGCCACAGATTTTGTGTCATTGTACTTAACAAGCACGCAAAGAAAACAACAGACATAAGTAATAATTTTTAGGTTGCGCAGTGTCTCGAAAAAAATATGTATGGTTTGTGTAGGTGATGATGTCGTAGACTTGCAAATGGTTTTGTATGGGGTAATTTTCAAGCAAAAATTATTAATTTTTACGTTAGAGTTACCGTTTGTGAGAGTGTGTGTGTGTGTGTGTGTGTGTGTGTGTGTGTGTGTGTGTGTGAGTGTGTGTGTGTGTGCGCGCGCGCGCGCGCGCACTCGGGTCACTTTTTTTTTCACGTGAAAACAGTAATCATCGCCAATTCCCCATGAAACTGATTTCATCGTGAGAACAGTGACTATGACCTTCTGTGATTAGTTAGCTTCAAACCGATGCTATCCAGCGTTCGCTGCGCCAAATCCTGAAAAGATCACTTCGATTCAGGCCATGCAGACCAAAATGCACTCTTTGAATCACCACAGGTTGCCTGAGAGAACACTCTCCACCATAGAGCAACTGTTCAACAATTCTCGAGTCGGCCATTCAAATGGTATATCATGTCCACCATATATAGCCAAGGCTACGGGGATTATGGCTCGGACTGTGGCGGTTTCTGCTCAGCGGAGTACTTCGTTTGCCATCGAATCACACAAGCAGGATAAGTGTCTTCTGTGCAAAGTCCATCGGTCCGTGTCTTTACACACTGTTTTTGATTGGACAAACTCAAAAGTTTACGAACATAGAACTTGTAGATACGCGATCTCAACGACTCTTGCCTTTGTTTTTTGTTTTGGGTTTTTTTTTTTGTTTTGTTTTGTTTTGCTTTGCTTTGTTTGGGGGGGGGGGGGGGGGGGGGGGGCATTTTTTATTTCACGATGCAGTATCGATGAATCACGCGTCACCCGAGGACCCCTGATTAGCCGAGAAAAAAAAAAGGCTGAGTCAAGCAAATTCCACGAAAAATGTT
>JADBJO010000059.1:367500-395000 GCA_016801955.1 Conus betulinus
AGAGAGAGAGGAGGAGAGCGAAAGCCGGTCCCAAAGACGAGAAGACTTCGCTTATTGCAGTAGTGCGAATGTGCTCTCCCCTCTTCCTGTGTCTTTCTTTTATGTCACCTTATCCCTACCCTTCCACACACGCAAGCGCATGAACACACACACACACACACACACACACACACACACACACACACACACACACACACACACACACACACACATGCGCGCGCGCGCGCGTGCGCGAGTTTGGCACCTCTTCTTCTGTAGATGCGTGGCACCTTGCCAACATTGTTCCTTTCAGTCGTTCTGTGTGTCGTGCAAATCCTCCTTTGCCCTTGCCGGTGGACACCATTTGAGTTTGCCTTTGTGTGTCAAGTGATGAATTTGCGTTTTGTCCTTGTTGTGACTGCAGGCCACTGATTCCCTCAGTCTTAAGGCAAGTTGTTTCCAATCATCTCCTCTCCATCCTCATAGTTTTGTGTTATGTTAAACCAAAGGAGTCACTGTAGGCCCAGGTCACATTGTTTCCATCAGCTTTGGCTAAATTACTTTTGCTGCGAACATTCAACTGCTCTTTTTTTTTTTTTTTTTTTGTACTTTGATCCTGGCCAGATATAAGAACTTTTGTCAATGTCTGGAACACGACAATTTCTTGTGGACCAGGAAATAAAACAAAACCACAGTCAAACTGAACAGTACACTGAAATCATTCCAAAGTTAGGCATCACGCTAATGCCGTTGCATAATTGAGCAACATGCTAAAATAGTAGCACAGCTGAGCAGTAGGGGGCTTAGTAGGGGGTTTCCTGCTTATGTTGGATCAAAACAGGCTCCACTGAACACCATCGAAGTGACTCGGCAGCAGTGCAGTGTCTCCTCCGGTGGGTTGCCTTTTGACGACTTGATATTGATAGCTCCCTGTGGATTTGATTTCCAGAACTGCGGCAGACCTGGCTAGGCTGTGCTGTGGATGGAGGATTAGCATGAGCGGCATGGGCGCAGTACCACTGAGGTGGCACAGAAGATGGGACAGCAAAACAAAAAGTCCGTCATCCCTACCACCACATCACCACTATCATCTCCACCACCAACCAGTTTCATCTGGGGATTCTACTGCCATTACCCTGTGGGCTAAACTGGTTTACTCCCTGGACAAGTTACTCTCTGCTTCATTGGGTTTATATATCGTACCTTCCAACTCCAATCACCATGAATGCGGTAATTCTATGACTCTCTGATTACCGTTACTTTCTTGGTCCATTCGTTGAGAAGGGTAGACATGCCACGCTTCCAGCGACTGAAATCATGTTAGTTCTCGGGTAAAGCCGACCTCGTTCCTGTGACAAACTCATTGGCCACGGAGGCCAAACTGTTGTTGGGCTTGAATGTCGTATTTTTCCAGAGAACTGTACTAGGTTGTCATGACCGTCTGTCTCTATTGTCTTATATCATACAGGTCATCGATGGCAGGTTTGGGTTCATGAAATTTGGGATGCAAACTTGCTGCAAGTTAGCAGCGCTGATGCAGCCTGTGTGTTCGGCTCTGCTGTAAACAACATGATTTATCATGGGAGGAGAGGCTAAACCGTCCCCTGCTCCCTCTCCCTCCCCCCCCCTCTCTCTCTGTCTGTCTCTCTCTCTCTCTCTCTCTCTCTCTCTCTCTCTCTCTCTCTCTCTTTAGCATGTGTTTTTTCTACTCTAGTCAAATGGAATTTTTGTGAAGACGTCCACTAGTCTAAGTGCTGTGAGCTCTTGTGCACTCTGCACTCAAGATTTCAATTTGCTTGAAAAAAAAAATTGCATCCCCGTTCACCACTAAGGTCTAAGGCTGGGGGAAGAAGAGAGCTGCGGACAGGGCGGGATTTCTGCTCCATGCAGGATTCAGAATTCTGGGTGTTAGGATCCTCTCCCTATAAAACAGACGCACCTTCCACTCACCAGCTGAGATGGTCAGGATCTGAAATCTGTGTGACACAGTGGGAGTCTCTGTCTCAAGTGCAAGAGCAAAACTTAGCTCGCGCTTTTGCATACATCTTTATTTTGTGGCAGCAAATCTGTATGCAGATCGACTGGTCACGTGACTCAGATTCGAACTCACTACTCACTGCGGTTGTTCAGTCTATTTTGTTCATTTAATGCTCGTTTTGTTTTTGCCCTGACTGACCTAGACAGCAGTAAACTGGAATTGATGTGGAACTGTTTCTAAATTGACTTAAGGTTGGTAGCGTAATTTTATCTGTCGAACGAAACAAGGAAAATGAGCAGTATTTTTACATTCAAAATGTCAGTCGAGCCTATGCATCATGCCCGCGTTTGATTAAATAACAGATTCCTGTCACTTTCGTCCGGCATATCATTTCTTTCTGCTGAGCTTGGAAATCCTGGTGAAGCTTCAATTTACGTTCGTGTTCCTGAATACTATTTACTATGTGCGCGAGGCAAATGACCAGAACCAAGTGAGTCATTCTGTCAAGGTCGTTAGGAAGTAGCAGTTATTTCCATTTCTTCTTGTCCAGTTCAAACAAGGGCTCAAACCTGCAACACAAGCAATGACTTTGTTACTTCAGTGAAGAGTACAAATATTTCAGAGAAAATCAAGTTTATGGTACAATCTTGAATCGATAATGAATTTACTTGATCGTGGCTTCATGTGTTTGATGAAGAACAAAATCAACAAAATTAAACCAAAAAAAAAATCGAGCCCAGATGGTATTTTGTCAAGCCTTTGACCTTCGACTTTGCTGTGATTGGATGATTGCCTTTACTGTGGCCTGTCTGGCTTGTAAAGCTGAGCATGCTCTCAAGTCCCAAATTTAAGCGAGTGGGCATTCTCGTGATTGTTTACCTTGGTGGTAACACCTGTCGAATGTTTAAAAGTGAATGTAAAAGCGAGCATTTAAGCAAGAGGCTTAAGAGTCAAACTTTCTTCATCCACAAGGACCAGTCCTTTGTCATGACACTGTTTGGCCAAAGGTCGCTATCCCCAGGTCAGCATGTCCATGCGAGGTCAAAATGTCAAAAGGCAAGACGCCACTTCCAACACACGAGACACATTACCGACAGGAGCTGTGACGAAGACGACAGGTTATTGACATGGGTTCAACACTTGTGTGGAGGACTGAGAGTGGAGCTGACCTCTTTATGCCACAGAAGTCAAGAAGGGGGAACGCAGGTGGATCTGTCAGTGCCAAGGTCGCATTCACTGTGGCTGGGGACCGGATGATGGCCAAAGCAAATCTCTTGCTATAAATTGATTTTGTCATTTGGCGTGCTGAGAACCTCCTGACTATTCTTTTTTCTGTTTCAACATCCACGCCACTCCTAAACCCAGTCACATCATTTCCATGGTGTCCATTCCGACTGCCCATCCACAGCCACACCCGGATTCGATCTGGTCGTGACTTCAGCACCGCTGTCCATAGGGAGCAATGAGGTTCAAATCTGTGCGAGGTAACTTGCAAGGGGACACACAGCACTGCTGCAGAGTCACCTCGGTGGTGTTCAGTGGTGCCTGTCTACATCCAGCATACGCATCGCACCATGTTCGTTTTGCTTTTATTAGTCAACAGTGGCGGACCTGTTCTGCTACACTGACCATTATTTAACTTTTATAACTGTCGAGTGGTAGCTTAAGACAAGACACGGCCATTTCGGTATAAAGCATTGCACCTCGTGACGTCGAAACGTGCGGGCGCAGAGAGAGAGAGAGAGAGAGAGAGAGAGAGAGAGAGAGAGGGGGGGGGGGCTTGACTTGGATTTAATCCTTTTATCCCTTGGGGGCATGGAGGATAGCAGATTAACAATCAAGTATGCCAACATGTCAACATGTCTTTGTTTATGTTAAACCCACAACAAACACACATACACACAAAAATGATCGGTAGTAGAAATTGAAATATCAAAGCATACGACTTTTTCAGAATTTTTCACACATATGCGCGCGCGCGCTCGCGCGCGCGCGCGCGTGTACACACACACACACACACACACACACGCACACACACACACACACTTATCACACAATCGCACACACGCGCGCGCGCACACACACACACACACACACACACACACACACACACACACACACACACACACACACACACACACACACACAAACTCGGGCGTGCGCACACTACAATCGATGTTTGATACCTGGCTTTGGCTGAAAAAATGTTTCTCATAAACGCGCCATTGAAATTGCTGGAAGTTTTGTTGTTGACTGAGCGCAACAATAATTGTCTGCTGCATGAAGAGCCAGTTCTGGGGAACGATTTGCTTCTGACATCAAACACATTTCCGCCCCAGTTTCCCCCCAAGAGAGGCATTTAATGGTCAGCTAAATCCAGCACATTATAATTCCCTTTCCCTCGAGAGATGAACGTAATTCTAAATTCAGTTTAGCACATTATACATCCCTTTCCTTCGGAGATGAACTTTAATGGTGAACAGCCCAATTCGATTTTATGCAGGGCAAGGCTTTATTTGCGATCTCAGTCCAACGCATTATAATAATGTAAGAGTAATAGGACATTTCTGTTGCACTTTTCCGACATTACAAAGCCCGTAATGATTTAAGTGGAATAGAAGCTGACACATGTGCACTCAGAGAACAAGGATGCTGTCTTGTTCGCCCCCAGCCAGGCGACTTCCGACGACTTTTTTTTAAACCAGTTGCGATGACGTTTACAGAATTCGGCGAATCAAGTGGCTTGACATATACATACTAATGGTTATGAATAGAAGAGCAGACACGAGAAACAAAAACGAAAGCTAAAGAAAACCTAGTTTCGAATTCAGCTTCTTTTCTGTTAAAATTCACGTCGTCGTCCATGTGATCAAATGAGATAATGTCTTTGTGGGTAAGAGGAGGTCAATGAAGACATCTCTTCAATGTTCGGCCATTTATTTCCCATGCACCAAAAACAGTAACATTCTGTGACCGGTAGAAAGAGCCCCTTGGTATATTCATTCTTCTCTGCTCTCCCAACATGCCGTCCTCCCTTCCAGGCTTCTGTTCCTGTCTGTCCTCCTCTCACACAACATGCACAGACATTCCCCCACACGTCATACATCCCTGTCAATAACAATATACACGTACACAAGCACGCATCTACTCACATCATCGACAAAAGGAGATTTGAAAGACGGAATTATAGAAAGAAACGCATGATTTGAAAATTTACAAGAACTGTAATGTCTTATGATGTTTTAAAAGATTAGAGTAATGGACTGCGAAGTACATCGAATGGCAGGGAATTGTATGTCCGCACTGCAGAGGAACTCGATACTCTTTTACCATGTTTCTCTTTGCTGGATTTTAGCGTGTGGAAAACCCTGTCATTGCCAGACGAATGGAGAGACATCGAATATTCAAAAATCACTACCATTATCTTCAGCGGAGCCCTTTACCAGTAACTTCAGTCCAACACATTACGACTGTATTCACCCTAGCCCACGCTAATGCCTGGACAGCAGAGGCAAATAGTGACATTCGCCCTAGCTACCCCTCAGGGGTCACTTCTCCACAGAGCTTTCGTGAAGACTGGACCCGAAGCGTCATGTCTCTTCCTATTCTCCCCGGCAGCACCAGTGGGGAGTGATTCGCTGGTCGTCTAAGCTAGTGGAAAGGTGAATTTCCTGCCCATCATTCCTCGATTCTCTTACATTAAAACCCTCCTCAGGGAGGGGACAGGGAAGATGGAAGGAGAGCAGGGAAGGGAAAGGGAGACAAAACGAAAGGGAGAGAGGATAGGTAGGGGGGGGGGGGGGGATGGAGGAGAGGCGTAGGTGAGGATAGGGAAGGAATGAGAGAGGGAGGGGGCGAGAAGTATCGATTGCCGGTCATGAAGATTGAAACGGACCTTCGTCAGTCGTGTCTCTGACCCGGCAGAAGCTTATCCCTGACAGTTGGCCTGCATTATTGTAAGGTGCTGATAGGATAGTACTGCTGGATGCACGGACGACACAACGGACGCTGGCACCACCTGAATTGGCCGTGCACAATGTGGACATTCAACGAGTAATATCACTGAAGCACAATCCAGAGGATGTGATTATCTCCACGGCTGTGAACGGTGTGTGCATGCGAAACAGAATGACAGGAGAATGGGATTTGGCCAGAGTCCAGAATTCGTTGGTTCACAGTCGTTTTTTAGTTCAGGGGGTTCTTTTTTACATTCATCGCCAATGCTCTGCGACACACAATCGAAAAAAAATCCCAACAAAATGTGTAGTCATTGAAGCCTGTTATTTGGCCAGTGTTGATTTTTGTAATATTGCTGACCGTTGTTGTGCAGCTTTGGCAAACACTCTTTTACTGGATGTTTTTTTTTAAATTTCTGTTTAATTTAATTGCTTCGTGTTCTTAAACCCAGTGTGATTAAGAGAAGACAACCTCTGTCGATTTCATGCAGTGATGTCAATGCAGATGTTGAACTAGACGTTTGAATGACTGTTTGTCACCAGACATCCAGAACAATTCTGTTTCCGTTTGATGATATTTTTGTGGAAAAGATGACATGCGAAGATGCAAGGCTTTGAACACAACACTCGTTTTCCACCCTTACTTCCAAGTGATTCATCGCTGAATTTCAGTTATTCAGCAAGATTTGTATTATATGGGTGATGAATATGATTCTCGTGCTTTTCTCAAATAATGAAAAAAATGAATAAATCAAGAGTCGAGTTTTTGTGAACGACGTGAATCACTTTTCGGCTTGTGTAAATGCAGGTATACATGTGTATTCATTTTTGGTTTGTCTTTTTTTAATACCTGGAAAAAAAAACACCCACGTCGTCAAAATATGCATGCAGTAGAATCTGAAACTGAATAGTGATAAAGAATATTGGGTGGATTTTTTTCCTGTCATTATATAGCCAGCCATTAGAAGTGCAACACAAAACCCTCTATGCCAATGACAGATTTCAGATTTTTGTCACGCGAAGACGGCCTCAGCTTCTGAAATGACTCTGTAAAAAAAGGTAGAGAACATTATATCTGACTTCTCATCTACATGGATCAGTCCACCAGTCTGATCGTTATAAGCAGCTCCTGGCGGCTTTGAATTAAGAGCTACGAATTATACTGGTGAACACTTTTAACCTGTCGGTGACGTCATCGGTGACATTCCCGCGAAGCACCTCGATCTTCAGATGGAAGAAAATGCCCGTGGGATGAGCCCGCTTGTCAACGTACGTGTTGGATTGTGTGTGTTTATGGAACAAGAGTCCGTGTGTGTGTTTGCAATGTTCTGCTATGCCTGTGAACGACATCTTTGCTTTTTCTGACTTTGAAAAAAAATCTTTGTGTCCTGCCTCTTTTAAGTTCTGTTAGTCTGGCTTTATTCCTTCGCAAAAATGCAAAATGACATTGACTACTTTACAGTACGTTTAAACATTCTCCATTTTTGTGTCGATATAAAAATAAGATTTGCCTGAGATAATAACCGTGCCAAAACATGAGAAGAAAAGAAGATCAAAACTTAGTTCGTTTCAGCAACGGATAAGGAAGTGTCTCATTGACTAATGTATGCGCAGTGTAGGGTTGGATGACCAGTTTTAGGTGGATTCTGCGTCTGCAAACTGTTATCTTCGCTGTGTGATTCGTTCGTGTTTTTGTGTTTTTCGGGGAACATTCTTTTCAGTCAGAGAGTCAACAGTTTATTGCAATATTATAATGACGAGCATAATCCGATGACTAAGCACATCGGGACACTTCGGTTTAATACATGAAGGCAACTTCCTTCACCTCACTACGGAACGTCATTACTTCAGCGGGTACTATACAATTATTGACACCGTACGCTTGAAGTGTGTGCTGATTACAACTGGAGATTTTAAGTTCAGATTTCACGAGGGGAAATGGAGAGAACGTGCACGACAAAGGTGAGGGACTTGTTGTTGGTTATAATGGGTGGTGGTGGTGGTGGTGGTGGTGGTGGTGGTGGTGTGCGTGTGTGTGTGTGTGTGTGTGTGCATGTGTGTGTGTGTGTATGTGTGTGTGTGTGTGTGTGTGTGTGTGTGTGTGTGTGTGTGTGGTCACTTCGAGATACTAGCTCAAAAGCAGTTCATAGGAAGGATCATCATGCAGTACGACAGTAATCCCATCTGACAGCAATCCACTTAGGACGTCTGTTGGTTGTGCATCGTCTAAAATTCAAAAACAAAAAATTACAATTCGAGTCAAGACTTTACGACAGAGAATGCATTTCTTTCTTTTCAGTTTCAGAGGGAATGGGCCAAGCCCATTTGAAGTGTGTCCATTTCGGAGATGCCATTTTCATCTCCTTTTCTTTTATTTTTAACCCCTACTGCTTGCTCTTCTCGCTCGGAGATGCAGGGAGAGGGGTGGGATGTCTTCCGGTACACACTGGATCCCCGGAAGTGAGAATTAGGGTCTAGTGCCTACCAAGTGAGGGTACATTACTCTTGATGATGCTTTGGGGAAAATGATAATGGGGGAACATGATTAGAAGCGGTCAGCAGCCTTGAAATATAACTTTTATTTGTTTGTATGCAAGATTCCGTGGATTTCAAAGGGATGGAACTAAATCAGAGAATAGCATTTTTTTTTTCGGGTATTTTTCCCATCGCTATCTATTTCAGTTATAAATTCAAATGTTTGTATATGTGTTTGGCTTCACGATCCGTCATTTTTTGCAAACATCCTTACGGCTGGTATTATCAAAATTTCAAATTACTTGTAACACCTAGAAATTCTTTGCAGTTGTAAGTTCCTCTTTTCAGTCGTTCTCTTTGACTCATTTGTCCCATTTTCAAATCCTTTACTTTTGCCCCTGTTTTCTACCTACTTGACGCCTATACCTTTCTTTGTTCCACAATGTTTTTACGCTTTGTTTTCTCAAGTTACAGCGAAGAACATCCAAGGTTTTCTGTTAAAATCCAGAACTTACTGGTTGGCAGTGAGGCTACCAGTACTGTTCAGAGTGTGTATTATTCGTCTCTTCTGTAGTGTCCTTTTTGCATACATGTTTTTTTTTCGCATGTGATTTGGAGGATCATTATGTTTTTCTTTCTTCTATTTAATTTCTCACCTTTTCATGTTTTTTTTTTATCTGGCAGTTAAAGGAAAGGAAAGGGAATGGCTCGCACACTCAGAACAGCCTGGTTTTTAACTGCCTTGCTGATTGATGTCAGCAGATGAACGTTTATATTATGGACGGTTGTGGATTGTTGTGTGTGTGCGATGTTTCTTTTTTTGTTAATGCTGTTGTGTGATTCTTTGTTTTGTTTTGCTTTTTTTTTTTTTTTTTTTTTTTTTTTTTTTTTTGTTGTTGTTGTTGTTGTTGTTCTGCATGCTGTCAGCCCTGAAAGACTGGTGTGGGCGACTGTTTTGAAAACTGAAAGAGATTTTGATAATTCAAATCGAACATTTTAGGCTAGTTGCATAAGGGCTTGTTCAGTCGGCTAGGCATAAACGAAGTTGTGCAATTTCACCTAAATCAGCAGTAGTCTGACAACGCGAGGGTGTGGTTCATAAAAAAAAATTTCTTATGTATGTTTATTTTCGTTTAAAGCTGCTAGCTTGTGGTGCAATGTTGTGACTGAAGAACCCATCTTTGGACATTGGTGTGTGTGTGTGTGTGTGTGTGTGTGTGTGTGTGTGTGTGTGTGTGTGTGTGTTGTGTGTGTGTGTGATTTGTCTATTTGTACGAGCACATGCTTTTGTGTTGTGTTGTGTTTTGTGTGTGTGTGTGTGTGTGTGTGTGTGTGTGTGTGTGTGTGTGTGTGTGTGTGTGTGTGTGCACGCGTGCACTTTTGTGTGCATACATTGATACGTGTGCACTGTTCAAATAATCACGTTCGGGCGCACCTGCATACCCATTGGCATACCCACATGCATGTGTACATGTGCGAGAGCCAGTGACAGGCTATTGACTGTGGGACCTCTCACTGGGCGGACGGATGTTACCATCGGCTGTCACTGTCCCTATCTCCCGATCCGGCTATTTTGGAGCACAGAGAATCAGTGACAGCAGCTCCTCTCCCTCACCCAACTCCTTACTTACCCTCTACCCATCCACCATCCCCCTGTCTCCCATCCCCCCCCCACCCCCAACCCCCCCTTTCCTCCTCACCTCCCCTAGCCTTCTCATCATTCTCTCCTCTTCCAGGGCCATCACCTGCTAAGAAGAGAGCGAGGATGTCGAGTGAAGATTGATGGTCGACTCTGAATTTATTTGTGGTCCTTTTGGCATCCTCTGTGCCGTCACTCTGACATTACTCTTTAGCCGCTCATTCCGACTCTCCTTCACGCACAACCACACCTAGGGTCGTCCTTATGTGGTTCCAGCACTGCCGGTCCACAGAAACCGATAATTTTCAACATTTAGAAAGAGAGAGGGGGTTAGTTACCGCCAAGGACACAGACAAAATACAGGACAAAACACAATGCATTTCGACCTCCTCGGTCTTCAGGCGAAAACAAATAGCATTTAGGACAGTGGAAACGAAGAACGAGAAACAACTTATCTTCTCATATTCGGCTCAAAAATCATCAAAAACGGCTACTGAGAAGGGGATAAGAATATGAATATGAGAAGATAAGTGGTTTCTCGTTCTTCGTTTTCACTGTCCTGCATGTTATTTGTTTTGGCCGGAAGAGGACCCAAGAGGTCAAAATGCATTGTGTTTCGTCCTGTTCTTTGTTTGTCTATGTCCTTGGCGGTAAGTAACTCCCCCCTCTCTTCCTACATTTTGCTTCATTTTCCGCCCTCGGTGACTCCGTTTTGAAACTAACGATAATTTTCAGTTTTATTATGAGGCAACCCACTTGAGGGGACACTGCACTGCTGCCGAGTCAGTGTAGTAGGTGTTCAAGGGGTGCCTTTCTGAACAACATAGGCAGCACTCTGCCGACCAAGACCTTTCCCCCTCCCTCCACCCCATCCCCACACCATCCCCAACTCCCTCCCTTCACCATTTACTGACGACCTACATGGGGCTGGGGCTGTTGTTGTTGCCGTTATCTTCACTTGACTCCAACCTTGAATGACGAGGCGTTTTATTTCAGAAAACCTGACGTGGGCCACAGGTGCATGAAAATGAAATGTTACACATCACAGTTAGGTAACCGCTAGCTGTCCCCCCCCCCCCCCCCCCCCCCCCCCCCTTCCCCCCCCCCTCCTGCCCCTCTTTCCCTGCCCCCCCCCTCCTCCTCTTTCAGTGCGCCCCCCTTCCACGTCCACCTTACCCTTACCCTTCCCCAGCCTCGCTCCTCACCAATCCCCTCCGCTACCCCCCCCCCCCCCCCCCCCCCCCCCCCCCCCCGTCTCTCTCCTCCTTTCCCCACTTCCAGCGTCCCCTTTGTTTTTTGACCCGACTGGAATCCCACGGAGAAAATAATGATAATAAAATAATGGGAGAAAATAGTATCTGAACCTGAGATCAACTAGGGACCTTTAAATCTAACACTATTCCACTCTCACACACGCATGCACGCACCCCCCCCCCCCCCCCCCCACACACACACACACACACAGAGAGAGAGAGAGAGAGAGAGAGAGAGAGAGAGAGCTGTTGACGACGATGATGACGAAGACGGAAAAGAACGACTGATTAGAGCGACAAACACAAGGAAAGACAAAAAGAGAGACAAACGTAATTATTATGCTCTACCTCAGACATCATCAGAACTGTGGTGGTGCGCTGGATATTTAGTATGAAGGTCACCACGTGCAAGGACGCTGACAGGAATAAGAACGGTTACAATTTTCTCTGCACGGCAGTTTCGAATCTAACGCAAAAAAGAAACAAACAAAAAAGTGCGGAGTCCTAATGATATTTCCCGTATCTGTTTTGTTTTTGTCTAATGTCATTAATGTGGAATTGAAAAATGGGGGGGAGAGAGAGAGAGAGAGAGAGAGAGAGAGAGAGAGAGAGAGAGAGGAGAGAGAGAGAGAGAGAGAGAGAGAGAGAGAGAGAGAGAGAGAATAAGTATGCAGAAGAAAACGGAACGAACGAAACTGTGCCAGTGCGATTTTTTTTTTCAAACTGCGTCTTCCCTTTTTCTCGAGGGGGGGGGGGGGGGGGGGGGGGGTGGGCGTTGCAATTGTTTTTATTTTTTTCTATTTTACTCATAGGATTTTATGGGGTTTGTTTTTTGCTCCTCCTCATTTTCTTTTACTTCTTAGCTAGCAGTATTCACACTCACTCACTCACACACACACACACACACACACACACACACACACACACACACACACACACACACACACACACACACACACACACACACATCTGCATACACCGTCTCTCCCATCACACTCAGCAAAGGATGCGAGAGTCAGGTTTCCAATAAGATAGGTTGGTTGCCAATCAAAAAAAAAAAAAAAGAAAACTTCTTGCCAGTGAGAAAGACTGGTTGGTAGTGAGAAAAGCTGGTTGCCAGTGAGAAAGGTTGGTTGGAGTTACCAGTGAGATGGGGCTCTTGAGAGTGAGAAAGGCTAATTGTCGTTGTCAGTAGAGGGGCTGGTTGCCAGTGAGAAAAACTGGTTGCCATTGAGAAAGGTTGGTGGTTGTTACCGGTGACATGGGCTGGTTGCCATTGAGAAAAGCTGGTTGCCAGAAAAAAAGGCTGGTTGCCGTTATCAGTGTGAGTGCTTGTTGCTGATGAGACAGCTGGTTGCTAGTGAGAAAGGCTGAGTGCCATTGCTGTGAGAGGCGATGATTGCCAGTAAGAGAAGCTGGATGTCAGTGAGACAGGCTAGTTGCTGTTGCCGGTGAATGGGACTGGTTGCTAATGACCGATGCAGAATGATGGTGAGGAAATCTGGCTACCAGCGAGAAAGGCTGGTGGCTGTTGCTGGTGAATGGAACTGTTTGCCAACGAGAAGTGCTGGTGGCCAGGCAGTGAGCAGGGCAGGTCGCCAGTGAAAAAGGCTGGCTGTCCGTGAGATTGATCGCCGATCAGAAAGGCTGGTTGCTAGTGAATAAGACTGGCTGCGGTGAGAAGGGGGTGGTTGGCGGTGAGTAAGGCTGGTTACCAGTGAGTAAGGCAGGTTGCCAGCGAGAAAACCTGGTTGCCAGTGAAAGCAATTGCCAGTGAGTAAGTCTAGTTGCTGGTGAAAAAGCCTGGTTGCTGGTGAGATAGGCTGGTTGCTGGTGAGATAGGCTGGTTGCTAGTGAGAAAGGCTATTGGAGGCGAAGAGAGAACTAGCAGCTGCCGAGAACTCTCTGTACAAATTGCGTGCATAACCTGATTGTGGCTTTGGGGGGGAAAGGGGACAGGAATGGGAGAAAAAAAAACACGGAGGACAGGAGATAGGGCTGGAAGGATGTGGATGGGAGGGAGGATTGGAGAGAATAAGAGGGAGCAGGAGGTAGGAGAGGGGGTTGGGTGTTTTGAGAAAGACACTGGACCACGTCCTGAATTTAGAAAAAGTGTCCAACTCTCTGTGATTACCACACGCTGGGTGGTTTATCTGATGGAAGTTCCAACCGGCACTGTGTCGGCCTCGTTTACCCTGTACTGCCTGAGTGGACGGTTTTCACCCCTCCGTCTCCTTCCGAATGACGCTGACGCCCAACATAAAAGCTGGTATTATCACTGACCAACTGACTGTGTTGTCGTTGGAGTGGTATCAGTGTCTTTTGATCCCCTACCCCTATCCCCCGACCCCTCTGCATCCCCATCTTTCCTGGGATGGTTTTTCCCCAAGCCTGTAGTGGATGTGGACTTAAATTGAAATGTACGCCCCCCACCCCCAACTTATACTATCTCTCTCTGTCTGTGTCTCTGTCTCTCCCTCTCTCTCTCTCTCTCTCTCACACACACACACACACACACACACACACACACACACACACACACACACACACACACACACACACACACATATGCCTCCTACCTTTCCTTCCTGCCTTCTCTACGTTAATACCCTTCCCCCCTAATCATCCTCAACCTCCTTCACAGTCACACACACATATACACATGCATGCACAAGCGCTCGCACTTACACGCATGCACGTATGCATGCATGCAGACACACAAGAACACACACACACACACACACACACACACACACACACACACACACACACACACACACACACACACACACTCACGCACACACACACACACACACACACACACACACACACACACACACACACTCTCGCACTCACGCACACACACACACACACACACACACACACACACACACACACACACACACACACACACACACACACACACACACACACACACACAAATATTCACGTGCACTGCGCACATATGCACATTAATCTTCAAGCAGGGAGTTGAATATATAGCGACAGAGAAAATAAATGTCATTGAAAATATCTTTTTTACTCAGTTTCGGATCGAGTACGGTTCCTGTACTTCTGGAGATTTCAAAAGTGAAGGTTTCTCAGAAACAAAACATTTAAATGTAAACCTAGGGTGTTTTGAAATGGGCTGTATGTAAAGTATACCTTCAGCCAGCATCGTCAAAAACGCAGTATTTTAAAATGAATATTCAGACGATTATTCGACAAAACCTCCATTTTCCAGGTTTTACACGCGTGCTTCTGCATTCTGTATATGAGCCGGTGTGGAAGCTTGTGCGTAAATGGGTGCAGGGATGGGGATGGGGGGTGTTAAATCGTTCCATTGCAAAGCATTACAAGATTTTCCCCAACGCCCTGCCCTTCCCTGGGTGTACTGCAGTACGTGGACTTCAGTCCGCTGGGCCTGATTCAGACATCGTTCCCATCGGACGCTGTGGTCACCATCAATTCAGCAACTATCTCTGGGCTTATCACCAGGCTGTTTTAGACGTCTATGCTCTTGTTAGCAATTGCGTTTCCTCTCCTATTACCTCTTCCTGCACTAATGTTGGACTCCGATTGTTAGTGGGAAGTGCCCATTTTTCGGACACAAGAACTGACGTGTCTTTATTTCCTGACTTTTCGTTGTTCAGGCTTCTTAAATCGGGTTCGTCATTGATTCACATAGGTGAAGAAAATGAGTATACGTAATCACACTATTTCAGTTTAACTGTGCCTCTCTCTCTCTCTCTCTCTCTCTCTCTCTCTCTCTCTCTCTCTCTCTCTCTGTCTTCTCTCTCTCTCTCTCTCTCTCTCTCTCTCTCTCTCTCTCTCTCTCTCTCTCTCTCTCTCTCTCTCTCCATGGTAAACTTTTACGTTGTCAACATTCTCTGTAAGTACAAGCACTATATGACCAGCATAATGAAAGTAATATTGATATGCCTTCCCAGCCACTTCCTGCTTGAAGATGTCAGCATGTGAAAAGCACCCTATGTCTGCAATAATTATTAATGTCTTCAGCGATATTTTAAGTACTTCAGAATTCATATTTTCTAGTAAATTGTGACCAGGTACACTTGATGCTTTGTTCATTGATAGAAAGCCATGAGATGACATGATGTGCAAACATTGTAACTTAAGTTTCATTCCTTCAAGATTCGACCGTTCGGTGCGGTTTCTGCCAGGTAGAGGAGCCAGCGTAAATCAATATAATAATACAATTGAATTTACAACTAGCATAGGCCACAAATACATCTTGCCAGATGTACGTAAGACAACACTAGTTGATCACTGACGATGTGTCAGACATGTAAACTTCATTGAGTCAGGAGGTGAAACAGTCCTGCTGATTTCAAGGATTACGTATCTTTAAAAAGAATACATTGTAAATCTTGCACTTACAGAATGAAAGGGGAAAAAAAAGCTCTTATATAAAAAATCCGAAATAACACGCCACACGTTACATCAAACATTTGACACGGCACATTTAGGATGCCTTTTATCCTTCAACGAAAGCCTTGATAAAAGAAAGAAGAAGTGATGCATTGTAAAATTTTCACTCGCAGAAGGATAGAAAACAAACTCTTATCATAGAAAAATCCAAAGCGAATACAAAAATGAAAAGTAAAAATAGAATAACACGTCATACCTGCCACGCAAAAAAAAGGACGCCACACGTTACATCAAACATTTGACACGGCACATTTAGGATACCTTGATCCTTCAGGATACCTTGATCCTTCGACAAAAGCTTTGACAAAAGAAAGACCTGATAGCAGAGAATGCTGATGCTAGGTCATCGGGAGTACGCGAGTCACGTCAAGTCATTACTGAGAGGGCACTTTCTGCCAACAGCCCTCCCCTGTTCCTTGTCCACAGCCATCAGTTTCTGTTCCCCAAGCTGGAGAAGGTATGCAAATGCTAGCAAGGATGTGAAATGATGAGTATGCTTTACACCACTCCAAGAATGTGTTGTGGAACAGCCACATTGGACAGCTGTACTGGTCAAGATTACTCCTCAGTGGTTTCAGACAGCTGTGGCAATGTTTTGGGGGGTATTTTGGAAGGGGGTGGGGTGCACATTCTTCCCCCCTGTGTGTGTATGTGTGTGTGTGTGTGTGTGTGTGTGTGTGTGTGTGTGTGTGTGTGTGTGTGTGTGTGTGTGTGTGGAGGGGGCGGGGTGAGGGTGGTCGTGCGTACAGAGGACAGGTTAGTGTGTGTGTGTGTGTGTGTGTGTGTGTGTGTGTGTGTGTGTGTGTGTGTGTGTGTGTTAATCCTCAAACAAAGAGGCTTTTTAGTGTGTATTTTAATCCTTAAAACATTAAAACATGAGAGACCTGTTTCCCAGGCTCAGATGTGCCCAGCCTTTCCACAGTCATTAGAATGTCTATGAGGCGGTCCAGACTTCAGACATCCTTTCCATCAGACTGGCCGTCACGTGAACTGCAGTGCCGAGTCTGCTGTCAATCCTACCGACTCACACACCAAGCTCTCGGACAGGCTGTAGTAATTGGTCATACCCTTATCTTCCCCTACTAATCTGGTCTACAGAGACCAGACTAGCCTCTCTCTGTCTCTGTGTCTGTCTGTCTCTGTCTGTCTGTCTGTCTGTCTGTCTGTCTCTCTCTCTCTCTCTCTCTCTCTCTCTCTCTCTCTCTCTCTCTCTCTCTCTCTCTCTCTCTCTCTCTCTCCATATATCTTCACCTACCTCCAAAACGTATGTTTCAAAATGGAAGGAAGCTGCAATTCTCATCTTATTGAAATAAACAAATAAGTGAACAAAAAAAATCAAGGTGAGATCTTTAGGGATTGGACTGGGTGTTTGGGTCATTAACAGCCAGGCTACCTCATGATGTCTGCTTAACTACGGGGGGGGGGGGGGGGGGGGGGGGGGGAGAGAGAGAGAGAGAGAGAGAGAGAGAGAGAGAGTTCCCTGAAGACAAGAAGGTGCTGCTGGTAATTGCTGTAGTGTGGCTGTGCTCTTCCCTCCCTTTTTTTTCTTTTATGCCACTTTATCCCTACCCTTACACACACACACACACACACACACACACACACACACACAAGTGCGCGGACGAGTTTGTCACCTCTCCGTCTCTAGACGCTTGGCACCTTGCCAACATTGTTCCTTTCAGTCGTTCTGTGTGTCGTGCAAATCCTCCTTTGCCCTTGCCGGTGGACACCATTTGAGTTTGCCTTTGTGTGTCAAGTGATGAATTTGCGGTTTGTCCTTGTTGTGACTGCAGGCCACTGATTCCCTCAGTCTGAAGGCATGTTGTTTCCAATCATTTCCAGTCCATTTTCGGGTTTGTGTTATGTTAACCCACAGGAGTCTCTGTGGGCCAGATTGTTTCCATCAGCTTTGGCGAAATTACTTTTGCCACCAAGATGCAACCACTCTCTTTTTGTTACTTGCATGCTGATCGGGTATAAAAACTGTCTTCCGTGCCTGGAACACGACAATTTCTCGTGGATCAGGAAATACATTAACAAATGCACAATTGAGCAGAACACTACAACCATTCCTCAGCAGGGCGGCACTCTACAATCATTCCTCAGTTGAGCGGCACACTAAAACCATTCCTCAGTTGCGAAGCACACTAAAACCATTCCTCAGTTGAGCAGCACACTGAAACCATTCCTCAGTTGAGCAGCACATAAAACCATTCCTCAATTGAGCAGCGCATTAAAACCATTCCTCAGTTGAGCAGCACACTAAAACCATTCCTCAGTTAAAACCATTCCTCAGTTGGACGGCACACTAAAACCATTCCTCAGTTGGACGGCACACTAAAACCATTCCTCAGTTGGACGGCACACTAAAACCATTCCTCAATTGGACGGCACACTAAAATCATTCCTCAGTTGGACGGCACACTAAAACCATTCCTCAGTTGGACGGCACACTAAAACCATTCCTCAGTTGGACGGCACACTAAAACCATTCCTCAGTAGAGCGGCACACTAAAACCATTCCTCAGTTGTGCGGCACACTAAAACCATTCCTCAGTAGAGCGGCACACTAAAAAACCATTCCTCAGTTGGACGGCACACACTAAAACCATTCCTCAGTAGAGCGGCACACTAAAACCATTCCTCAGTAGAGCAGCACACTAAAACCATTCCTCAGTTGGACGGCACACTAAAACCATTCCTCAGTAGAGCAGCACACTAAAACCATTCCTCAGTTGGACGGCACACTAAAACCATTCCTCAGTAGAGCAGCACACTAGAAACATTCCTCAGTTGGACGGCACACACTAAAACCATTCCTCAGTTGGGCGGCACACTAAATCCATTCCTCAGTAGAGCAGCACACTAAACCAACCATTCCTCAGTTGGGCGGCACACTAAATCCATTCCTCAGTTGGGCGGCACACTAAACCCATTCCTCAGTTGGGCGGCACACTAAAACCATTCCTCAGTTGGGCGGCACACTAAAACCACTTGATAATTGTCACTCTTACCACCACCATCACCACCAGCCAGTTTTGTCCAGGGGGTCAGACTGTGGTTACTCTATGGGTTAAACTGATTTACTCCATGGACAAGTTACACTTTGTTTCAGGGGTCATAGTAGCTTTCAACTCCAATCACCATGAATGCGGTTATATCATTACTGATTACTGTTATACGTCCTTTGGTCCATTTGTCAAGAGGGATGGGCACGCCACCCTTCCAACGACTGAAATCATGTTATTTCTTTCTTGTAAAAACATACCTTGTTCCCGGGACAAACTCATTTACCATGGAAGCTAAACTGTTTTCGGGCTTGAATGCCGCACATCTCTAGAGAACTGTATTGGGTTGTCATGACAGCTGTTTCTGTTGTAGTATCATTTGATTCTCACAGTATGCCAGGTTTAGCTGTATGAAATCTAGGATGCTAACTTGCAGCCCTTGTGATCGGTTAGGCTGTGTACAACATGATTTCTCATAGAGGAGAGCCTACTCTCTCTCTCTCTCTCTCTCTCTCTCTCTCTCTCTCTCTCTCTCTCTGTCTGTCTGTCGTAGCGTGTGTCTTGTTAATCTAGTCAACTGAATTTTTTTGAAGAGGTCAGCTGAGCATGCTCAGGTCCCACATTTCAACGAGCGAGCATTGTCGTGATCGCTTACCTTGGTACTAACAGCTGTTGAATGTCTAAAAGCAAATGCAAGAGCGAGCACTTAAGCAAGAGGCTTAAGAGTCAGACTTTCTTCATCCACAAGGATCGGTCCTCTGTCGTGACACTCTTCGCCCAACAATCGTCACTCCTGGTTCAGCATGTCCGTGGAGGTCAAAATGTCGAAAGGTCAAGACACCACTGCTAACACTCGAGACAGATTACTGAGAGGAGCTCTGATGAAGATGACAGGTAATTGACATGGGTCCAGGGCTTGTGCAGAGAGACTGGGAGTGGAGCTGACCCCTTTGTGCTACAGAGGTGAAGAGGGGGGTTAGGGAGAGTGTCGGGAAACGCAGGTGGATCTGTCAGTGCCAAAATCTCATTCACTGCGGCTGGGGACCGGAAGATGGCCAAAGCAATTCTCCTGCTATAGTGGATTTTGTGTCATTTGGCGTGCTGAGAACCTCCTGATCATTTTTGTTTGTTTGTTTGTTTCAACAGTTTCAACATGCCCGGCACTCCTTTAGCCAGTCACATCATTGCCATTGCGTCATTTCTAACTGGACATACCAAGCCATACCCCAGACTCATCCTGTCGCGACCCCAGCACGGCAGTCCACAGGGAGCAATCAATTTCAAGTCTTTGTGAGGCAGCCTGCCAGAGGAGACTCTGCACTGCTGTCTGGAGGTGTCCAATGGTGCCTGTTTAGATCCAACATATGCGGGACACCACCTTCTCAGAAGCTGTGTATTTGTTTATTAGTCTACAGTTGCAGTGTGTTCTAGTAAACTGATGTGTAGTATAATCTTAACCTTTGTCGAGACTATTTTGGTATAAAGCATCATTTCTCAAGTTCTTGAGCGACGCCACACACACACACACACACACACACACACACACACACACACACACACACACACACACACACACACACCACGCACGCACGCACGCACACACCCACGCACACACACACACACACACACACACACACACACACACACACACACACACACACACGCACGCACGCACGCACGCACGCACGCACGCACGCACGCACGCACACACACACACACACACACACACACACACACACACACACACACACACACACACACACACACACTTGAATTTTGATTTAATCCTTTCACCCCTTTGGGGTATGGAGGATCGCAAATAAATAATCAAGCGTACCAACATGTCAACATGCCTTTGTTTATGTTAAACGCACAAACAGATACTCGCAAAAATGATCGATAGTAAAAAGTGAAATTAAAAATGCATACAACTTTACCATTTTTCATAAATATTGCAACACACACACACACACACACACACACACACACACACACACACACACACGAGGCACACAAACAACTTTTATATCTGGCTCTGGCTGACAAAATCTTCCTCACAAACGCGCCATTGAAATTGCTGGAAGTTTTGTTGCTGACTGAGCGCAATAATAATTGTCTGCTGCATGAAGAGACAGTTCAGGAGAACGATTTGCGTCTGACGTCAAACAATTACCGCTCCATTCTCCCCCAACAGAGGCATTTAATGGTCAGCGTAATCCAGCACATTATAATTCCCTTTCCTTTGGGAGAGAGTTTTCATGGTGAACTCAGCTGAACACATTATAACTCCCTTTCTTTCAAAGACAGCCTGGCGCATTACGGTTCCATATTGTGCTGGGGAAGCCTTTATTGGAGACCTCAGCTTAACACATTATGATAATGTAGGAATAAAAGGACATTTCTGTCGCACTTTTCAGACATCCTGAGGCCCGTAATGATTTAAATGGAGTTTAAGTTCACACTTTTGCACTCGGGAAACTCGAACACTTGCTCACTTGCCCACAGACAGGCGAATACCGACGACTGTTTCTACCTATCGCGATGAAGTTTACAGAATTCAGCGAATCAAGTAGCCTAATGTATATGTTAATCGTTATGAAAAGAAGAGACGGAAACGGAAAACAAAGACGGAAGTTTGAACTGTCTAGTTTCTAATTCAGATTCTTTCCTTTAGAAATTCACGTCGTACTCGATGTGATAAAGAGAAATGTTTTCTCTGTGGGTTGGAGTTCAATGGGAACATCTCTTTGATGTTCAGTCACTCGTTTTCTTGTACTAAATATAGTAACATTCTCTGCTTGATAGAAAAAGTCATCTGTGTTTTCATTCTCCCCTGCTTTCCCAACAGTCCTCGCTTCCTACCTTGCACTCCTGTCTTCCTCTAACATACACACACAGACGACGATTCAACATGCTGTACACCCTCGTCTATAATACACACGTACACAAGCAAGCATCCACTCACATTATTAACAAAAGAAGGTTCGAAATGCAGAATTACAGAAAGGAATGCATGATTTAAAAGCGTACATGAAATGTAGTGGTTTACAGTGTTTTAAAAGATTAGAGTGATGGACTGCGAAGTATATAGAATAGCAGGGAATTCGATGTCTGCACCATAGAACTGGATACTCTTCTACTGTCTTTCTCTCTGCTGAATTTTGGCGTGCGAAAACCCCGTCATCGCCAGAAGAATGAAGAAAAGTCAAATGTTCGAAAGACACCACCGTCCCATTATTTTCATCAGAGGCCTGTGCTGGTGACTTTAGTCTATCACAGTAAGGCTGTATTCATCCCAACCATTGCTTATCCCTGGACAGCAGAGGCAAATAGAGACATTCGCCCTAACTACCCCTCAGGGGTGACCTCTCTGCAGAGCCTTCGAGAAGACTGGTCCCGAAGCGTCATGTCTCTCCTATTCTCCCCGGCAGCACCAGTGGATGGGGAGTGATTCACTGGTCGTCTAAGCTGGTGGAAAGGTGAATTTCCTGCCCGTCCTTCCTCAATACTCTTACATTCAAACCCTCCTCAGGGAGGGGACGGTGTGGATGGAAAGAGAGCGGGAAAGGGGGATGGGGGAGATAAAACGAAATGGAGAAAGGATAGGTGGGGAGCGGGGAGTGGAGGAGAAAGGTAGGGAAGGATAGGGAAGGATTGGGTAAGGAGGGGAGGGGGGAGAGAGAGAAAGAGAGAAATATCGATTGCCGGTCATGAAGATTGAGACGGGCCTTCGTCAGTCGTGTCTCTGACCCGGTGGAAGCTTATCCCTGACAGTTGGCCTGCGTTATTGTAAGGTGCTGATGGGATAGTACTGCTGGGTGCACGGACAACAGAACAGACGCTGGCATCAACTAAATTGCCGTGCACCATGTGGACATTAAACGAGTAAAGTACCTGAAGCATCAGCAGAAGAACGTGACAATTTCTAAGAATGTGAGTGGTGTGCAGGGAAAGCAGGGTGCCAGGAAAATGGGATTCGGCCAGGTTCCAGAATTCATTGCTTCACGTGGCTCTATAAAACGGTCGTTTTGAAATCTGCTAGCTTCAGGTTTTTCTCTGTATCGCCTTCGTTTTGACGACACACCCCCACAAAAAAAAATCGCAGCCAAGTGTGTAGTCATCGAGGCCTTAATGTTTGGCCAGTGTTGATTTCTGTAGCATTGCTGACCGTTGTTGTGTGGTTTGAGCAAACACGATTTTACTGCGTGGTTTTTGTTTTTATGTAATTTTTCATTAAGTTTCTTCGTGTTCTGACTTTTCAACACCATAACATGGTTATGTTAAAAGAACACAACCTTCGTCGGTTTTCTGCAGTGATGTCAATGCAGACGTTGAACTAAACGTTTTGATTGCTGTTTTTCATCAGACATTCAAGACAGTTCTGTTTCCATTTGATGCGTTTTGTGGAAATATGACGTGCGAAGATGTAAGGCTTAACATTGGTTTTCCAACATTCCTAACAAGTGATTGGTCGCAAAAAATCACTTATATAGTCAGATTTGTACTACTTGGATAATGAATATTATTTCCATACTTTCCTCTAATAATCCTCTAATAAGAAAAAAAAATAGATATATCAAAAGTGGAGTATCTGTGAACGACGTAAATCAGTCTACATGTTGTGTAAATGCAGGTTTGCGCGAGTATTTATTAAAAGAAAAATGGGAGAAACCGTACTCGTGTCTTCACTAAATGCATGCAGCCGAGTAGAATCAGAAACCGAATGGTGATAAGAATGTAGTGTGCTCTTTGTTTTATATGTTGTTGTTGTTGTTGTTTTTTCATGACATAGCCTCCCATCCAAAGGAGACGCAAAACCTCCCATTTGCATAACAGATTTCAGCTTTCTGTCACGCACACGAAGAGACTCTGAGCTGAAAAGTGACGTGGTTGGAAAGGTATAGAACCCGATATCTTACCTCTCGTCTTCATGAATCCGTCTATCAGTATGATCAATATATGAGCATCTCCTGTGGATTTTGAATTAACGGCTATAAACTATACCGGTGCACATTTCGAACTTGTCATTGGCGTCATCAGGGACGCCTCGACGAAGCACCTATTGATCTTCGGACGGAAAAAAGATGTCCATGGAATGTGCGAGCTTTTCAACGTTTGTGTTGGGAGTTGTGTGTGTGTTCATGAAACAATATTCTATGTCTGTTTCTGCCATGTCTGTGACCAAGATTTTTGTTCTGACTGACTTCGAGAAAATATTTGTGTTCTCTTTTAAACTCTGCCAGACTGGTTAATTCCTTCGTAAATGTTAAACGACATTGACCAGTTTACATTACGTTCGAGTATTCTTCTCTTCTGTGACTTTATGAATAAGATTTGGCTGAGTTTATAACCGTGCCAAAACATCAGAAGAAATCAGAATGGAAACCCACTCCGTTTCAACAACGGATGAGGAAGTGCCTCATGAACGAACGCCATGCGCAGTGTAGGATGGATGGCCAGTTCCAGGCAGTTTCTTCCTCTGCAAACTTTCATCTTCAGTGTGTGATTCATGTGTGTGCATGTATTTTTGGAGGCTATATTCTTTTTATTCAAAAACACAACAACCTTATTACAATGTTATAGTGACAAGAACAACCCGATGACAAAGCACATGATGACACTTAGGTCCAATACATGGAGGCAAAACTCCTTCGCCTCGCTACGGAACGCGATCACTTCAATGGGCGTGATGTATTTGATGTCTCTGTGTGTTTGAATTGTGCACAAATAACTGCAGAACTTGCGTTCAGATTTCACAAAGGGAAAATGGAGAGAATATACACAACAAAAGGTGAGGGAATTGTTATTACTGGTGGTGGTGGTGGTGGTGGTGGTGGTGTGTGTGTGTGTGTGTGTGTGTGTGTGTGTGTGTGTGTGTGTGTGTGTGTGTATATATATATATATATATGTGTGTGTGTGTGTGTGTGTGTGTGTGTGTGTGTGTGTATGTGTGTGTGTGTGTGTGTGTATGTGTGTGTGTGTGTGTGTGTGTGTGTGTGTGTGTGTGGTCACCACGAGATACTAGCTCAAAAGCAGTATAGTAGGTTCTTCACGCAGCTTCACTATAACCTCACCCACCAGTCATTCCATGAGGACGTGTGTACGTTCTGCATCGTCTGAAATTTCAAACCAAAAAAAATGTTTTCCGTTGTGACGAAGTGTTTAGCGTCGCGGACTCCTGGCTGGGAGGTCATGGGTTCGATTCGCATTAGAGTCATGTCGGATTTTTCTACCCTGACCGGGTCTTACCCAGAGTTGAGCTTGTTACGGGCTCAGTTGGGAAGACTGGGACAACACAGTCGAGTTTCTTTCTCTTAATGGATACGTCTCTGAGAGTGTTGCTCAAATTTCTTGATTAACTCTGCAGGTGTCTGTATCTGTCGTGCCTGGTTGACGCCGGGATATATCATGAAAGAAAGAAAGCGTAGAAGACAGCCCTGTCATGCAGTCTCAGGCCGGAATGGAAATCCGTAGTACCATCATCATCCTCATTCTCATCGATCAGCATAAAAAAAGTCTCAAAATCTGTGGCCCTTAATGCCCTGCTCTCATGGTGACCTCAGTTTCGGTGTCCTTTCCACGTCTGTGGCCTTGGTTTGAATCTGTCGTGGTCACCGGTATTAGCGAGTCCATAAGGGCTGTCGTTGGACGGACGTGGTGGCCCCCTGCGGAGGGAGAGCTCACTCACGCCGGCTCCGCGACTAAGCAATTACTGTCGTCAGTAGGGAGCTTAGCAGGTGGTGTCCTGCGTATGTTAGATCAGAAACAGGCGCCACTGAACACCACCGTAGTGATTCGGCAGCAGTACAGTGTCTCCTCGGGTGGGTTAACACTTGACGACTTGACATTGACTGCTCCCTGTGGATTGCCGGTGCCGGGGCTGCGACGGGAATGACCGGGCTGTGGCTATGGACGGGGTGTGTCGGATGAGCAGCATGGGTGCACTGCCGCTGAGGAGGCACAGAAGATGGGACAGCAAAAAAAAAAAAAATAATTAAATGTTTTCAAATCGAGTCAAGACTATTTGAAAGAGGATAGATTTTTTTTTTTTTGTTTTGTTCTTTTCATTATCGGAGGAATGGCTTAAGCCCTTTGGGAGTGTGGCCTTTTCGGAAATGCTATTGTCGTTTGTTTTTCTTTCCTCTTTGATCCTCATCGCATATTCTTCTGCCTCGGGAACGCCGGGAAAGGGGGGGGGTGGGGTGTCTTTTACACACTGGCTCCGGAAAGTGAGAAGGGGGGGATCTAATGCCTACCAATTAGGGGACATTACTATTGATGATGGATGGGGGGAGATTATCATGGCGGCACGTGTTGTTAGAATCGACTTCCCGCCTCCAAATAAGATGTTTGTTTTGTTTGTATGCAAGTTTCTGTGGATTTCAAACAGACAGGTGCGAGATCAGAGACTAGCATATATATATATATATATATATATATATATATATATATGTATATGTATGTGTGTGTGTGTGTTGTTGTTGTTGTTGTTGTTGTTGTTGTTGTTTCTCTATCGTTGTCTATTTCATTTATAAATTCAAAATTTAGTGATAGTGTTTGGCTTCACATTCGTCAAAACTTGCAAACTTCCCTGCCACTGGAATTTACCCAAGATCTCAGTGTGCCTATGGTTATTCCTATTGGATTTTTCTCCGTCATGAAGTTCTTTTCATTCGTTCTCCTTGAGTCACAGCGACCTTTTTTCCTTTCTTGTTGTCCTTATTTTCTGCTTGCTTGACCCATACACCTTGGGTTTTTCTTCCCAGAAAGTCGTTACGGTTCTTTTCTCTGGTTACTGTGTGTAACCTCATTGTTTTTCAGTTGAAATCCGGCAACTACTGGTTGGTATTGAGGATGTCAGTACTGTCCAGACTGAACAGTAATACTCCATTCTGAACTGTCCTTTTCTGTCTATGGCCTTTTCCGTGTATTTTTGTGGCATCATCAAGTTTTTTATGTGATTTCTCACTTTTTTTTTTTTTTTTTAGATAATTTGACGATTTAAAAAAAAAAAGAAAGAAAGTAAACGGAATGGCTAGCACCCTGAACACAGTTTTTTTTTTTTTTTTTTTTTACCTGCCTCACTGATGTCAGCAGCTGAGCTATTACGTTATGAATCGTTGTGAATGATTGTGTGTGTGTGTGTGTGTGCTGGTTTTTGGCTTTGTTCGTTTTGTTTTGTTTTGTTTCGTGTGTTTTCGTGGCAGAACTTTCTAAACGGTGTGCTGATCGCCCTGAAAGGGGCCTGTGTGGTCGGCTGTTTCATAATTACACTGAAAGAGATTTGTTTGTTATTCTAAACGGACATTTCAGCCTAGCTGTATGAAAACTGCTTCAGTCGGCTGGGCTATAAACGAAGTAGCGCAGTTTCATCTAAATCAGCAGTGGTGTGACGACGCGTGAAAATAAGGGAAAAACAAAACGGTGCTTTTGTTCGTTTGTTTATCTCGGTTTAAAAGTGACCAGCTTGTGGATCAGTGTTATAACTGAAGAACTGATCTTCAGGTGCTCCATTGTGTCGCACGCGCTCACGTATGCGCACATAAGTATGTTTATGCATGCGCGCGCGTTGGTGTGTATTCATTGGTGTGTGTTCACTAGCATTGTTCAAGTGCGCGCGCGAGCGCACCTGCGTGCCCACGGGCATGCCTGCATGCATGTGTACGTGTGCAAAAGCCAGTGACAGGTTGTAGACTGAGGGACCTCTCGCTGGGCGGACGGATGTTGCCATCCGCTGTCACTGTCCCTATCTCCCGATCC
>JADBJO010000059.1:400000-410000 GCA_016801955.1 Conus betulinus
GAACCTTCGGTAGACGTTTGTAAAACTCAGGTAACTATTCTAAATTAATACATTTTTGAATAATTCGTGCTTTACATGAATGTTTATCGGTATCTAAGGGCTAATATAAGAAACATTTTCAAAATCATATTTTTGTCTTTGAGTTGGAAAGCTTTCAGCCTTACGATTATTGCTAATATTTTGACAATTGGCTTTCCCAGCTGGTCACTTTTGGTCCAGTCGCAGCTCTGAATAAAGGAGAGAAAAAAAAAACAAAAAAAAAATAAAAACCGCGTATAGGCAAATAAACACTGTAGAGCAGACAGCCGGTTTCCACTCTGGGCAATGTGCTGGAAGAGGCTTTCTCGAGCAGAGACCGAAGAACGGGTCACTCTGGCAGAAACACTGGACGGCAGTGGAGAAAGACAGGACCCTGGAAAGAGAGGAGAGTCAACAACAAAAAAAAGTAGCAGAAAAGAGGAAGTTATCCACGCAGATTTTCCAGAAGGCGGAGGACGCGTTTCTTTCTGAGAGAGCCCAGGCGTTCTCTCGAATGGGGAGGGAAAGGGAGCCGGAGAGAGAGAGAGAGAGAGAGAGAGAGAGGGGGGGGGGGCAGGTTGCCAAGGTGGTCGCTCTCCCCATTTTTTTTTTCTGATAGTTTGGAAGCAGGGTGACTTCTGCCGTGAGCTGAGGCAGAAGACTTTAAAAGTAGGGTTACTTTTCTTTTTTTTTTTCTGTGAACAAAGACAAGTGTAGGATTGGTTAGGCAGCTACACCCAGTCGCTATCGTCTGCAGACATCAAGTGGTCTAGACGTGTTGCCGGCCATAGTGTTCTGTTTTCTTTCCTCAGCAAAAAGATGTGTTCGTTTGACTTCGTTACGGAAGAGATCTGTTCTGAACTTGAACAATCCGATTGGTTTTGTTTTGTTTTGTTTGTTTGTTTTTTGTTTGTTTTGTTTCCGCTTTACTGAAATATGGCATGAAGTGCCGATTGTTTTCAAGCCTGATAAAGACGTTGAGAACCGTGTTACCGTGTCGTTTTAAAACCTCAATAAAAGACTCTACAAAACTTGGAAGCTGTAACGTGGCAGAGAGACAGACAGACATACACACAGACAGGCAGAGAGACATACATACATATATGCATACATACATGCATGCATATATACATATATTGTATGCGTGAGCGCGTGTGTACGTACGCGATGTGTGTGTGTGTGTGTGCGCGTGCGTGCGTGCACGCGCGCCCGAGCGCGTGTGTGTGTGTGTGTGTGTGCGTGCGCGCGCGCATGTATGTGTGTGTGTGTGTGTGTGTGTGTGGCTGTCTTTTTTTTTTTTAAACTAAACCAAACATCGCGTTCAAGCAGTCTTACCTTTCTCCGGACATTCACTCGACGTTTAGCCTGCACAGCCGGAGACAGCGAATCATATACATTTCCTGTCCCGCTGGTCCCAGCACTGAGAGACATCCAATCAAATCTGATAGCGCCACCGCAATGTTGCCCGTCAGCTTAGATCTGGAGGAATGGAGCGGAGAGGGACAGGCGAGAGGAAGGGGAGAGTTGGGCGAGTGGGGAAGGAGGAAGAGTGATTTGCTGTTGGAAGATAGGGGTCTTTTATAGAATAGCGAGAGATGGATGAAGGGGGGGGGGGGGGGGGTTCGGGGGAGAGTTCGGAGGAGAAAGATGAAAGTGGAGAGCAAGGCGAATAGAATGGGAGAGAGAAGGGGGTGAAATAGAAAAGATGGGGCGCAGAGATACTGGAGAAAGAAAAAAGAAAAGGAGAAACGGGGCGTTGAAATTAACAAATGGAAAAGGATAATGGATTGAGAGAGTGAAAGAAAAATGGAGAGAGAGAATGGAGAGAGAGAGAGAGAGAGAGAGAGAGAGAGTGGAGAGAGAGAGAAGGGTTTGGGGGGGGGGAAGGGGATGGAGGGGGGAGAGAGAGAGAGAGAGAGAGAGAGAGAGAGAGAGAGAGAGATCTCGCATTGTAGAACCTCACTGAGGTGATTGCTCCCTGCTCTTTGATTAAGCCCCCATGAATGTTTTCCCCGTGTCCGGCGCCATCCTCAGGTTAATGCAGGCGGCATCAGGGCCATGTATATTTCATGGATCAGATCGATGGATCGTGTGAAGGCATGCCAGCATTAGAATCATCCCCTTGCAGTGATTGTCTCCTCCTCCCTTCAAACCATGCACTGTTGGTGCGCAATCTCTTTCTTGAACCAGCGCTCACAGGTTCCAGCATGCGTTGCTGCGCCCCAGAGACATGAAAAGCCCGAATTCACGGCGACGACATGCGGGTGACAATAAGACAGGGTATGCAGGGTAGTTATGTGGCTCGTGGCGGGTTCACAGTCTCATAAAAAAAAAGAACACAGGAGAAATCTGCACATGCATCTGACTCATGAATGAACATGTTTGACAGCAGTCATTTAAAAAAAAAAAAAAAAAATGTCAACAGACAAAAGCACGCGTACATATATCGGGAACAGCAAGACGTCGCAATGATGATGGTGAGCGGTTGCTATTGCACAAACACACACACACACACACACGCGCGTGCGCGCGCGCGCGCGCACACTTGCACCCTCCAGTGACAAAAGGAATGAAAATCGATCATGGCAGAAAAAAGAATTGTTGGTTAGTTAAATCAATGTTTGAAGAAATGGGTTTTAAGTGTGTTTGTTTGTTTGTTTGGGAGGGGGGGGGGGGGTCGTTTTTTTTTTTTTTTTTTTTTTTGTATTTTGATGTGACGTAAATGATAAAGTAATGTTGTAATTAAGTAGTTAAAAGTGTTTGCCAACTGAGCTGACGGTCGTGATGTTTCAAAATGGAGCGACTGATGGCGGAGAACGAAGCAAAATTTAGAAAGAGAGGAGGTTAGTTACCGCCCGCCAAGGACATAGACAAACAAAGCACAGGACAAGACACGATGCATTTCGACCTCTGGGTCTTCTTCAAGCAAAAAAAAAAAAAAAAGATCACATTTAACATTTAGGACAGTACAAACAAAGAACGAAGAGAGACTTATCTGATGTCCATGTGGAGAATGGCCGCCAGAAGCACTTGCACCCTCCAGTGACGGCTTCTGGCGGCCATTCTCCACATGGGACATCAGATAAGTCTCTCTTCGTTCGTTTTGTTTGTACTGTCCTAAATGTTATATGTGATTTTTTTTTTTTTTTTTTTTTTTGCTTGAAGAAGACCCAAGAGGTCGAAATGCATCGTGTCTTGTCCTGTGCTTTGTTTGTCTATGTCCTTGGCGTAACTAACCCCCTCTCTTTCTAAATTTTGACGGTCGTGAGTTTGAACGAGTCATGCGGTCGGGTTTTTTTTTTCGACTTGAAAATCCTGTCTGTCCACCGGCAGTGAACAGATACCCGATTAACGGTTAAAAACGGCGGACGGAGAGGGATGGGGTCCGCCATTAGGTTATGGGACTTTAACCTTCAACTGTTTCAGTCTGTCTCTATGACAGAGAATTGACATTTCAGCGCGTATCAAGGAAACGAGCCGGGCCAACAGTTCTCGGGCTGGTTTTTTGTTCGTTTGTTTGTTGTTGTTGTTGTTGTTGTTTTTTATATATAGACAGATTGCATGTGGCTGCAGATGATCGGGGCTGCTTGGATGGAGTGTTGATGGACAGGTCAGAAAGATTGTGTACACAAAGCCTGTTGTTATATGATGAATTTACAGCCCGGTTGTCTGGAGTCCTTCTGTCTATGACGGTCACAAGATCATCACACTTTCATGGCGCCTGTTTTTTTTTCATCGGCAACCGGACAACGGGACGATTATCGGTTGAATCGTTTCAGCATGGCAGCAGAAACTACTTCCGGAGTTCTTGCCCAGTCGTAGAGGTTCTGTTTCAACTAGCGCCTGTTTGTTTGTCTGCCCCTCTGTCTGTCTGACTGTCTGTCTGCCCCTCTGTCTGACTGACTGTCTGTCTGCCCCTCTGTCTGACTGACTGTCTGTCTGTCCTCTGCCTGTCTGTCTGACTGTCTGTCTGTCTGCCCTCTGCCTGTCTGTCTGACTGTCTGTCTGCCCCTCTGTCTGTCTGACTGACTGTCTGTCTGCCCCTCTGTCTGTCTGACTGACTTCTGTCTGCCCTCTCCTGTCTGACTGACTGTCTGTCTGCCCCTCTGTCTGTCTGTCTGTCTGCCCCTGCCTGTCTGACTGACTGTCTGTCTGCCCCTCTGTCTGTCTGTCTGTCTGTCTGTCTCTGTCTGTCTGCCTGTCTGTCTGTCTGTCTGTCTGTCTGTCTGCCCTCTGTCTGACTGACTGACTGTCTGTCTGCCCTCTGTCTGACTGTCTGTCTGCCCCTCTGTCTGACTGACTGTCTGTCTGTCTGCCCCTCTGTCTGTCTGTCTGACTGACTGACTGTCTGTCTGCCCTCTGTCTGTCTGTCTGACTGTCTGTCTGCCCTCTGTCTGTCTGTCTGACTGTCTGTCTGCCCCTCTGTCTGTCTGTCTGTCTGTCCCTCTGTCTGTCTGTCTGACTGTCTCTCTGCCCTCTCTGTCTGTCTGTCTGTCTGTCTGCCCCTCTGTCTGACTGACTGTCTGTCTGTCTGCCCCTCTGTCTGACTGACTGTCTGTCTGCCCTCTGTCTGTCTGTCTGTCTGCCCCTCTGTCTGTCTGTCTGTCTGCCCCCTCTGTCTGACTGACTGTCTGTCTGCCCTCTGTCTGACTGACTGTCTGTCTGTCCCTCTGCCTGTCTGTCTGTCTGTCTGTCTGTCTGTCTGCCCCTCTGTCTCTGTCTCTGTCTGTCTGTCTGCCCCTCTGTCTGACTGACTGTCTGTCTGTCCTCTGCCTGTCTGTCTGTCTGTCTGTCTGCCCCTCTGTCTGTCTGTCTGTCTGCCCCTCTGTCTGACTGACTGTCTGTCTGTCCTCTGCCTGTCTGTCTGACTGTCTGTCTGTCTGCCCCTCTGTCTGACTGTCTGTCTGTCTGCCCCCTCTGTCTGACTGACTGTCTGTCTGTCCTCTGTCTGTCTGTCTGACTGTCTGTCTGTCTGCCCCTCTGTCTGACTGTCTGTCTGTCTGCCCCTCTGTCTGTCTGACTGACTGTCTGTCTGTCCTCTGTGTCTGTCTGTCTGACTGTCTGTCTGTCTGTCTGCCCCTCTGTCTGTCTGACTGTCTGTCTGCCCCTCTGTCTGACTGACTGTCTGTCTGTCCTCTGCCTGTCTGTCTGACTGACTGTCTGTCTGCCCCTCTGTCTGACTGACTGTCTGTCTCCCCTCTGTCTGACTGTCTGTCTGTCTGCCCCTCTGTCTGACTGTCTGTCTGTCTGTCTGCACCTCTGTCTGACTGTCTGTCTGCCCTCTGCCTGACTGTCTGTCTGTCCTCTGTCTGTCTGACTGACTGTCTGTCTGCCCTCTGCCTGACTGTCTGTCTGTCTGTCCTCTGTCTGTCTGACTGTCTGTCTGTCTGCCCTCTGCCTGACTGTCTGTCTGTCCTCTGTCTGTCTGTCTGACTGACTGTCTGTCTGCCCTCTGTCTGACTGACTGACTGTCTGTCCTCTGTCTGTCTGACTGACTGTCTGTCCTCTGTCTGACTGACTGACTGTCTGTCTGCCCCTCTGTCTGTCTGACTGACTGTCTGCCCTCTGCCTGACTGTCTGACTGTCTGTCTGTGTCCTCTGTCTGTCTGACTGACTGTCTGTCTGCCCCTCTGTCTGTCTGTCTGACTGACTGTCTGTCCTCTGTCTGTCTGACTGACTGTCTGTCTGCCCCTCTGTCTGTCTGACTGTCTGTCTGCCCTCTGCCTGACTGTCTGACTGTCTGTCCTCTGCCTGTCTGACTGGCTGGCTGTCTGCCCTCTGTCTGTCTGACTGACTGTCTGTCTGCCCTCTGCCTGTCTGACTGACTGCCTGTCTCTGACTGACTGACTGTCTGTCTGACTGTCTGTCTGCCCTCTGCCCGTCTGACTGTCTGTCTGCCCTCTGTCTGTCTGTCTGTCTGACTGTCTGTCTGCCCTCTGTCTGTCTGTCTGACTGACTGTCTGTCTGCCCTCTGTCTGTCTGTCTGACTGTCTGTCTGCCCTCTGCCTCTGTCTGACTGACTGTCTGTCTGCCCTCTGCCTGTCTGTCTGACTGTCTGTCTGCCCTTTGACTGTCTGTCTGTCTGCCCTCTGTCTGTCTGTCTGACTGTCTGGTCTGCCCTCTGCCTGCCTTCTGTCTGACTGTCTGTCTGCCCTCTGTCTGTCTGACTGACTGTCTGTCTGCCCTCTGTCTGTCTGACTGTCTGTCTATCTGCCTGTCTGACTGACTGTCTGTCTGCAAGATTAGTCAAAAACTGCGCAACCGATTTCAGAGAAACTTAGGGGGGAAATGGAATGCAGCCCAGGGACAAATTCGTTGAATTTGGGGACCTGTCCGGATGTTAGGATAAATCCAGGGAGGAAAAGTTCACTTTTTGTGACATCGCGAGATAAGGCATTCTTCAACGTTTTCGTAAATTCATCAAGAAATAGTGTGTGGATTTCACTGAACAAAAAAAAAAACCTGATGCGTCGCTTTCAAAGAGCTTGTAAGATTTCATGTGGATCTGGGTAACAATCCGGTTCCAGTGAAGAAAGGCGTGTTCCTGAGTGCCCCTCTACCTATTTCATGTTTGCATCTCCATGCCTGCCTCGTTTAAGATTCAGTTTCCGTTCTTGTTACCGTGGCAGTGTCTCCTCTGGTTAGCGACCTCGAGACGGCCTACATTGACCGCTCTTCCGGACTGCCGGTGCTAAGGTTACAACGGGCTGTGGCCGTGTTTGAGGCAACTGGGATGAAGACTACAGGAGTAATGGCATTGAGTGGGGCGCGGGAGGTGACAGAGGAGAAAGCAGAAGAAAAAGGAAGAAGACCTGGTTGTTTCAGAATACGCAGTCCTAACCGGTTGTGGTGAGGTCGGCGGTGGTGAATGTAATGCCGGAGCTGGTGCTTTCCCGGGCTGGTCCTTGTCTTTGTGCGACCAGCTCCGGCTGCAACGAAAGCCGATTATATGCAGCTGCCTTTGTTACTCTCCGCAGCTTCCTTCTACCCGGCTCACACTGCTTGTGTGTTCTGCCTGTTGGATGTGAAGGGAACTAGAGAGGCTGATTCGGACAGGAGTGTTTTTTAGTTGTGACTGCTTCCTTCCATCAGCGTTGATTGTTTGCTTGGTTTCTTGTCACAGTAGTTTTTCCTTTCTTATGTTGTTTTCTGTTGTGTACTTGGAAATTCGGACTGCACACCTCAGGGGGATCACAGTGCTAAAGCCCAGCGCCACTCCCCCCATCTCCTCCACCCCCCCACTCCTACCCCCAACCACCGCTCCCATTTCCCATCCCTTTAGTTATTGTATTGCGTGTTGTTGTTTTTTTGTTTGCTTGTTTTTTTTTTTTCAAAGTGGATAATTGTACAGAATTTGTCAGGGATATTTCTCTTGATGCCCTCTGTTCTTTACAGCACGTGAAGTATCTGCAACACACAAGTCCTTGGTTTGGTTTCTTATACGTACAGCTTGATAAATACATGTTTGTTTTTAACCTTAAAGGCTGACACTTACATCAGCTCCGTGATGAGCGTCATGTGCGCTTGCTGGTGAATCAGGAACCAGTTTTGGGCCTATGGTTCTCATTTCAGACATAAAAACGGAATTAATTAGTTCAGGTGCATGCTGCTTTCGAAATCAATAATGAGACTTACACAAGGACAAAAATGTATTTTCCCTTTTTTTAAACCTGAGTTAGCATTAATCATCTCTTTACAGCAAAAAACAACAACAAAAAACGAAAAAAAAAAAAAAAAAAAAAAAAAAAAAAAAAAACCACTAACACTTGAAGCGCCAAACTGTATACTCCCAGCTGACTTTGGAAGCTATGAGGCCCTGTCTCTGAAGATGCCATCGTCTGGAACCGGCGTAAAGAACCACAGGCACAGCGTGTCCTGTTCGCCCCGGTCCCAGGAGTGGCGCCATCAGACACGATTGTTCCGGTGGAATGTCGCCTGTCCCTTTCGTTCTGGTCCATAATGGAAGAGGCAGGAGGAGGGAGAGAGGGCGAAAGAGATTAAAGCGAAGGGAGCCAGGGGAAGAGCGGTGAGAGGTGGGGCGGGGAGTTGTGGTCGGAGGGTAGGAGTAGACCGGCGTGACAGGACACAGAGAGAGGGGGGGGGGGGGGGGGGATAGAGACAGAGAAAAACGGCTATAGAGATAACGGTAGGTGAAGAAGGAAGACATACAGTAAAAAAAAAAAAAGAAAAGAAAGAAAAAGCGAAAGGGGTGAACGGAGGAAGGGGAGGAAAAGGGCAGAGGTGTTTTATAAACGAAAAATAAAGGAATGAAAATGGAGAGGAGACAAAGGAGGGGGAGAGAAATGAAGATGAGACATGAAGGTAAGAGGAGGGAAAGCGGAGGCTGGAGAGCACTGAACAAGCAAGGAAAGGGGGGGGGGGGGGGGGGGGGGGGGGGGGGGGGGGGGGGGAGACGGGGAGAGCACCCATGGCAGCCGGTCTTTCATATCACATCAGTTTGATGACGACAATTGCTCCCCTACGATGAATACCTCACAACTGACTGCTGTGTCTCGAACAGAGCGGCCATCTTTATTTCTCCACTCTGGAATTGATGCCTCCTGATTTCCTTGCGGTCTGATGTGGTCAGGAGCGTTCCGTCGGTAACCAGTCTGCGTGGAGTTGCTTTGCGAGATGAAGACAATTGTGAATGGTCTGAGCTGCAGATCATGGGCATAAAGAAGAGAAACTTTCATTCAAGTTGACCAGGGAAAAATGAGAAATTATTTTTTTAGCTCTGGTGTAATGTCAATACGTGCCAGTTTTGAGAAAATATGCTGATATGTAGAATGTACGTGTTTAGTTATTCTATTCAAAACAACAGGGAAGGTATATCCCGTCACGCTTACCAGTCACCTACAAAAGGACGCTATCCCAAGCACAGCAAAATCGCTGTGGTTTTTTTTTTTTTTTTTTCGATTTGATCGTTTGCTTGGGTGTTCCTTTTTTTTTTTTTTTTTTTTTTGGGGGGGGGGAGGGGGGGGGGGGTCACTTCTAGGGGGGTCTTTTCTATTTGCTTTGCTCGGGGGGGGGGGGGGGGGGGGTTCACTTCTGTTTGTTTTGCTCGTGGAAGATCTCAGAGTTGAAACGCGTTGCTTCTGAATAGTTTTTTTTGTTTGTTTGTTTGTTTGTTGTTGTTTTCGTTTGTTTTTATTCCCTTCGTTTGGCGGTCTAGTAACGCAATTTTTTTTTTCTGTCTCATCCCCCCCCCCCCCCCCCCCCCCCCCCCTCCTTCACTCTTGGTGTTACTTTCATGCCACTCCTTTCACCTCCCACACGCAGGATCGCCCAAGTGTTGCCCCAGCACCGCGCTCCAGCTGGAGTTGTGAGGACCGGGTCGTCATGGGGCAGCACACTATTTTTACAAGACAATATTTTTTTTGTTACATAGAAACTATGCAGGTTAAACTTTACTGAATTCTATGGTGAAACATTCGTGGCTTTTGTCAAACTGGTAACTCGCTCGAGTCATAGGTTGCTTCCACACTAGTTAATGATTTCAGCGGTAGGCATTGCACCACGAGAGACAGAAAAAAAAAGACGTACAATTTTGAAAAGTCGGGGGGATCTGGTTATTGACGGACAATTTATGTACGTGTTACCGTATTTGATGAAATCAACAAACGATAGTCCAGAATTAATCATATGAAGTCGAAACAAGAAGTTGATTGTGTCTGTACCTGTGACTTTTGTATACCTATGACCTTCTGTGATCTCAGTCCGTGTGGTGAACAAGAGTAGTAGATGCACATACAGCGTGTTGAAATAAAGCAGAAACAAACAACTGCATGTTCACGTCCAGCAGAGGCAACATATCAATTGCATGAAACAATAAGAGTTCATAAAATGTTTGTGTATTAAACCGAGAGATGGGAATATATTCAAAGATAGTAGAGTACCAAGGCTGCTGTTTAAAATAGATGCATAATGCTCACGTTTCCGCCATATACATCCGTGTGTTCTGAATGGAACACTGATACTC
>JADBJO010000059.1:415000-420000 GCA_016801955.1 Conus betulinus
TATATCACAGTTATATCGTAATATATCAGTGTTTGTTCCTTGCACTGGAGAAAAAAAAAGGTTTTTTTTTTAATGAAAAAGAATCGTGGATGAATAAAATACCTTTGATTTCATGTATTTTTTCATATGTTTTCATTTTGTTCTGTGTTTGGGAAAAAACAATACACTCTACATTTCTTGAAGAACAACGCAATTAGATGATGTCTAAAGAGGTATCTTTGTTTTTTAAACCCGCTTAAACTAAGGCTTCGACAAAAAAAAAAAAAAAATGTGTTGCAGCAATCACACATCCTTGGGCAACACCCTGGCTGATAGGGTTTAGAATCTAAAAACACTCAATTTTGGTTTGCTTGGATAGTCAGTCCAGTAATAGCGATTTTAGGACCTAAAAGCGCGACCGTTTAATCTTTTTTATGTTCTTATGTGATTATTTAGGATTGTCATACTGAATCATGTGCTGTATAAACATCAAAAAATGGCAAGAATTGGATGTTGCTTGCCTTTTTAACGTTTAGTGTGAACCTCACAATCATTGACTCCCCATTCTCTCCTAATTCCAAACCGAAGTAAGGGTAGAAAGTTCATCATAGTGTGTGTGTGTGTGTGTGTGTGTGTGTGTGTAACTGATTGCGAAAAAGTAGGAGTTCTCTCTCTCTCTCTCTCTCTCTCTCTCTGTCTCACACACACACACACACACACACACACACACCAATCTCTCTCTCTCTCTCTCTCTCTCTCTCTCTCTCTCTCTCTCAGAATAGCTCTTACTCAACATTTTCGCTGTCATTCAAGACCTCTCTCTTACCGGCTGCTTACCTCCTGCGTGTTTTTATCTCCCTTGCTCCTCTCTCTCTCTCTCTCTCTCTCTCTCTCTCTGCCCTCCCCCTTTCCTCTCCTCCCTCTTTCCTCCCATTATACCACCCCAGTATCCTATCTCCCCTCCTCCTCCAGGCCCAACAGATAGCCACGCCCTGACATGCACCAGGAAACACTTGATCTAAGGGTCGTCTTTAGTATGAAACCGTCGTCAGCTAGCAAGTCATTTTCCATTGTGCTGTGGGGAAATTGAAGCGAGTGGTAGTCAGATCAAAAGCAAAACAAAAAACCAAGAAGAATCCAGTTATCAACAACAACAACAGCTGCGAAAGAACGAGGATGCTGACGAACGCGATGCCGGGTAATGAGACGCATTGTCCTGTTCTGGGAGACCGAGCTTAGGTGTGTGTGTGTGTGTGTGTGTGTGTGTGTGTGTGTGTGTGTGTGTGCGTTGTGTGTGAGTTAATGTGTGGTGTGTGTGTGTGTGTGTGTGTGTGTGGACTTTGTTGTGTGTGTTGAACTTTTGTTTTTTTGAACTTTTTTTTTCTTTTGTTTGTTTGTTTTTTTTCTTGCGTGAAATTTGTTTCCGAGGTCGGGAGATTTGCCTTTGGAAGCGTTGTTTGGCTAACGAAGAGGGCTGTTATCGATTTTACTTTTTTGTTTTTCCTCTCTGTGGTCTAGATAGGGGCTCTTTTGAAAGAAAATGGAGGGGGTTGGGGCGGGAGGAGGGGGAGAAGAGTGAGTCAAAGAAAAACAGCAGAATAAAAGAGAGTGAGAGACAGACAGACAGACAGACAGACAGAGAGAGTAGATTCATGTAACCGTATACAGACGAGGTGCTTGTATGTCTGTATGAATTTTGATCAAGAACGGTAAAATACAAGTTAAGACTTCTTGGTTTTGTAGATCATTTACAAACCAGTGTTTATCTTCCATAGAACCCCTTCCCCCCCCCCCCCCCCCCCCCCCACCCACACCACACACCCACCCCACCCCCTTCCCCCCACCGGGCGCCCATTGCCCGTTCCACCGTTTCCCGTTATGCTGGAGGATCGGACATCCATGTATGAAATTTATGAATAAAATTATTCATTAGTTTTGCGCGCACACACACACACACACACACACACACACACACACACACACACACACACAAATAGACGGCTTTCTTGAAAATGCTAGAGCAAAATGCTTTTTTGATATTTTCAAATTCAATATCTTATGTTTTGCATTGGTATTCTTGTTGTAATATCTGTAATCCTTCAAACCAAAAACTGTGAGAGGATGAAATTGAAAGCCCAAGAACAACAAAAAAATCTTTTCTTCTCTTCTTCTCTTCTCTTCTTCTTTTTTTCCCAAAAAAACAAGTTGCATTTATATATTTAGAAGTGTAAGATGAAGTGTGCAAATGAACACCTTTTTTGTACATAATTAGAGGCCTGATTTCAATACTTGCCAAACATAATGATCTGAAAAACATCCCTGTCAACATGATTTTTCTTGATACATCCCTGCTCTCTCTCTCTCTCTCTCTCTCTCTCTCTCTCTCTCTCTCTCTCTCTCTCTCTCTCTCTCTCTCTCTCGTATCAGATGTTTGCATGAATTTGTGAATTCACATTGTTTGGGGTGATTTCTTTCTTTTTTATTTCTTTATGTACATACTTGCCTTCACTGTAGATATATATATGTATGAATGCAAATTTTTTTTAAGTTTTTTTTTTTTTTTTCAACCACAAAGGAAACAGGAAACAAGAGAGAAGAGAGAGAGAGAGAGAGAGAGAGAGAGAGAGAGAGAGAGAGAGAGAGAGCATAAACGTTAGTCGCAGGGGAAAACATAGCACGGAGTTGACTGGTTCAAATCCGAACGCGTCGGAAGCATAAAAGCATCTGAAGGCGTTCTGTTGTCAAGCTGTCCCTAGAGTGTCTTCCTGCTGTGTTTCTAACGCAAGAGGATTTCATCCCCTCCGAAGTGAAAGACCAGTGGTGGCAGAACACACACACACATCGCAGGTTTTAACAGTCCGCAAAAAAAAAATCTAACAACGTGAACATTGTTTTAGAGAATATGAAAGTATTTTGTTTGCGTGTATGTGTACAGTTTACTGCAAAATATTTCTTGAATGTTCAGTGTCCATGAAATGAGCTGTTTATGAAGAGGCCCGCTGTATCATATGGTCTGAGCGTTTTTAGCCGCTGAGCTGACTGTTCGATTGTGTCAGCCTCTAGTTGCCTAGGGATGTTTACAGCTTTAAATCCTCGTCAGTGCAGCTGCGAATGGGCTCCTGATTCAGTGCAGGGAAAAGTTACGCAAGCGGAAACATGGTTGAACTCCGCCATTCATAGTACCGTACCCTGTTCACAGCTGACCTGTAAGAGTTCATTGTCCCAAAGGTGATTACTCGATGGGAGTGAACCCCCATAACCTTTCACTGCTATGCATGAGGACACTCATAATTCACAACCGCTGTCGCGTGTCTGAGGGGAGGCTCATCTTGATGACGCAGCAGATTTTTTTTTTTTTTTTTTTTTTTTTTTTTTGCGCGAAAATTTGTTGGTGATGCTCACCTTCCCGAGGCTGAAAACAGTAGTAGTGCTGACTTCGGGTGTCTGTCAACGTGATGTTAATGCGCGACACTTGACCGGCACCACCGGCTCAAACCAACAACCTTTGCTCGCCAAAGAATCTCCATAGCCAGTTTGTCCTTCGTTATCCAACTCTAGATGGACGAACCGATTGCCTTCAGACAGGACATTGCCCTCTGTAGAGCCCACAGGTCGCCATAGATGTCTCCTTGGGTTGTCCCACGGCTGTTCGGGGCGTCCCGCAGAAGGTGATAGCTGGTCATAGAAAGGGTTGTACTAGCATTTGTCCGTTCGGTTACGAAAACGAAAAACTTGTCGTTTGCGGTTTGCATGTTTTTAACCTTGGAATTTTTTATTTTAACGACTTAATTCATGAGCCATTGTGCATGTTTAGACACATGTCATTCATATCCAGGAATTATGAGAAAGGAGGATGAAGGGAAATGGGGGGGGGGGGGGGGGGGGGGGGGGGGGAAGATGGGAAGGAAGAAGAGAGGAATCCAGGTTTTGTTTTGCGTGACCGAAGTGATCGATGGCACTCCGGCAGCTATGCAGAGCGGGGCCATCTTGATGGAGATGAACAGAAGGATACACACACACAGCAAGCGCTGTGTTGCCTGAGGGGCAGAGCTGTGGGGGACCTTTTGCGTGTGGTGGAGGAGGGGGGGGGAGAGGAGGGAGTATACAGGGAAGGGCTGTCGGCAGCGACGTCAAATGGTGTCCAGGGTGAAAAGGGCGCGTGTGCTGCCATTGACCTAGTTTCAGCGTGCGCTGTGTGTGAACAACCAAAGTAGCTGAGGTCTTTCCCATTTCCGCTTTCACTGAGTGACGGGCCGTCTTGGTGCAAACTTTATTCTCATGTTTGTCGCCAGCTAACTTTGACGTAAACACATATGATGTCATAGTTCATTTGACGTGTCCACGTTGGTTTTCGCCACAATTACTGTCAAGGAGATTTTTTGATAGGCCCTTGATCTAACCTTTTTGATTACTGTTCATGCACTGGTGTAATTTTGGTAATGATCTGTTCCTGTAGGCTAACAAGTCAGCCAGATTGATGATGTGCTGCTTTCGTGCGGATTCACTTTCCTGATTCACCATAAATGATAAACTTGCATGATTTCCACTGACAGTTTTTGGCAGTACATGTTGGCATGTGAACTCACCCAATTCTTTCGTTGACAAGACCTATTTTGTTCAATCAGCTCTAAGGTGTGGTTGAATTTGTAGCCTATTTCATGATCTTGCTTGGTAAGACGCAAATTTGATATGTGTGTCAGACATGCGCCTACAATGCCATTCACACCTTTTGAATCAGCATAACAAGCAGTAATGTAATGGGTCACATTTTCTGAGGATTGAAAATATTGCTGGAAATCTTAAATGATAATAATGATTTAATTCATTTAAGAAAAAGTGACGCCTGTCCCTCATGAGGCTCCAGGCGCCATTACAACATAAAAACCAAACGTTTAAGAATGAAGAGAAGAAAGGAAGCACACAAGATTAAGGCATATAAGCTATGACATCATAAAACATTTAGAATTTTTAAATACATTTAAAAACATAGATCTATACATGCAGATAAACATAATCATCCC
>JADBJO010000059.1:425000-445000 GCA_016801955.1 Conus betulinus
TTTTGTTGTTTCATAAGCCCTTGTTTTTCATAAATATTGGTAATTTAGAGGATTGATAATTTAGAGAATTTTTTTTAAAGGAATTTTAAGGTTCTGTTTTCTGAATTCTATTATTCGGTTGTCTTTGATGTGCTTTAATATATGCCATGATTCATGAGTGCCTTTTGATGTATGTAAAACTTAAAGAAAAAAGATTGTTGCACGCACTTGGCAAAAGATATAAACACGTTCATTTGATGCTGATGGTTTTTAATTCGCTTTTACAATGTCGACTTTGCTCATGCGCATGATTTTCTGTACATATCTTATCAGATGTGTTCTTTTTCTTTGTTTTCTTTATTTATCGACTCAAGATATTTTGTTGTAATTTGATACTTGCATTCTTAGTACACTTTGCTTTTAATTTGCTTCCTCTCTCTTTTGAATGATATTTTGGAAACTTTTCTTAACATCTGAAGTCTGAAAAATTACGCTGCAAATGCGTACTTTATTTAGATGGGACTATATGTCATAATACAGGGACTGTTCCTTTTCCTCTGTGTGTGTGTGTGTGTGTGGGGGGGGGGGGGGGGGGGGGGGGGTCTGTCTGTGCGTGAGTGCGTTCGCACGCACCGACGCTCGCCAGAGTGTGTGTCTTTTTTTTTTCGTCTTTTTCTTTTGTTTTGTGATGTTCCGGACCCCCAATAAGAGGCGCTTACAGTTGTTAACCATCTCCAATGGGGGAGGGGGGGGGGGGGGGGGGGGGGGGGGGGTGGTTGTGGGGGGGGGGGGGGGGGGGGGGGGTTCCCGGTGGGGTGGGGGTGGGGGGGTGTGTGTATTTCAGTTTGCTATTTTGGGGACACAATGTCAAAACAGACACACAACACCCAAACCAAAAAAAAGCTCACAATTTTTCTTTCGGTTTCTCCTTAATAAGCTATGAATGGCATTTCTCGCGTTTTCTGTGGGTGGCCGAAATGTTAGTCATATTGGTTTATCCACCAATCGCACATAGTGTGTGTGTGTGTGTTGACCCGGTGTGTGTGTGTGTGTGGTGTGTGTGTGTGCCCCGGGGTATCAAAGGAGATGTGCTTGGTCGCGCGGACAGTTTTGTGTGGTGTGTGGTTTTTATTTGTGTGTCGTGTGCTGTGTGTGTGTGTGTCGTGCGTGGCGTGTGTGGCGCGTTATTGCGTGCGCGCGAGCGCGCGCTGTGTGCGTCCGTAGGCGTGCGCTCTCACTGTCTGGTGTAGGCGTAAGTGGCGTGGTGTGTGTGGGTGGGTCGGTGTGTGTGTGTTGTGGTGTGTGTGTGTGTGTGGCTGTGGCCCCAATTGCGTAACTGTTTAGATCCTTTAATGGATGTATGGACAGAGTAGAGTGTTTCACGGCACCAATCATACTTGCTGCTCATGTAAAATTTGGTGGTGCCGTGTGTGGAGTGTGTGTGTTGGCTGATTGTGCGGTCTGTAGATTACAGGGGATACATGAGCGTGCTAGTGTAGGTAATAGTGTCTGTGCCGTTGGTTCCACCACCCCCCCCACCACCCCCCCACACCCCCCCCCCCCCCCACCCCCCGGGACCCCAGACCACCCCCGGGACCCTGCTTGACCTCCAGCGACGAGACGCCCAACCCTCGCGAGAAGCCGGCGGACACATTTGCGACCGCGCGCCCCCGCCCGCCATACATGCACAGTGACATACCCCAGTTTTTGACCATCAGACACTCCTCCCCTGTACAACACTGCACTAGACGCCCACCTGGACCCTTCTGCCCTCGCACCACGACCACAAGTACCTTTTACACCCATAGTGCTACTACCCCACTCTCTCTCAACTCTACCCGTAAAATCGTCTCCGGTGTGACCTGTATTAGTGACAGACCCTTGGGTTCCACAGAGTCCCGACACACTGACCTACTAAAGGGAGTTGCCAAATCGCAAAGCCGCACAACCCATGAAGCCTCAATGGAGGAAGCATGAAGACACACCAACTCGTGCACACGACTACCCGGACCTATCAGAAACACCAGACCACTGCCCGCAACACAAGACGCTCTAACTTTCCTCGGTATCGGTTATAAGACCCGGGGGGGTATAAGGTTGAGCTGATCTCGAATTGACGGGAACTGATTGACATAGATGAAACCCAAATGTTCACAGACATGCCTTCCACAAACCACCAAGAAAGGCCCCATTCCCGCCCCGTACCCGTCTGCACCGGACATATGGACAAGTAAAGAGGGTCCCCCCCTGTTAACGTCAGCCCCTCGGTCATTTCCCCCCCACCCGGAGACACTCACCTGAGCTCTCTAAGACACATGACTCTCTCTGCTTGTGTACAAAACACTCGCTTATCTTGCTCCGACCCCTGCTCTGGCCCAATAACTTTAACGCACGGGCTTGTTTTCTGGATACCCTTTCACAACCTTCTTTCAAAATCTTTCGCCTTTTGACAATCTCTCTCTCACTGCTCTATTTGTCGCACTCTCCTTTCTGTTTCTCTCTTGTACCCGAGAGGGCTTAAAGCGACCCACCACCCTTTTTTTTATCTGGACCACCCCACATGGAGACCCTATCAGTCACCAGTCCCTACACTACCCCCACCCCACCACCACGAAACAAAGCGTCATGTGTTCATACTCCAAAGTCCACCCCCCACCAACAACCAACCAATCACTTCACTAATCTCTAACCTCTCTCCTCACATCGCCTCCATTGTAACGCATCGGCGCCTAACCCGCTGCACCCGACCCCTTAACCATGCAACACAGAGGACAACGACCCACAATAAACACCCCCCTTAGTCAATTGTCCATCAAACAAAACATTCTCCCCACCACCCCCCCCACCAACCACCTCTATCTCCCTCTCACTCTCATTTAGCTCCTGACTCTCGATTCAGTCCTCTCTCTCATTGTCCGCAGGGCTCTTAATTGCTGATACACCATATGTACCCAAATATATAAAAAATTCAGTCCATGGTCATATTCCCTCTCTCTCTCTTCTCTCTACTATCTCTCTCTCTCTCTCTCTCTACTCTATCTCTGGCGGGTAAGAAGAGGGGCTTGTGATTGCTGAAGGACAATAATAACTCGTCCATTGCGTCGATATCTCATCGCTCTCTCGTATACTCTCTATATCGCGTCTCATTATCGATCTTCTCTCGCTATACGAGTAGCTCATCGTATGAAAATAGGAGTCGTTATTGATGACCAACCCCTGGACAATTTTAATACAAACACCTCCGTAATTGTAACTCTATAAATGGGGGCGGGGGAGGGGGAGTAGTTGTGTTACATATATGACTTTCATAGCAAGAAAATTGATACTGGGCTGAGCACTTTTTTTTAGGGGGGACGGGGAGGGGGGTCGTCTTTCATTGTCTTTAAGCATACGTATGCAAGAAAAAAACAAGAGGTTACTTAGAAAAATGAAGATTCGATTGTTTCCCCCTATTTTATCATACTGTCTTCTCTTTTCCGTTTGTTTGTTGTTGTTGTGTTTTTCTTTTTGTTTTTTCCCGTTGTCGACATCATTATTTCATCATCATCCTCTCCTTCATCCTCCTGTTCGTTCTCCTTTCTCTTCTTTCTTTTTTCTTCTTCTTCTTCGTCTTCTTCCTCTTCGTCTTCGTCTTCTTCTCCTCCTCCTCCTCCTCCTTCTTCTTCTTCTTCTTCTTCTTCTTCTTCTTCTTCTTCTTCTTTTTCCCCACCTCCTTCTCCTCTTTCTTCTTCTTCTCCTCTTTTTTTCCTTCTTCTTCTTCTTCTTCTTCTCCTCCTCCTCCTCCTTCTTCTCCTTCTTTTTCTCCTCCTTTTCCTTCATCTTCTTCTTCTTCTTCTTTTGTTTCCCTGCTTGTCCATTCTGTGGCTGTGGTCAATAAGTCTGTCTGGGTGTTGTGGCTGCAGGGCAGACGAAAGGAAGCGGGTCTGATCCACTGTTCTCTCTGCCCCATCTGTCGGGGTAATGCACCGTGGGACTGGCCCTCTAATCGGAATGCAGGCTGCCTGTTCAGCGGCTAGGGGGCATCTGTAGGTGTGCGTGTGTGTGTGGTGTGTGTGTGTGTGTGTGTGTGTGTGTGTGTGTGTGTGTGTGTGTGTGTGTGTGTGTGTGTGTGTGTGTGTGTGTGTGTGTGTGTGTGTGTGTGTGCGTGCGCGCGTGCGTGTGTGCGTGCGTGTGCGACGCCTTTGCCCGAATGGATCCGTGTGTGTGTGTGTGTGTGTGTGTGTGTGTGTGTGTGTGTCTGTCTGTGTGTGTGTGTGTGTCTGTCTGTCTGTCTGACTGCCTGTCTGAATATGTAAATGGGCAGGCTCATGCTCGCTTTCCATTTCATTTTCATTTTCAGAACAGATTCCTAACCCTAATTCCAAATTAAATCTCTTAATGCCTGCTGTATTTTGTGTACATCATCTCCTTCGTTAGGTCATCATGACCGAGCGATTAAAAAAAAAAAAAAATCTGCTTTGTTTCTTTTTTTTTTTTCCACCTTCATCTTACATCATTGGTGAATTCACGCCATAGAAAAAAAAAAATATACCGTATCTTTACTTTCCCAGATGTATTTCATTTCTTGATTAACGTAATCCTGCAACTTTTTTTTTTTTTCGTCTTTCTGTTTGATTGATTAATTTATTTACTGATTGTCATGAATTCTCTATTGATTTGTCGCCATTTAGAATACACGCTACTCATAGTTGCTGCATTTCTGGGGGGGTTTTTTGTTTGTTTGTTTGTTTGTTTGTTTTTCCGATGCTTTCTGCTTATATTAGTAGCTTTAGTATTCATCACAATAAATTTGGATTCGTTTCTATGTCTAGGTGAAAGGTCATATTTAGTTAGACGCGCTAGAAAGGGTAAAAGTCAGTCAGTCAGATGTGTCATTCCGTAGATGCACCCAGATGAACAAGGACCAACACCATGCGTGCATCATGAGCTTATTATGACAATGACAGTTGCTACATTGACAAAGTGGTCCAAACAACAAATTATAAGACTTGTAAGTGCGTGTATTGATATTTACATTACAACGTTAAGTGACAGAATACTCGGGGAATTAACAAAAAAAAAAAAAAAAAAAAAAAACTTACACGTTATGATAGTAACCATGCGAGCAATGTCGCTGATCTCAAAGGTGTTTTGTTTTGTTTGTTTTTTTTTTTTTTTTCAACGGTGCAATGTATCAAACTTTGTTACGTTTTCTATGTAAGAAATGATGCATTTGATGCATTGTCGTGTGACGTGAGAGAAGGAGAAAGAAGGGACAAAATTTAAAAAAAAAAAATAGTGGGGGGAGGGGGGGGGGGGGGAGGATTAAATTTGTATCCGAATGTGTAGCACTAAGAAAGTGTTTCTGGTACGTTAACGGCTGAAGACTACCACCACCAAGTTATGCAAAAGAGGAGGACCTTATCCAAATATTAGATCAAAGTCTGTTGTAATTAAGGAAAGGCAGTCTTTTAAATTACCCCAGGCAGTGCAACACTACGTGAGGTCAAACTGGCCCCCTTAGACAGTAAACAGACCAAATGAAGATTTTCTTTCACTCGGACAAACATTCAACACAGCCAAAGGTAATGAAAGCTATCAAGCCAATGGTAATGTAAGCTATCAAAACAGAAGATGTAACAGCGCTAATAAAAGGTTTTTGGCCAAATGCAGTTGTGGTCGACGTGACATCTTTTCAAACCAGATAAACAACTGAACCGCAAGCTATCCCCGTTCGTGCCTGAAAAGCCACCTTCTGTAATGACGTCACCAGTCCTAAATACATGTTTGCATCCATGTAAATAATCTCCATTTTGGGCAGTCAAATCTCTCTCAAGTCTCTTCTTCATCATCTTCTTTTTGTTTGTTTGTTTTGTTTTAATTAGCGAAGCAAAGGCCTAATCAAATCTGTATGAAAAGTCTTGGTGTGTGTGTGTGTGTGTGTGTGTGTGTGTGTGTGTGTGTTTTCTCACCGGAATTATGTATGAATTAAAATGCCTAGATGAAAGTCAAAAATCAACCCGATTCCCGAAACTAAAATGCCGACGTAAAATAGATGTCATAACAAACCATGAGAACTTGGTAGAACGTCTGGTCTCCTTTAACAAGGACCCAAAAGCAAACAAACAAACTGAACAAAAATCAAAATCAGGTAATGTGGAACATCTCAGAAAAAGATCTTCGAACTGGTGGTTCCTTGTACATCTGAACACTCGGCAAAAAAAAAAAAAAAGAATGGTTCGTCATCACACCGTGTGCATGTCATTGTCCTTCCTAAACGATTTCTGGAGACAGATCCGAAGGATCCCTACAGGCTAAATCGTTTCCAAATGACGTAGTTTCCTATTGAATATACAAACGACAAATACACGTAGTCTTGGGTATAACTCTCAGTCGTTGTAGCAGATCAATGGAGCACTTTCAAATGCTGCACGTGCCTTGTCCTCCGCTACCGTCACCACCCCTCTCCTCCCCCTCGCCCCCCTCGCCCCCCCCCCCCCCCCCCCCCCCCCTCCCGCCCCCCCGCCTCCCACAGAAAGACAAGAGTAAACTTTTACCCCTTTTTTTCTTTCACTGCTGCCTTTGTGTTTTTCCTTTCCCTTCTAAGTGTTGTTTCGTGAGCAATAATGACTACTTAAACGTCACAATGCCCAGCTGATCTTTGGCAAATGGACAGGTCGGACAAGTGTCTACGTGTGTACGGCGAAGGGCTATGTTGTTGCTCTGGTGGCGATCGATTTATTGTTTACGTGGGTCCCGGTTTCGTCTTGTTGTGTTCTATGCAAAAAGGTACAATTACAATTTTTTTTTCTTACACGTTGTATCGGGCTCGTCAACTATACTTTATCGATATGAGCATTTGGATATTATTTATAAATTATTCCTTTTCTAAAAAAAAACGTTCATTCTGCGCGCACGTGTGTGTGGGTTGTGTGTGTGTGTGTGTGTGCGCGCGTGCGCGCGCGTGAATGTATGAGGGCACCCTGTGTGTGTATGTGTTTATGTATGTGCCTCTGTGTGTGTGTGTGTGTGTGTGTGTGTGTGTGTGTGTGTGTGTGTTTTGTGAGTAAAATTTGAGAATGTATTGAAACATAAAGAAGCACAGACTTGGTGCGGTCCCTTTAAGAGGTATAATTGCACTACTCACGAACAAGTAAATCTTCACCAACGAACAAATCATTAGCTACAGTCATCATTAAAAAATGAAAAAAATAAATGATAAAATAAATAATCACCAATGAATAAATCAGTACCTCTAGTCATCACCATAGATGGGGGAAAAATCATCGCCTATGAATGAATCATCACCTGCAGCCATCACATAGAGTTGCTAATACCATGATCATCGCCGCTACGAAGTACTCGCCCGTTTTCCCAGCTGTGAAATTTGCCCGACGCGTAACCTACTTCTGTCGAAAGAGATCCCAGCATCTTTCCGTTTCCCCTCGGGGAGAGGGGGGGGGGGGGGGGGGGGGGGGGGGGGCTGTAACGAACGCTACTTTTCCAGAGCTGCCCCAAAATACCAAGGGTCAGAAACGGGTCTCAAGTTCTCTGTGATGTATTGAAGTCACCTTTTACAGAGAGGTTTGTACCCTTTTATTCCAGACTTCCTCTTTCATTCCAGACTTACCGACCTTCACGCGAGCGGTCGATACTGCCCCTTGCCTTCGGCCAGCGGAGAGGTTGCAGCTGTGTAGTGGCTCAGAACAGCTTTTGAAAAAGTAAAGAGAGAATGAAAGGAAGGAAGGAAGGATTGGGGGGGGGGGGGGGGGGGAGCAAGCAAGGGAAAAAAGGGGGGGGGGAGGGGGAGAGTTGGGGTGGAAAAAGAGAAGCAGCAAGAAGAAAGAAAGAAAAGAAGAAGGAGGAGGGGGGCGAAAGTTAGAAATAAAGAAGAATAGAAAGGAATGAAGGAAAGTAGAACAACGGAAGAAAACAAAATGGTGAAGGAAGAAGGAAGGAAGGAATGAAATTAGAACCAGAGAAGGCAAGAAAAAACGGAAGAAACAAAATGAAAACATGGAAAGAAATAAAAAGGAAAGAAATAAAGAAAGGGCAAGAAATACCGGAAAAGAAAAAAAAAAGCGGAGAAAGGAAGGGTGGGCAGTAAAGTAAAGGAAGAAAAACAAATGAGGCAAGAAAGAAAGGGGAGGAGGAGTAATAAGAAAAAGTGAAAGACAAGAGGGAAGAAAGAAAGGAAAAGAATGTGAAATGAAAAGAAAAGAAACGAAAATGAACGAGAACCGAAAGCCGTGAAGAAAGAAAAGAAGAGTGAAAGAAAATACATTTACATGAAGAAAGAACAGAAAGGAGTTATTAAAGAAAGGAGGGGAAGGGAAAGGAAAGAAGAAAAGAAAGGAAGGGAAAAGAAAGGATAGAAAGTAATCTGAAACCAGCTGTCGTAGCGAAGTGGTTAGCGCCGCGGACTCCCGGTAGGCAGATCGTGGGTTCGATTCCCATCAGAGCCATGTGGGATTTTTCAGCCCCGCCCGGCTCCTACCCAGGGTTGAGTTTGCTGCGGGCTCAACTGGGAAGACTGGAAACACACGGCTGAGTTTCATCCACTTAATGGATGCGTCTCTGAGAGTGTTGCTCTAATTTCCTAACCAAAACTGCGGGTGTCTGTATCTCTCAGGCCTGGTTGACGCCGCGATTTATTATGACAGTAAGCGGAACGTAAAGCCCTGTCATACAGTCTCAGGCTGCAATGGAAATGCGTGGCGTCATCTTCATCATCCTCATTCTCATTATCAGCATATAAAATAAGGTCTTGAATTCTGTAGCCCTTCATGCCCTGCTCTCAGGGTGACCTTGGTTTCGATCTCCTCTCCACGTCTATGGCCTTGGTTTGATTCCGTCGGGGTCACCGGTATCGATAAATTCAGTGGGGGGCTCTCTGGAGAGAGAGAGAGAGAGAGAGAGAGAGAGAGAGAGAGAGAGAGAGAGAGAGAGCTCACGCCTTTTCCGCGACTAAGCAATTATCGTCGTCAGTAGGGGGCTTAGTAGGTGGTGTCCTGCATATATTTGAACAGAACAGACGCCACTGAACACCACCGAAGTGACTCGGCAGCAGTGCAGTGTCTCCTCCGGTGGGGTTGCCTCTTGACGACTAGACATTGACTGCTCCCTGTGGATTTGCAGGTGCCGGGGCTGCGACGGGGCGGGCTGTGGCTCTGGGCGTGGGGGGGGGGGGGGGGGGGGGGGAGAGATGAACGGCGTGGGTACAATGCCACTGAGGTGGCACAGAAAATGGGACAGCCTAAAAAAATTGATCTAAGAAAGGAAAAGAAAGGACAAAATGAAACAAATGAAGAAAAGAAAGGAGGGAAGAAAGGAAGAACAGAAAGTTGCTGAATAGCAGAAGCAGAACAGAAAAAAAAGAAAGAAAACAACGAAAGGAGCCAGGAAATGAAGAGAAACGACAAAAGACGAAAACTAAAACAAATGGAAGAAGGAGAGAGGAGCAGACGAGAAGAAAGAGAGAGCGGAGAAGAGAGGAGAGAAGAGAGAGAGAGAGAGAGAGAGAGAAGAGAGGTGAGGAGAGAGGAGAGAGGAAGAGAGAAGAAGAAGAAAAAAAAAAGAAAGAACAGAAAGGACAAGGGGGAACTTCGAAGAACAAAAAAACACATCAACAAAGAAAAAAGACCGGAAAGGAAAACAAAAGGAGGAGGAGAAAAGAATGGACGCAGAAGAGAGAGAGAGAGAAGAGAGAGAGAGGAGAGAGAGAGAGAGAGAGAGAGAGAGAGAGAGAAGACCCAAAAGAAGAAGAAGAACTTCGAAGAAACAAAAAAGAACAAGGAAAGAAAGAAAGAAGAAACGGAAAGAAAGGAAAAAAAAAGGAAAAAAGAGAGAGAGAGAGAGGAGGGAAGGAGAGAGAAAGAGAGAGAGAGAAGAAGAGAAGAAGAAGAAGGAAAAGAAGATAGAGAGAGAAGTAAGGAATAGGAAAAAAAAAAGAGGAAAGAAGAAGAAGATTACTCACAGAAAGAGAGAAAGACAGAAGGTGTGGAAACAGAAGGGGGGGGAGCATTACTCACAGGTCGTCAGCTGTCATACTTGGGGTCGAGGCAGAAGAACAGGGGACGGACCTTCCCCCCCCCCCCCCCCCCCCCCCCCCAGGGTGCCTACGCGTTTCCTGCAGGAGGATGCTCTCCCGGAGCTCTGGAGCCCCAACCCTGTCGCCCCTCTGTGTTCCCTCGGCTCTCCCTCTCCCCGGGTCTTTGAGACGTCCCGCCGCATTAGGCCCCTCGGTGTCTGGGTTCAGCGCCGATAAGATAGCCAACGTTGACAGAAACCACAGATTGACAGACCACCACCCACCACACGACCACCCCCACCCCCCACCCCACCCCTTTGCCCCCCCCCGCCCCACCCCACCCCACCCCACCGTGTGCAGCGGCTTACCTTTGCTGACCGGATGAATTTCTGAAATCAGAGGGTGTACAAAAGCCACAAACGTCCGTGATGACTGTCCATAGTTGATGAATTTCACTCCGCAATCAGAAGGGTGATGCGCGTGTCAAGGACGCATGTCCAGGTCAAATTTCAAGATGATCTTTGCTGTGGGTGGGGGTGTGGTGTGTGTGTGTGTGTGTGTATGTGTTTTTTTTGTTTTTTTTTTGGGGGGGGGGGAGGGGGGGGGGGATCTATCCACCACCCCTAAGGGATCTAGGAGGTCTTTGAGGACCCAGGGTTAGGGGTCAAAATAAGCCTGGAATGTCAACAATCCCATACTTCAAAGGTCTTACATCCTTCCCTCCCCCTTCCCCCCACCCCGCCCCCCCCCCCACCCCGCGCCCCCGGCGAACTCGCTCCTCTCTCCTTTCGGGTGGGGGAATGGGGCGCGGGGGGTAGGGGGGACGAACGATTTCTCGATTTGTCTTGTGAGGTTAGCGTTTTCCTTGTTGAAGATGTTTCACAGATTTGAATCTGGTAAGGGAATCCGAACAACTGTGTGTGTGTGTGTGTGTGTGTGTGTGTGTGTGTGTGTGTGTGTGTGCGTGCGTGCGTGCGTGCGTTTTTTTTTTGTCTGATTTTTTTTTTAAGAGGAAAGGGAGCGATCAGGACGAGTGAGATAAGCGGGTAGGCAAAGGAAGGGAAGCGGGGGGTGCCTTTTCCTTTGCATTTTACTTCATGTATTAGCCACCGACCGTCCACTGTTTCCTGAACCACAGATCTGAGATGAGCTACCGCACAGGGCATTGACATAGCGTCAAATGGGGACAGGCGGGAGGAACGGGTTAAGGAGGGGGGGGGGGGGGGGGGGGGGGGGGGGGGGGGAGGGGGGGGGGGGGGGGGAGGAGAGATGGGCAAGAGGAAGGCAAAGGGACAGGAGGGGTAGGGTGCTTGTGTGTGCGTGCGTGCGTGTGTGTGCATGCGTGTGTGTGTGTGTGTGTGTGTGTGTGTGCGTGCGCGCGCGCGCGCGTGTGCGTGCTATAGGCCAAGCTGAATAATTGATGAAAGCTTGAAGTCTGTCAGGAAGCGAAGCGAGGGTGGCAGGGCAGGCCGAATCAAACACGCCTCTCTCTCTCTCTCTCTCTCTCTCTCTCTCTCTCTCTCTCTCTCTCTCTTCATCCTCGCGTGCGAGAGAAATAAGGGGTGGGGGTGGGGATCGAAGTGAAGATGTTATTGGGAACGTGGGCGAAGAACGCAATCAGCCTACTTATTCTTCGCGTATGCATAAAGTTGAAAAACACTTCTCTGCAGAAGTAGCCTCGGTACGTATCATGTGTGTGTGTGTGTGTGTGTGTGTGTGTGGGTGCGCGCGTGCGCGCGTGCGCGTGCGCATGCGCATTCATGCACGCGCGCTTTCGTGATCAGTGAATCCAAACCAAAATGCAATTCACTTGATCTATTTTATTCATGGCTCAATGAAGAGTTGCCAGACAACGGAGAGAGGCGGGTGGGGAAAGGGAAAAAAAGGAAGAAGAACAAAAGACAGTAGGCTGAAATAATTGAAGAGTGAAAAGGGGGTGAAAATTGCGCGTGAGAGAATTACGAAAACCCCGGGATAAGGGTGGATTCTAATTGTTCTGTCCAATCTTTTATCAATTTAACCTCTATTCACTTATAGTGCTTTTAGATTTTGTGTGTGGGTGCGCGCGTGCATGCTAGTCTCTCTGGGTGTGTGTGTGTGTGTGTGTGTGTGTGTGTGTGTGCGTGTGTGTGTGTGTGTACGTGCGTGCGTGCGTGCGTGCGTGTGTGTGTGAGTGCGTGTGTGTGTGTGTGTGTGTGTGTGTGTGTGTCCATCCGAGCGTTTGCATAACTAGGCTATCGCATCTTCCTTTCCAATTGTTGCTGCCAACACCAGTCCCAGCGTAGATCTGCGTGCCTGCCACTCTGTGGAGATGACAATGATAAGGAAAACGACATTGTCCATCGTGTGTGTCTAAAGCTGCTGTTTTTGGCCTAAAAGCTGCACGGTTGAGTCAGATTTATCGCTGCATGCGCATAATTTGTAGGCAGAGCATGGTACATCAAATTTGAATGGCTCAGTTTAGAAAAGCTCAATACACAAAAGCTTTCTTGTACCATTAACAGCACTGACCCCGACTACACACGCAGATTCTGATCTGGAAGCAACCACAACCATGACCAGTGCCCGCGCCATCCGGATTGACCTGACCGCTCTTTTAGTCTTCCAGCAGCAAACTCCCGCCGGCCTGCCGACGAACGATTTCAACCCACGGAGCCTGTCGCCGACTTAAGTCAGGGGACATAACTTGTTGTTAAGGGCCTTGGGCTCATAGACCGTTTGCTCTGGCCATCATCATTAGTCATCGTGGCATGTAGGGTCCACCGGTGGCGGCGCGGCAACAGGTACGAAAGCCACAATGTCTTTACTGTCATAGGGTTCTTCATAGCGGTCTAGTGGGCCGTTGAGAACGCTTTGAGAGGCACTCTTCCTCTCAAACTACCCTGCTTTACGCTGGCTGCTTTGGCGGCGCGCGCGCATGTATGTGTGTGTGTGTGTGTGTGTGTATGCGCCCGCGCATAAGTGTTCCACATTGTTTTCATGAGTCCACCTCCCACCTTTTCTTCTGGATCGTGCGTATGCGTTTGTCGTTTGCATGGTGGGTCCGCCATGAAGATGCGAAACTGGAGTGGAAACGGAGGAAAAGAGCCGCGAGAGACGCCCATGACTTACATACAGTGTTGTACAACAACCCAGCAAAAAAAATGTGAAAGGACATAGACCCCCCCCCCCCACCACCACCACCACCACCAACACCCAAACACCCCCCCCCCCCCCTCCACTCCCCCCCCCCCCCAACACACACACACACACACACACACACACACACACACACACATACAGAAGAACCAGATCTCCATTTTTCTGCATCCTCAGGCTTGTCGTGGCCATTCAGCTGTTGTCTCCTGGACATTTTCATCGTTGAAACAGACTTGTACACATATTGACATATATTGCGTTAGGGGGCCGGGGGGGGGGGGGGGGGGGGGGGGAGGCGAGAGGAGGGATAGTGAAGCAGGATGGGGGGAGGGAGAGGCTTGAGGGCTAGAGCTTGGGATTCCGGAAAAGTTGATGGGGATGGAGTGGAGGGGGGGGGGGGGGGGGGGGGGGGGGGGGGGGGGGAGAGGGGCGGGTCTGTGAAGGAGACGTCACTACGGATGGACTAATCCATATACGCAGCAGGACGTCTGCTGAACTGAAGGGATCCTCAAATATTCCTCAGAGGAATGGCAATGGGGAGTACACATTCAGTGCGCTCATTCTTCAATATCTGATCAAAGACCTATATATGTAGACTATTCCAACACATCTATGTGTGTTCGTCTGCCATTTTTCAGAGGAACCACAGTGCGAGCGCGCACACACACGCGCGCGCGCACATATACACGCACGCGCGCGCGCGCGCATAGAGACAGAGAGAGAGAGAGAGAGACGCACCGTTTCGTTCATGGCCGATTGAACTGTGAACAAAAGAAAGAGGAGGAGTGGGGAAAGGAGAGTAAAATACAAACAGAAACGTTGAACCGTAGAAACATAATTGAAGAAAAAAAAGAAATCGAACAGGCGCAAAATCTACAGTAGAATTCTCAAAAAAAAAAAAAAAAAAAAAAAAATCCCTGAGTGCGTGCGTGCGCCCGTGTGCGTGCGTGCATGAATGCGTGTGTGTGTGTGTGTGTGTGTGTGATCAGACGACTGCAAATGTCTGCAATCCTCCTCCAGCTGTTGCTTTCAACACGAAGCTCACTGTAGATCTTGTCCAGTCACCTTGATCGGAAACATGGCGTCATTATCAGCAAGTATACAAACGTGGCTTGTGTGCGGCTTTCTTAGTTTCAATTCGTCACCCTGTTCGTAGGCAAGGCGGTACACTAATTAAATTTCGAAACCAGACTTTGGGAGTCAGTTTGCAATTCAAAGCTAGATCCATAAAAGCGTTCTTACACATAGCACAGCAATAGTTGCAGTTCGCAGTTCAAAGCTAGATCCACAAAAGCGTTTTTATACATAGCGCAGCAATAGTTGCTGAACTGTGTATTAAAAGTAACTTCAGTTTTATAAACAGTTGTTGAGCGGCTAACAATGCTGGGCCTTTCATCTTTTCAGCTCCTGAACGTTGACCGTTGCTCTTCAAGTTTGTCTGTGCTGCTGAAGACAGGATCAACACCCGGCAAAAAGAGTGGGGTTTGTGCCTCCTACATCGTTTCTGGAGACAGAGCAGAAGAGTCCCTGTAAATCTTTACCGAATGACGTTGTTACCGATCTAATATACATAGACCTACACTCGGCAGAAAAAAAACGTGTCATTGCAGCAGATCTATGGAGCACTTTTAAATGCTGCACGTCTTGTGGATCCTCCACCGCCACCCCCCCCTCCGGCCCCCCCCCCCCCCCCCCCCCCCCCCCCCCCCCCCCCCCCCCCCCCCCCCCCCCCCCCCCCCCCCCCCCCCCCCCCCGGCTGAGAGAAAGAAAACTTATCGTTTTTGGTCACCTTTCTTACTCTGCTTCCTTTTGTTTTGTTTTGGTGGGGTTTTTTGTTTTGTTTTGGTTTTTCTTTTTGTTTTTGTTCTCCCACCCCCCTCCCCCCGTCTGTGAAGCGTTTCGTGAGCAATACTGACTGCTCAAACATCGGCCTAGTGATGAGCACAGTGCGGACAGGCCAGGCCCAAGGAGAGACACAGCACGACACAGACGGAGGCTTGGATGACACTGGAGACACTGCGAGATGCGTCCTTTGTTAGCTCGTCGATTTTGGGGTGATCCATGCACTCAAAGGCCATGTGCGTCATGTTTGAAGGATCGGACTTGATCACGCACACAGACCAGTTCGGGCAATCGTCGTCGCCGTTGCACGAGATGCTGTTCAGGGTGCCAGCTTGGTAGCATCGCGTCATGTCCCTGTTCACGCGGGTGTCGGGTAAACACGCACACCGCCCCACCGCAAGCACGCTGGGCAAGACGCAGTGCATGGCACCGTAAGGAATGCAGTCAGAAAAGTTCTTGCAGGTGATGCCGTGCAGGAGCGGTGCCTGGTCAACGCAACCAAGCGATGCGCCGTCAGCATCTGGTCCTTGTCGCAGAAGCAATACCCGAGGCAAATTTTGGATGGCGCAGGCACAGTGTGGACCCGAAGGCATGGCACGTTTGCGGGCTGACACATTGTTGGATGGTCTTGAACTCCAGTCCAAAGACACAGGTTGTGTTGTCGACGGTCGGTAGACCGGGTAGGTACACCGAGTGTTGCTCTGGAGGAGGGGGGCCTGCAGCTGCAGACAGACTTATTTCGTTGGACAAGGTCATTAGTGCAGTCATCCTGCGTTTCATGATAGCAGCGCAGGCAGACGGCTGTATCCACGCACTCCTTCTCCGGATTTTTGTTTGGGCATCCCTGACCTACTAATCGCTTGTTTGCTCCTTGGGCGAGGTGGAGAACAATCAGAAGGCTTAGAAGCAGGAGCTGGAGTGATCTGAAATACCCGCGAGTCATCACAACAGTAACGTGCTTCATTTGCCATCAGTCTCTTCAGGTTGTTGGGAAAAGAGCTGGAAAACGTCATTTCGTCTTGTGACGTCTTTTTTTTTTTTTTTTTTTTTTTTTTTTTGGGGGGGGGGGGGGGGGGGGTTGTTGTTGTTTTTTTTTTTTTTTTTGTTTGTGTGTGTGTGTGTGTGTGTGTGTATGGTAAAATAGGCCCGAAGTTAGCTTCAGATTAATAATATTCTTCGTAGCGTTCGCCGAAAAGAAAGACAATCAAGCCGCAATTGAAAACTGCGAACTGTTGACGCATTCAAAAACTGAGAATGTTAAGTAAGACGCTCAAAAATTTGCTTTATTCAAAACAATGGGGTGTTTCTGTTTGATCGGGGTGAACCTCACAACATTGATTTTTTTTTTTAATGGTCCAGTACTTCCTGTGTAAGGCCCTATCTATCAAAAAGAGTCTCGAAAATGACCACTTTCTACTGTTTCAAGAATTCAAGAGTCCACGAGATTTTTTTGGTAATAAAGTGTGTTTGTCTTCATTTATTGCTTTTTTAGTGTGTGTGTGAAAAAAAAACCCTGGTCGTGAAACAGCTTGTACCATTTTATTTTTCTGTGCCGTTTTATGTTTTTCGAATTCGGGCGGAAGGGGGAGGGGGGGCAAGGGAGACTTTTAAATGACTTATGAAATTGAGAAAACTTCGATTGTTACGGAACTACGAAACTGATGAATACAGTGCTTACAAAAAAAAAAAAAAAAAAAAAAAAAAAAAAAAAAAAAGATAAACATAGTTGCCTGACACAGTTTGAGGAAGCATGGAAGATGTATGCACTTTTGTTTAGTACAGATGACAGAAAATATGCTTCAGTGCATGTTGCTTCATGGTATATTCTTTAACACCTTTCGGGACATTTACGATCTTCAACTGCATATACGTTTGAAATACATTCCCCGTATTAAGGGCCTAACTATGAAATTCAATGTGGCAGCTATGCCTTTCCTGGTCTGCATACAACATATCTACACTCCTCTGTGTGTGTGTGTGTGTGTGTGTGTGTGGGGGGGGGGGGGGGGGTGTGTGTATGTGTGTGTGTGTGTGTGTGTTGTGTGTGTGTGTGTGTGTGTGTGTGTGTGTGTGTTCTTTTGTTCCGGTGTTGATGGAAGTGGATATGTGCCAAGATCCAATTTTCTCGCTTAAACATTCCTCCAGGAAATTGCGAAGGAGAGAGAATCAGGTGTACGCGAAGACAGTGGGGAAAAAAAGACGAACAGAACCATTGCAGGATGGACGTGGTAAACATCTGCAGAGACCACAGCCTTGGCACGCCACCAGCAGAACTGGAGAAACCTAGTGAAGTGTTGTTCAGTGTGGAGCCCCAATGATCCCCCACAGAGTTTGGGAAGAAGAGGAAGACGCGCTCGCCGTACATTAGAAAGAAAATCATTTTAAAGAAGAAGAAAAAAAGGAAAACACAAGATGTAATTGTCTTCTTGGCAGCCTCAACGTTTCGTTTCTTTGTCTTCGGTTACATTTTTTTTTTTAAATAATTTTTCAACTGTTCTTTTTCTAGAAGGATACACGATGGCGGCTGCTGTTGTTTTGAGAGAAGCGACGTGACACAAAGCGCAGTCTCTGACGTCAGCAGTTTGTTGTTGTTGTTGTTGTTGTTGTTTAATGATACTTCGTACAATCGTGACGGGGGATGTGGAGGGGGAGGGGGGGGGGGTAGCGAGTTGGGGGGGAGAGAGAGAGTGAGAGAGATACAGAGTGCAGTATACAAGTCCCTTTGGCTCAAAATACTGGGGGGAGGAGCGCGGGGGGAGAGGGGGCTGGAGAGGGGTTTGCCAAAAGATAGTCTGCCACCCACCCCACCCCCATCCTCAAATATGGAGTCATCATCTCTCCCTTACCCCGCCCTACATCCCTTTCCTCACCAGTCGCTGCTTTAGAGTAAGCTAAGATGGTGGTTCTAGCAGGATTGTGTGTGTATGTGTATGTATGTATGTGTGTGTGTGTGTGTGTGTGTGTGTGTGTGCGTGCGTGTGTGTGTGCGTGCGTCCGTGCGTGCGTGCGTGCGTGCGTGTGTGTGTGTGTGTGTGTGTGTGTGTGTGTGTGTGTGTGTGTGTTCACTTGCGCACGCATGCCAGCGCACACATATGTGTTTACTTGTTTGTTCGTTCTTCAAATTAATGCCTTTCTAGAGTTTTAGAACGAAAGGAACAGCTCGCGCGCGCATATGTGTGTGTGTGCGCGCGCGCGCGTGTGTGTGTGTGTGTGTGTGTGTGTGTGTGTGTGTGTGTGTGTGTGTGTGTGTTTCTGTAAAAGGGAATTTAATTCATGTTCGTTTCATTCAAGGCCGTTTTATTATGCTCCTTCGGGGAATTTGGTGCTACAGGGTTCATTAATTCACAACGAATTCAATCTGCTTAAAAGGGACCTGTAGCAACTGCCGCGGCAGCAACAGCAGCAGTGCGCACGTGCACAGACATGCGCGCGCGCGCATTCACTGACAGACATACAGAAAACACACACACACACACACACACACACACACACACACACACACACACACACATCGGACAACCGAGGGTTTTTCCAAGGCAGCCAGCCGTCGTGGTGACGCCTGCCACGTACACCCGTGGTGTCGTTGCGGAGAATGAGTCACCGTCTCCATTCCGTCTCACACGCCGTTCTGGACGTGGGAGAGCGAGCTGGAGGAGCCGCGAAGAAAACAGACGTCCGACACGGCGTCCGAACTCGGATTATATGCCGGATGGTTTCTGGAGCGTCGGACGTTCGGTCTGAGAGTCTGGGTCTGTTTGAATCCTGGACATACCGCATGATGGGTGAGGAGTGGGACTCTTCATCTCCCCCCCCCCCCCCCCACCCCACCCCCCCCACCCCCACCCCCCGTCCCCGTATTTCTGAGTAAACGTATGAGCAGACGTTTCCCATGAATAGTGTGTGTGTGTGTGTGTGTGTGTGTGTGTGTGTGTGTGTGTGTGTGTGTGTGTGTGTGAGAGAGAGAGAGAGAGAGAGAGAGAGTGTGTGTGTGTGTGTGTGTGTGTGTGTGTGTGTGTGTGTGTGTGTGTGTGTGTGTGTGTGCCCGCGCGCACGCAGACTGGATCGCGCCCGCAACCAGTATCTCCATCGTATTTGGCGTATGTTCGCATTGTAGAGAATAGCTTATAGTAATCGCAACGAGCCGTCAAAGCAAAAGACAGCAATCCTGGACTGCGCACAGCTCCTTACCTCCCCCTTCCCGATTTATCCTTTCTCCTTCTCCATTCTCCTCCCCCTCCCCCCCCCCCCCCCCCTCCCCCTCACCACTTCCTCCCGCCCTTGGCTCTCCGCCTTACCCCCTTACCTCCGCTCTGCAGCCCCGATCAATGCCTTGAATTCAAAAGGCATAGGATGGTCATTCCTGTCCGTCAAAACACACTGCGAGTTTATGGAAATCCCATTTGTCTGTTTCGCTTTGTTTTAGAACTTCAGTGTTGTCTGCTATCCCTAGTCAGTCTGAATTCTAGCAAGAGATAATGGTTAGAAAGGAAGTTTGTCATGATTTGGCTTCAGACACAGCAGAGATGCAAATAACTGAAACGAGAGCTCAGCATCCAGGTTTGGAAGACAGAAAAGAATCATGGAGGCTGCAACTCAATGCGCTTACATCCACCATTTGCACTTATTCATACAATATTCATGCACACAGCAAAAAGAAAATACACAAATGGCAAACGCACTACATGCATAAACTGCCTCACTGGACTAGTTGTGGAGGAATTTAGGAAAGACCTAGTCATCTACAGAAGAGAATACGCTTTTTTGAAGAGATATAAGTTTTGAGCTCAGATTTAAAAGAAGAAAGAGTAGGCTGATTACGAAGGTCTTCAGGGAGGGAGTTCCAAATAGAAGGTGCTCTAAAACTGAAGGCTCTTTCGCCAACAGATTTCAGAGAACGCTTAGGGATTTTCAAAAGTTTTTGTGAAGAAGAGCGAAGGGTACGAGAGCTTTGGTAAGTGCAGAGAGAGAAGAAGAGAGATAGTGAGGAAGAGATTCATTGAAGTGGCGGAAAGCAAGAACTGCCAGTTTAAAT
>JADBJO010000059.1:457500-465000 GCA_016801955.1 Conus betulinus
TGGAATGGATTTCTCTTGGCTACAAGTAAACGATTGATTGACTCCGAGGAAAGGAAAGTAGCGTGGTTCGTGAGTTCTATTTGGGAGAAGGAAAAAAAAGTACAAGAAAGTGTGAGTGGAGAGAGGGGGGTGAAGAAATAGAGGAGATGAAGGTTGCGGTGAGAGGCGAGTTGTGACGTTGAAGACGTCCAGCTGGGAAAGGGTGCACTCAGGCTTGAAGCCCGCCATCGATCGCCGTCAGCTGAGGATCATCAGAGGCCGGGATCAGTCACTCGTCCCTCGGCTCACCTGCAGATAGCATCAGAGTCCGTTGACTCGTGCCGTCCACTTAAGAGTGTCTGCCGGAAACGTCCGGCTGTCCACACCGTACACTACCATGGCGACTCGTTTCTCGTCGCCGTCTGAAGTGCACCCAGCTTGATCGTCGGAGAGGCCACCCGGCTGTCCACACGGAACAGAATCATCGTGACCCTTCCTGTTTCACCTGGAATAGCACCAGCACGCTGTAGAACGAAGATCACCTGGTGAGTGCACAGGGCAGTGTGGCCGTGGTTCTTTGCCGTGGAGTGGTGATCAGGAGTATCCTGCACAGAGAGGGCAGCTGGCTGTCAAACGTCACGGTGCTGCTGTGGTCCTTTCCTTGATTCGTCTCCAGTCCACATCTCCACAGCCGCTGTTACGGCCAGGCCGCCTGTTGGGGGACGGGCTGTATGCCTCCCACCCGCAGACCGCTGCGTCAATGAAGAGAGCCTGTCTCTATGAGGCGAGGCAGAAGTGATCATTGATTGAGTCTACCTCACTGGCCGACTCGGCTCGCCACTCCGATCCCATCCAGCTTGTTTAAGGGAAAATCGATAGGAAAGCGTATGGTGGATTGATTTTCTGACATACCAGTTTAAGCCGGGAAGCCAACTATTTTTATATCGCCTCGCCACAAGTTCGATATGATGTGAAAACGTGTGATGATGAAACTCAGAGCCAGTGAAACAGAAAAGGTCGATGTTCGGGGACTGATTGATTTAAAGTGTGAGCAAACAGAAATAAAGCATCGCTGCTTACGACTTAATCTGGAAACCAAAAGATTCGATAAGATGTGTCAGTAATTCTTTCACGATCCAGACAACACCATGTGTGTAGTGAATTCCTTTGCATGATTCAAACACAGCAGCAGTGAACTGACAGAGCATGTCTGCCTAGGCACACTTACACATAGTGATCCACCACCCTGCCCCTTGTTCTCACTGCCGTTCAGACAGTTTCCTGTGATCCAGACAGTGGCGAGGAGGGGAAAAAAAAGTTTGGTGTCGGTGTTCGGCACTGTGTTAACTCCGGTGGTGTGTGGCAGAATCAGTCGTGACAGCCGTCTCAGATGGATCGACAGAGGAGGTCGTCGTCGTCGCCGTTACGTCTGTAGGTGAACAGCAGCACGCGAGTCTTTCTGGGCTGTTATTGAATTCTCCTCCACCCTCTCTGTCCTATTGATTTCGGCCTGTCCTCAGGTCTCCCTCCACTTTCTAGGCCATCGGGAGCTTCCTCTCCTTCGTGGCCTCTCACGCTTTCAAACTAGGTCTGTCTGCAGTTCTAGTTTTGGTGCCATGAATGGGAAACGGGCGTATGCAAGTACGCTAACAGCGCCTAAAGGAATAGCATTATAACAGACGTAAAGCGCTGTCTGATCGTAGGCTCAGTATTTCTTTGGTTGCCTTTCTGTTGCCGTCCTTGCATGTGTTGTTTTTTTTGTTTTTACCCCTGTCTCTCTTAAGTGAATTATGTATGTGTGAGACCGTAGGCTGATGGTTTTGGTTTCAGAATTAAATCGTGTTGCGAAAAGTTTCACATCAAACCAGATCCGATGAACCTGTTTTTCTTTGTGTGTGTTTCTTCATGTCAGACTAGGCAATTAGACAATGATTATCTAAAGCGGTGTTTATAAGCAAACGTCAAGACAATGACATTTTAGCGGTCTTCTATAGAAAACTACTTGTGAAATATTGCTTATATATTTCGATCCGTGATAACTTGAGAATCATAAATATGCACAACATGATTTGGTGAAGTGCAAACGTTGCAAAAAACTGAGCCTTAGCTGGAAACGTCAACGGACGAAATGTGCTTCATGAAGAGTCATGTACTGAAAACGTCCCACGCATAGTACACATCAGGAAAGCACGCAAGGTAGGGCTGGTTTCCGGCCTTTGGTGTCAAACACCATAATAATCGACAACTAAACCTGTTCTGTCTCATTCAACATTTCTGTCATGAAGCTCAGTGTGCAGGTAGCGGCGTACGGCAGGGTTTGCCCTGGAACCATCTCATTGAACGCACTCGTGGAAGTAGTACTTTTATGAGGTTCGTTCTGATCGAAAGTATTGACTTTCCGCCTCGCACTCTCTTCCAGGGGAAAAAAGGGTGACATTTTCACCATGTGTAGGTTACAGTGCTGGAAAGGTGTACTGAGCTCCACGTTTGATCCGTAAGTGATGTGTCGTGTTTCCTGACCTGGAGATGTGTACATTTTGTTTACTGCTGCTTCTGGGAGACCACGCTAAAGTCTTCAAGACGTGTGTGTGTGTGTGATCTGATTGTACATCTTGGAAGCCATCTTGTAGGCATGTGGACGCAATGTGTGCTGTGGCCCAGACCTCGTTTCTTACTGTGGATGTATTGTGTTGGGAATTGTAGTCCCAGAGTTTTGTCGTGAGTGAGTTTCTTTCAGTCTCTTGGATGTACGTAAGATTGTGACGGCGAGTATCAAGCTGGCTGTAAGGGGATGCTGAGCGTAGCGGTTCGTTAGTGGTGTACCGTCCAACGAATCAAAGTTGTGTGTGTGTGTGTGTGTGTGTTGAGTGGGATGCGTACACACGATCCTCAGACCATGGAAGAAGAGAAGAGTCAGGGAGGATGAGCCGTCTTACCCCGGAAGGAACCTGCCCAGGCTCAGGCTTCACGATCTTCACCCGCTCCTTCCGACCCTCCCAAGACCGAGGGTCGTCGTGCCGTGACGTCACCTTGGCGGCCATTCAGCTCCCCATCGTGCCAGATGCCTTGCTGGAGAGCCCACCAGAAGCACCTCCTGCCTCCCCGATCTCTGTGACCTCCACCACGACTCACCCATCCTCCGCCTGACAGGGAGGGGACGGTCCCGAGGGAGGGAGGGAGGAGGAGGTGGAGGAGGAGGTCTGGGGAGGGAGGATGGAAGAGGTGGCGGACTGCATTTGTGGGTGAGAGATTTTTGGTTCCGTTGCGTGGCCGTGTAGAAAAGAGTCAGGGTCGGAATGGATTCGCTTGCTCGTGCGTGGCAGGGTAAATGGGCCTGACAGGGTGGCCTGCAGCACTCTGTGTGTGTGTGTGTGTGTGTGTGTGTGTGTGTGTGTGTGTGTGTGTGTGTGTGTGTGTGTGTGTGTAATGGTCCGGATCGTGTTGTGTGTAGTCAAGATAGATTGGAAATACGCGTGCGCGCGCGGCTTGTGTGTGTGTGTGTGTGTGTGTGTGTGTGTGTGTACGTGTGTGTGTAGGTGTGTAGATGCGTATGTCTCTATATGTGAAGGTGTTGTTTTTATATATGAAGGTATGTTATATATATATGTATATGTGTGTGTGTGTGTGTGTGTGTGTGTGTGTGTGTGTGTGTGTGTGTGAACCTCTATGTCTTAATTCGTATGGGACGTTTTACACATGCCGTCACATTCACGTGCAAGCGTGCGTGTGTGTGCAAAGTGTATCCATTTACAGAGATAAAGCGTGTGTGTGTGTGTGTGTGTGTGTGTGTGTGTGTGTGTGTGTGTGTGTGTGTGTGTGTGTGAGAGAGAGAGAGAAAAGGGAGGGGGGAAAGAGTAGCATAAAGTACTGATGGCCTTACAGCAATCCTTACATGGCAATCGGTAGTCGACTTCAAAGACAAATTGCAGTCACTCGTAGCGAAAACCTTGGACACTATGGCCAACTGGTGAACAGCAGGTAGTTTGTTGCTGGTGACCACGATGAAGGGAAGGGCCACACGGACACTCGAGAGGTCACCTTGTGTTAAAAAAAAAAAGCGTTGATTTGTTTCGTTATCGAAACAGATTGTGAGTGCCTTGAGGGAGTTTTACAATTACTCAACGTCCTTTGCGCAAAAAACAAAAACAAAAAAATGGGGTGTCAGGTTTTTTTTTTTTTTTTCCATTGGTAAAAATTCTGATCAAAGCTTCCTTGTGTTTTATCGAAAGGGTATGAAAGTTAATTATCAGATGCAAATCAGAAATAGAACAACTTTTTTAACTGTCTCTGTCTCCTCCCTCTGCTAACCTCCTCTCTGTCTCTGTCTCTGTCACTCTGTCTGTCTGTCTGTCTGTCTCTCTCTCTCTCTCTCTCTCTCTCTCTCTCTCTCTCTCTCTCTCTCTCTCTCTCTGCTTGTGCCCACGAACATGTTTTTTTCTTTTCTCTTTTTTCTGTCTCATTTTTCGTGTCCCTCACCCCTCCACCCACCCCCGCCCCTTTTCCCATCCCGGCTCGCCCCCTCCCTCCCGCTCGGTAGCATCACTCCCACGTGCGGTGGCTAATTCCTGTTCTCCAGGTTTGTCACGTCACAGCTCCAGGAACTGCAGTTCCACCCGTGAACAGCGCCACCACGTCCATCCAACGACAGTTCGCGTGAACTGCCCGATACTGACAGTCTGTGACACGGGGTCTCAGCATGGACAAGGACGTGGTTCGGAAATCAGAACTGAAATGACGATGAGAGCGAGACGTGAAGGAAAGCAAAGAGTTCAGGTCTTTTTTTATATGATAAGCTAAAGAGGTAGGATGGGGAGATAGATGACACTACGGAGCGCCGTTCTGGTCAGTGACTACATGACAGGTCTGTTCCCTTTTCGCAGCGCTCCTGGGGAGTTATCCAGGCCCAAAGAAATACACCTGCAGTGTTGGTCAGGAAATTGGAGCGAGGCTGTCGGAGATGAGCTCAGCCATTTAGTGGATGAAAACTGGACTGTGCGGGTGCAGTGTTCCCACTAGAGTCTGCTGTATCCTCAGCCGGACAGGGACCGAAGGGTCCCTCATATAAATGGCTCTGATGTCTCCAAGCTCATCAGGCCCTCAACGCTAATCACTGCACAATGACGACTGCTTGTTTTGAACTTTGAACTTTGAGGGAAGACTGAGAGAGAGAGAGAGAGAGAGAGAGAGAGAGAGAGAGAGAGAGAGAGAGAGAGAGAGAGAGAGAGAAGTCTGGTCTCCACATCTTGTTGTGGACTGCAATTCTGGAAGAAAGAAGAGATTGATGATGTTTTGTTTTTTTTTTTCACGCGGCATCAGGAAGAAGGGGAGGAAGTGCGGGGTATCGGGGACGAGGGTGTGGAGAGTAGTCTCTGTCTGTCTGTCTGTCTGTTTGTCTCTCTCTCTCTCTCTCTCTCTCTCTCTCTCTCTCTCTCTCTCTTCTCTCTCTCTCTTTCTTTCTTTTTTCTCTCTCTCTTTTCACTTTCTCTGAGGTTGCAGTGGTTCCACACCTATCTTAGGACTGTTCCAGGATGCGGGATGATAGCTGGTACGGTTGTGTCCCCGTCATCTTCCGTGCTGATATTGAAGTTCTTTTCTGCATGAAATGGCCGTTGGCTGTGGTGCTCTTTTGAGTGTGTCTGCCCCCGAGAGTCTGTCAACAAACTTGGAGAACATTGAGAGAGAGAGAGAGAGAGAGAGAGAGAGAGAGAGAGAGAGAGAGAGAGAGACAGACAGACAGACAACACACAGACAGACAGACAGATAGACAGACAGAGAGATTGTCGATACGCCAAACCTTGTTGTTGATTGGAATTCTCTCTCTCTCTCTCTCTCTCTCTCTCTCTCTCTCTCTCTCTCTCTCTCTCTCTCTCTCTCTCTCTCGGTTTACGTTCGTAATACTTCGTTTTATTCACTTCCCTTCTGTCATTTCTGATTTGCCTTCTGTCTTTTTTTCTGTTTTTTTTTTCCCTTAATTTTCTGCACTCGTTTCTTTCTGTCTTTATATTCTTGAACTTCATCTTTTCATCATTTTTCTTCTTCCCCTCCACCTTGCTCTCTTTCTCTTTATCATCCTTTTCCCACACCTTCTACTTCTCATCCTTCTATCCTTCTTTCTCCTGCTCCTTCTCCTCCACTCCTCCTCCTCCACCACGTCTTCTGTTCCTCTACATCTCTCCTTTGTCCTCCTCCTTGTTCTCCTCCTCCTCCTTTCCCCCTCCTCCACCTCATCTTTTTTTTTTTCTTATTGTCCTCTATCTCCTCTTCCTCTTCCCTTCGCTTCCTCTTCCTCTTTATCCTCCAGCTCCGTCTCACCTTCCTCTTCATCTTTTCCACCTCTTCTTAATCATCCTCTTTCCTCTCGCCTCCCCCCCCTCCTCCTCCTCCTCCTCCTCCTCCTCCTCATGTATCACCTTTTTCCTTTTTTCTGAATGAATCTCTCTCTCTCTCTCTCTCTCTCTCTCTCTCTCTCTCTCTCTCTCTCTCTCTCTCTCTCTCTCTCTCTCTCTGCCTTTCTTTCTCTCTGCCTCCCTCTCTCTCTGTCTGTCTCTGTCTCTGTCTCTCCCTCCCTCCCTCTCTCTCTCTCTCTCTCTCTCTCTCTCTCTTCTCCTCTCCCTCCCTCTTTCTCTCTCTCTCTCCCTCTCTCTATCTCTGTGCTCTCCTCTTCCTCCCTCCCCCCCTCTTTCTTTCTCTCTCTCTCTCTCTCTCTCCCACTCTCTCTCTCTCTCTGTCCCTCACTCTCCCTCCCTCCCTCTCTGAAAGATTGTGGAAGCAATGGACATGATGGGGAGCAGTTCCACCACACTATGTAAGGGAAGGAAGGACGGGGAGGGACTCCAAAGAAACTGATCGAGTTCCAGACGGCTCAGTGAGCGCTTCAGCACTGGAAGGAATAAACTTTGGTCTCCTGTGGGATGAACCGGTGTAAACGACCGGGGGGAGGGGGGGGAAGGGGGGGGGGAGAGGGTAGCGGGAGGCTGTAAGGGCAGGGCAGAAGGGAGAAGATGGAAGCAAGGGACACTAGTGAGCAAGGCAAGAGCAGGGGGGGGGGGGGGGGGGTTGGAGATGGATGAAGGTGCTTCGAGGCTGCTGATCTTGGTTTACTTCTTGTTCTTCTTCGTCTTATTCTTCTGGTTCTTTCTGCATAATTGCCAGCCTGTTTGACTTTTTTTTTCTGGAATTTCCACAAATTTAGACATTATTCCCGAAATTCCGAATGAAGTTGGGAAAATCCTGAATTTTCAAAACATCGTTTAAAGATTTGGGGCGTGGGATCATTTTCTTTTTTAATAGCTGTGACAAAATCTTGCAGAATAAAACCCAAATGATGTTACTTGGATGTTGGCACTTACATGTATGGGATGGGTTTTTTTTTTTGTTTCTTTTTTTTTTTGTTTGTTTTCTTGTTTTGTTTTGTTTGTTTTGTTTTTTAACTCGACATAATCATGTCACCCAAAGGACAAGTGGGTGAGACATCCTTTCGGTCAAAAACCAAACTGCTCCATTTTAGTCCACTCGCCCCCT
>JADBJO010000059.1:470000-477500 GCA_016801955.1 Conus betulinus
TGCGTTATTTCAAGACCGCTTGGAAACATTGAAAAGTGTCGATGGAAATCAAAGGTCTGCTTTGTACATTTCCTTACTAAGGGAGGAACTATTGTGTCTCCATCGGTTAGTGTTCGGGCGCCCTGTTCGACTAACGCCAAAAGTATCGGACCTTTCATGAAAGGAAAGGTCGGCGCTGATGCGGCCTTGGAAGGGGCACACAGATGCTTCTCCCCCAATCTTCTGCAGATTGACGGGTGAGGACGGGGAATGTCTGGCGGGGAATGTTTGCGAAGGACAGTCTTTGTTGTTGAGTAAGGGGGACTAATGGAATCGTCTCGTTGGAGGCCTCCATTGGGTCTGAGTCTGAGGGGTCCTGGAAAAGCCTGCGGTTTTTTTTTTTTTTTTTTTTTTTTGTTTTTGTTTTTGTTTTTTTTTTTTTTTGTTTTTGTTGTTTGTTTCCGTTTTCTAATTCAAGATTCTTGGAAGATTTGAGTGATCGTTGAGCTGTAAACTGAAAAAGGCGGAGGAGGTGGGAGGGGGGGGGGGTCGTATATAGAGAGAGAGAGAGAGAGAGAGAGAGAGAGAGAGAGAGAGAGAGAGAGAGAATCTTATTTTCTGAGTTAAAGGTTATAAATTAATTGGTTTGACCCACATGTGTAACAAATGTGGGTGGGGTGGGTGGGTGGGTGGGTGGGTGGGGTGCGTGCGTGTGTGGTAAACTTAAAAGTTTGCATTTTCTCAGCAAGTACACGTATTTGCGCAAAAAAACCTGGCAAAGTGATTAATATTGTTAACAGTCATTTCAGTGTGTGAAAGTGTCACCAAATTCTCATGGCCCTAAATCGACGATTAACATTTTCATCAGTAAAGTAAACACTACAATTTGGTTTAGAAATTCTGATGACTTTCAGTGATTGCCACATTGGTAAAGGACGTGCTTAATAGTGATATTATTTTCCGATTTTGTTTCAAATATTCAGTTACATACTGTGAACATCACACCATTTAATGTCATATCTACCAAGCTAAAGGGGAGATATAGATAAATATACTACTGAACATGGAACGAAGTCAGATCACATACGCACAGTGAAGCGTCTAGCATTTTACGTCAAGGTATTAAGACATTCTGATGGTGCACATTTTGAATACGTGGGCGACGTATTGTTTAAGGATTTGAGACCAAACTCTCCGATAGAAATAGGTCTATGAGATGAACTGTTTGCCTATGCAGACTAAGTAGCCCTCTCGTAATTGACTGAGAGAGCAGCGGTGATCAGATTCCAGATATTTTATACTGTTGTTGTAGGGACAACAAGAGAGAGAGAGAGAGCCTAGGAGGGGGAGGGGGGGTGGATGGGGAATGGCCTGTCGGGGGAAGAGAAATGAAAGGGAACAGTGAGGTGATGGCGCCGAAGGGAACAGAGAAAATGACTGGTTAACTCTCATTCTCAGAAACGCGAACTCGCTGAGTTGTCTGCTAGTTCTAGCGCTGACCGTCACGTACAATTTCAGTGCTTCTTGTCAGGTTTTGTGCTCATTTCCTTCCCCATTCACCGTGTGCTTTTGATCCCACTGTTGAATGGATTCATTACAAGTGAGTAAAATAGGCAAATTTCCTCTTTTGTTCACGTGTGCCGTCACTGTTCAAGAAGCAGGAAATGCATGTTAATTACAATAAAGTGAGAACGGCAGGTTGGTATTTTTATATTATTCAGTGTGTGTGTGTGTGTGTGTGTGTGTGTGTGTGTGTGTGTGTTGCTTGCCCTTTTTTTTTTTTTTTTTCGGGGGGGTGAGGGGGGGGGGGGGGGGGGTCACTATTGTACTTAAATCATAAACGCGCTATAAATTTTGTGCGCGGCGCACTAGATTCGGCTCATAAGGACACCTTGAGAGTTCTCGGTTGTATTACAAATCCTAGTCACAATATCAGACAGAGATTGTCCTTAATCACGTTGATGGCTTGATACTTAAAGCCCTACACAGTTACTCAATCTACTAAAAGCCGGCAGGTTTTCTTTCATGTTTAAGTAAACTGCTGTCTGGAATGGTTATGACATAGTGTCATAGACTAAAAAAAAACAACTCTGCCGCAAAAACAAATTTCAATAGTTCGAGGAGTACGCTTGGCTAGTTTAGATCAGTCTTTTGATACATGACTTGGAATACTTTCGAAGTACTTTCGAAGTGTAATCCAGGCATTTTCATTTCTGTGTAGTTCTGTTCTTCGACCTGCGTACAGCCGTGGTGAGGTCTTCGCGGTCGTCGTGGCTGTAAACATCATCACCTGATGTGGGCGATCCAGATTAATCAGTTCACGCGTTGTAAGATGGGGCAACAGGGAGACAGCTCCGCAGATGAAGTGAAAGGACTGGTCACGGAGGAAAGTAGACACTGACGTCATTTGGGATCATAACTGGAAACAGAGCCATGTACTGAGAGAAGGAGCAATTTGGAAACAGACGTTTGATGATCAGAAGGTTCCAACGATAAGGAAGCACCTGTGACAAAGAGTGTCCAATGGCCGAAATGAATGTCGTGCCGGTGAAAGGATTCCAGTGGTCATTAGCCACAGTAAGCCCCTGTGACGTGAAGCGCCAATGACCATAAAAAACTGGCACTTAATCACAAGCGACAAAGAAAAGTAGGTACCAGCAATCATTAGCCATATTAACCACCAGTGACAGAAACCCTGCCAAATGATCATCGGACCATGGTAACTACCAGCCATCCAAGAAAAGGAATGGAGAAAGGGGGGAGAGGTTGGGTGGCGTCCAACGATCAACGACCTAGTACTGGGCATAGGCATTGATTTCCTACTCTCCTGGTTCCGAAGACTGTCAGGCCTGATCGATGACAGATGATGCGGACTACCTCCATTCTTCAGGTCTTCATGTGGGACGACTTGGTCAGGACCAGCCCGTTGTAACGAGCACGGACTGTGTGGTTAGAGGGCTAATGACTATTGATGAATGAGCAAGGGGGGGGGGGGGGGGGGGAGGGGGGATGCTGGTGCACTAGATGAGCTGAGCCTTCGTTGTTAGGCAAGGTTGACGAACATTTTTCTTCATGGCCCAGGGGTGGGCGTAGGATGATACTTGGCTTGAACATCATCAGTAGCTAACTTTTTTCAAATTATTCGCAGTATTTCTTATTAGTTTGCCCTGCCTTCGTCCGTCTCTCTCTCTCTCTCTCTCTCTCTCTCTCTCTCTCTCTCTCTCTCTCTCTCTCTCTCTCTCTCTCTCTCTCTTCAAAACATACGTGATAAAGAAAACTGCTCTGGCGGTAAAAAGCAAATAGAAAAAAAAATTAAATGAATAAAAAAAAGTTGGATTTGGGACGATGTTATCATTTTGTTACGCTGTTCAAAATTTCATTATTCGTTTCATTAATCGTATCCTTATTTTAATGTAAACGTATTGACTTCCGCCTGATGAAGCGGTGCCCACAATGTTTTCCATCAGCTACAATATGCTGGCGTTGTCGATCGCATCATTAAAAATGAAAAGCGATATCTCTTCCCGGTGATAAGAGAAGGGAAGGGACGTAATCTCTCCGGACAATAGCAATCACAGTAATTGCCCCTCGGGCCGTGAGCTTCAAGACAGACCAGCATGTGGCTCTCACGTTCGTCCTGTCTTTTCGGTGCGCATTGCCTAGAAGGAAACCAACGCGCTTTGATTGGTAGAGAGAGAGAGAGAGAGAGAGAGAGAGAGAGAGAGAGAGAGAGAGAGAGAGAGAGAGATTCGGATGATTTATTCACATAGGCCTAGGCCCCTTACAAAGGGGTATGTAAATAGTACATTGGAAAGAAATGTATGCGACATGTAACAAAGTATATCAAATTAAGACAAATCATTTGTAACTTTTAAGAGGTAGCCATTTCTCTAATTTTAAATGCCTTATACAAAAATAACGAAAAATTTTATAACATCTATTGTTGAAGAAGACGACATCAATAGGGTCAATCTAAATAGGGAAGGCTGTCTATAGAATTTCGGCTTAATCAATTCATTTCTAATGTCCATGAGAGTTGGACAACAAAGAACAAAATGCATCTCATTTTCTTGTGACACTTTACAAAAAGGACAAAGCATATCATTGTCATCAAAATCGGTTTTGTATCCAAATTTATGTATTGCTAAATCCGATATCCCAAGTCTAAATTTTGCCATTATGTATTTAAAGTGTCTATCCATTTCTAAAGTTATATAAGGTTTCAGATCATGGGAATTACCAAACTGTCTGTAAAAATCAAACCTTTCATTATCATGCACATGATTTAACCATTTTTGCCAACGGCAGTCAACTAGTTGTTGACGAAAAGCAACTTATAAACTGTTTTAACATTTCCAACCCCCTGATTCAGCCATACAAAACCAAAACCATATTCAAAAAGACACATACGAACTTTACTAGCCCAGTTGTTTTTTCCTCTAGAATCAAGATCATAAAACATATTATAAGCTTTACGAGGTATTCTATCCTCTTCCATATGGAGTAAATTATCGGATGCATTTAACGGCAGAAACAATATATATAGGAAACCTATTCGTCTCACCATGGACAAGATCATTAGGCGTCCGTCTATCTACACCTAGAATTTTTTTTAAAGCGAAAAGATGCACAGATTCACAATGGATTGCAGCGTTATCTAATCCCCATAATTCCGATCCGTACTGTGCAATTGGCTGCACTTGACTATCGAACAGCTTGCAAAACACATGAAAGGACGTATTGTTGAAAACATGTGACTTTTTCATAATACAAAACGATACATTTTTGGCCTTGCTAGCGCGAGATCCTCGCAGGCACTATCAAAACTCAGACGACTAGAGAAAAGTATACCCAAATTTTTATAGGCATTCACAACAGGCATGGGAGCATTATTATATAGCCATCGTTCTCTTGCACTCTGATAACAACCCTTACGAAACACAATAATGTTACTTTTAGATAAATTAACTTTCAGCTGGAGCGATGCAGCTGAGCGGCGGTGTAAGCTATTCAGTTGTGCCTGTAAACCAATGACTGTCTCTGATATCAAAATCACGTCATCAGCCAGTAAACAGAATAAACAATTCAAATGCATCAGAAGTCAACAAACCCCCGTGTCTCCCGTTATTAATTACCTCAGTTGCTAGCTCGTTGATGAACAGTGAAAATAAAACTGGACTACAGGCAACGCCCTGTTTAATCCCGGCTGAACAATTGATATAATCTGTGAATTTAGCTCTACAACGAGCTTTAGCTTTCACCTCATTGTACATACTTCTAATACATCTGTAAAGTTTACCCTTAATACTGTCTTTACTCATAATTGGCCAAAGGAGATTTCTATTAATGGAATTGAAAGCTTTTTCAAAATCAGTGAAAGCTACATATAATTTCGGATAAAAAAGAGAACTGTTTTTGAACTAAAAGCCAACAAGGTAAACATGTGATCAACAGTCGAAGAACCCTTTTTAAACCCAGTTTGATAATCACCCGTAATATTTTTATCCTCAATCCATTCTTGCAGTCTGTTATTAATTATCATCCCAAACATTTTACTACTAATGTGGCTAAGAGAAATACCCCTGTAAAATTGGCTAATTATTGATTCTGTCCAACTGTCTGGGAACACACCATCATTAAATAATTTGTTGAATAATTTCAGACAGAACTGCACAACATGGGTAGAGAATTTTTAAATAGCTCTCCAATAATTCCCTCAGGACCTTGCGATTTTTTTTTAATTTTTTTAATTGCTAGTAATACTTCCTCTTCACTAATGGAGCGATTCATGTAACCATCAGAGTCATCTTCAAACACCTCTTGATCTAATTGAATATCATCGTTGGATTGTAACAATGCTTGAAAATGCTGAAACCACACATCTATTGTAATGTTATTCCTAGACTGTTTTTCTTTGTGGTGATATCCTGTGGGCAACATCCCAAAACGCTTTCTGAGACTTTATAGATGTAACAAGCTTATCTATTATTGGGTTTATTGAACTCCTTTCTCTTTTCTCTTTAATAAATGCTTATATTCACGCCTAGCTATCACATATGCAGTCCTGTCTGTGTCTTCCAACGAACGGCGACTAATTCTCAGCAGCCTCCTGGTCTTTCTTTTCTCAACAAGACATTCTTGGTCATACCAGTCTTTTGACGCTTTTTCTTTCTTATCGTGCACAGTTTTTCATACATTCAGCGCTTTCAATCAATTAAACAGTCGTTAAACATATTTAGAGCATTGTTTATATCAGAATCAATTAAACTTATGGCAATATCAAGTTTTCAACTCGAATTTTCATTATCTAATATATCACTAAACAACGAGGAGCATTCATCTTTCCAAACTATTTTTCTATTCTTTCTCCTTAGAGAGAGAGAGAGAGAGAGAGAGAGAGAGAGAGAGAGAGAGAGAGAGAGAGTCAGACAGACAGACAGACAGACAGACAGGCAGAGCATTTAACCTTGGAAGCAAAGGTAGCTCGATGCTGACCTATCTTTCTCAACACCCTTACCACTTTTCGGATTGGGTACCCCGGTAAGACCCATAAGAGACACGGAAAGGCAGGTTTCAGTGTATTGCATTTTTGTATTCCAATCATTGTTTGTCTTATGAATTAAAACCAAAAAAAAAAAAAAAAAAAAAAGAAAGAAATTGCATTTGCAGTTCACGAACCGTTCTGTTATTTGCGTGTTTTCATTTCTAGTAGAGCTTAATCCCAACAATTCCTCGTTCTTGCGGATCGTGAAACCATGGAGGGAAGAAAAACGATGCAGCGTTACGAACATAAGAAGATACGGGACTGGCAATAGGCAAAAGTACCGGGAAAAAAACGTGTCGTAAACACTACGTCTGTGACAGAAGGGAGGGGTGAGGAGTGGCAGGGGCTGCCATTTGATCGCAGTTATGCTCAACTCATTTCACAGACGGTCGGACGTTGTCAAGGACCTTGTCACCATCCATCACGTGACAATGGCCGACGCAGAAAGCGCTGTGCCACAAGCAGCGGCAGCAGCAGAGATGTGACCCGGGGTGTTAGCCCCGTGCTGGGCCAGCTGTAAAGCAAGGCCACAGTGCGCTGCCAGCAAAGCTTAGGAAGGCAGGGCGGTGAATTGAAACAGCGAAAGCCATGACTCCTCGTTCGTGTTTGGAGCTCTGTCCCTGTTGGGCTTAGGGGAGGCTTCAGGGGGGCTCTGTGGAAATCTTACCGGTGGTATTGAATGGAATTCAAACAACAGCAGGGGGGGGGGGGGGGGTCTTGGTGTTTAGATAGAATCTCTCTCTCTCTCTCTCTTCTCTCTCTCTCTCTCTCTCTCTCTCTCTCTCTCTCTCTCTCTCTCTCTCTCTCTTTCATTTTTTGAAGGGAGAAAGAGTCATTCGTTTTTGCATCAGGTAATAAATGTCGAGAACGATCCTACAGTTCGTTTGTTCGTATATTATGGAAGAGTTGGGTGAAGATGCCAGTCTTGTTCAAACACGTCTCAGTCGCCATGGCTTTTTCTTCCTGTTTGTCGTAAC
>JADBJO010000059.1:482500-485000 GCA_016801955.1 Conus betulinus
GTATGCTGCGTTTGGTTGGATTTTATCTTACATGACGACACAGCCGTACGTGAAAGTGACTGTGAAACACACACACACACACACACACACACACACACACACACACACACACACACACACACACACACACACACACACGCACGCATCCACGCACGCACGCACGCTCGCACGCACGAACGCAAACATGCACGCACGCAAGCACGCACGCACGCACACATACACACACACGCGCGCGCGCGCGCGCGCGCATACTGCCTTTCTTTTATCCTCCTCCAATTGCTCTGTCCGCAACCACAACCCCTCTATTATCAATTGAAAAATCAGTCTGGTCGCAAACCTACCATAGCATACTTGACGTTTGTAGTGTTTGCCTGCTTCTAATGTTTTACGTCGATTTTAGACACAGGCTGAGACTTTTTTTTTAATGTAAGTCTTATCTTTGGAAATGTTTACCTCATTTAAGTTTACTCAGGGGGGGGGGGGGGTGAGGGGGGGGGGGGTGAGGGGGGGGGGGGGCAGTTTCATAGCATTACGTACCCGTCCAGCACGAACTCAGATTCTAGGCATTGTTTTGCTGGGGTTTAGGTTCGTGGTCATTTTTCGTTTAACTCTGTGAAGTATCTCTTTTCCCTTTTTAGTACTACAGTTCTCTAGCAGATCAGACTAATAGTTGCCAGAGCTGCCTTTTTTTTCGTATGTGCTAAAGAAGATATTCTTGTGTGCTACTTTCTGTGCACCGAAGAAGAAAATTTTATTGTGTGCTAAAAAAGATACTCTTGATTTCCAAAGTTTTCATATCTTTTCCAACATTCGATCACTGTCGAGTGAGACACACTGTGCCATGATTCGCTGAAGAAGATGATGTTTATTTCTAAAAATACTTTACACAACGCTTCAACAACGGGAGCCACTTTCAAGTTAGACAAGCAGTACCAAGCTGCAGTTTGTTATCTCTCTCTCTCTCTCTCTCTCTCTCTCTCTCTCTCTCTCTCTCTCTCTCTCTCTCTCTCTCTCTCCCCCACTCCCCCCACCTACCCCAACTATTGCCCATTTTCAACTCACCACAAACCCCGGATCTCTCTTTCTTTTTCTCTGTCTGTGTGTGTGTGTGTGTGTGGTGTGTGTGTGTGTGTGTGTCTCTCTCTCTCTCTCTCTCTCTCTCTCTCTCTCTCTCTCTCTCTCTCTCTCTCTCTCTCTCTCTCTCTCAGTATCGTTCAGTTCATTTTTGAACTCGGCAAACTATAGCGATTTGCTCACTACTCTGTCCAAAATGCTTTCCGAACAAGTCATGCGGGCAGTGTCTAAAAGTCCTGAAAGAAAGATTCCTGGATAGCGTTACACAAGACTTCTCTGATACATTACAAGAAACGCGTGTCTTGTCTTCGTTCATCGCTCAGAAGATAGGCCGCAGGATCCAAATCTAACCAAACTGTGAAATACGATCATTGACAGCATCGGAATTTATTTTGGGGTGGAGGAGTGGTGGGTTTCTGGGGTGGGGAGTGGAGGGCCGGAAGTTGGAGGTGGGGGGAGCTTTAACAGAATGAGCAGATGTGATTTGCAAACACAGATTCTGTGGTAGACGGGGTTTTTATCTGTTTAGAGTGGTTTCGTTCTTGTTTATTTTTTGGTTTGGGTGGGGTTTTTTTTGTTTAGGAAGCTTCTTTGGTCTGTTTGTTGGTTTGTGTGTGGGGGGTGTTATTGTTAGGGAAAGGGAGGGACAAGTGAATGAAGAGGATGGGGGGTGTTGAAGGGAAATGAGGGGGGGTCCCATTGTATATTTTCGGTTTGTCGGCCATTTTGATTGTCGGGTTGTTTTTTTCTTCAAACTATCAAACATTATCAGCTACTTGAATGGATCCATGTCTATGTCCCCATCAGATTGATTGCTTAGTTCCTGCCAATGACTGTCTATCCGTGTGCGCTTGTTCAAGCCTCCAGTCATACTGAACAGTGTGCGTTACGTCAAAGGCCACTAGCACACTGGTCATTGTGCGTTTCGTTTAAGGCCCGTTGCACACCGATCAACACACGTTTTATTAAGACCTCAGCAACACTGATCAGTGTACGTTTCTGTAAGGCTCCTCCCACACCGATCAACGTTTGGTTGATTAAAAGCTCCTTCCAAACTGAACGTCGAATCGATACCGGCAAGTCACACTCATTCAGTCGAAGCGACCGTTTGGTTCATCGTCATGCGGCTACGAAAGTCCTGTCAGAACTTTCAGAGCAAGACAAAAGCTGACCAATGTCCAGAAAGCGTTCAAGTGATCAGATTGTGTCAACAAATGTTGCTAAACATAGTCCGTTCTCGCAATAGACAATTCAGCATAAATATTGTTTTACTTGGGTACATGAACACAATAGATGTTCCCCTCGTACACCGGTATTGCAATCTTATCGCACAGCAGAATTTGATTGTTATTTATGCGTGTGTGTTTCGGGTAGGACATGGTTGTGTGTGTGTGTGTGTGTGTGTGTGTGTGTGTGTGTGTGTGTG
>JADBJO010000059.1:490000-492500 GCA_016801955.1 Conus betulinus
AGCAAGGCCTTGTTTAAGGAGTCAAGTATTTATAGACAGGCACGAGTAGATTGTTTTGAGATTTTAAACGAAGTTTCTGGTGCGTTTTTTAGAAGATGTATATTAGAGAGATGCATGAAAGTTTTGTTTTGTTTTGTTTTTTTCTTCTTTTTTTATGATGATGACTTGTGAGCTGATTTTAACGTGGTGACAGCCCTGATATGGCCCTTCGCGGTCGGCTGGGCTATAAGCAACATTACCTTACCATCAACGTACATACCAGATGGTTCCATGCAGACAAATCGAAATGAAAGGAATGGGACTATTTCGGGGGAAACCACCTGGCGCAAAGAGAGGGTCACGGGGTCAGTTCGAAGGCCTGACATTTGACAGCAGGTAAGGGATAGCTCGTGTTTATCCAAACTGTGAATGATTCATCAGGAAAAATCCCTAAAAACAAGTGAAATGATTGATTGGGGGGGGGGGGGGGGGGAGTAGTAGTTCATTTGATCTGTTATTAGTTTAATATCGTTTTATTTGGCTCAGTTTTGTGTTACACCTCAAAACGCGTGAATGGATTAGTGGTTCGGTGCAAAATCCTGATTGTGATGCATGGCCAGTTTAATCCACGGCCTATCGCCATTACGGGGGAAACTGACCCCCTCCTTCCTCTTGCGCCCCTTTCCTGCCACCCCTACCCCCTACCTTTCCTCTTTCCGTCTTCGTCGTGTGACAACAGATGCATGAAAAGAGGAAATCAGTGGTGTTTTAACTTCTGGGCAGTTCGGAGATGGAGGAGGCTGTCGGAGAAATCGATTGGTTTTCCTCCCTTCTGTTGGCGATCTCTCTCTCTCTCTCTCTCTCTCTCTCTCTCTCTCTCTCTCTCTCTCTCTCTCTCTCTCTCTCTCTCCGTGAGCGTCAATGAAAGGTAAACTTTAAACCTTTCATAACCTCAGTAGCCGAGCGGTACTTGTAGTCGTAAGGCCACAGTAGCTGCTGGGCTCCACAAACATGCCATGATTCGTTTTCCCGTTTGTGTGTACAGTTTCTACTTAGTTTCCCCCCCTCATGTCTGAACAGTTCATGGAATACGTTTGGGTTGTATCATCTTTCAGATGTCCGTGAATCATATCAATTTGTTCGGTGGTTCAACAGTTACAGCCTTTTAAATCCAGTAGTCTGTTTGGATTTGTGCTATCTTTAAGTTGCATAAGTGATATCAGTTGGTTCGGTGGCTCAACAGTTACAGCCTTTTAAATCTAGTGATCTATTTGGGTTTCTATCATCTCTAAGATGTATAAATGATTACAATTGGTTCTGTGGTTCAACAGTTGCAGCCTTTTAAATCCAGTATCTAATCTGGTTTTCAGCTGCTTGCAGGATGGGAGTCGCTGGCACTGAAGGGTAACAACCCTGTTCTGACCCGTGAATCAGGAAGCTAGCTGTATGGTGGTCGCATGAAAAAACAAAATTGATTGTATAGTAGCTTGCTTACGTACCCATTTCAAGTCAAGTCAAGAACACTGTATTATCTCCAAAGAGAAATTAAGAGTGGCCATAAAAACATGTCTCTGGATCTATATTTAACAAATCATAAATCATGAATCACACCCCACCCATCCACACATATCCCCACTCACACACTCAGAATAATATATGCACACACATATATACAAACAAGCTTTCTGAGTCGGGTCTTGTTGAAAGTTCAGTATTGATCCAGTAGTTTGATGGAATTGGGAACGAAACTGTTTTCAGTTCTATTTGTTTTGAAATTTGGAATCTTCGTCCAGAGGGTAGAACATTGTAGTTTTTTTTTTTTTTTTAAAGAACGTCAGAACTGTTGGCAGCATGTTCCCAGCTTTTCGTGTGACACGACATTCATGCAATTTATCTGGGTGTATTCAACTGCATGCATCATTACACGGACAGTATACTAAAGTAATATTTCGTGGTGGCCTTCTTAATTGTGTGGTAGCCCACTTACTTTGGTCAGTTCCGTAGTTGGTTACATACGCTATCTGTTGGCTAGGCCGCTTAGTGCCCATGGCCCACACACTGCGTGGCGGGCTCTTAGCAATGAGTGTTTACCTCCCTTCTTTCTTGCACACCGTTATTCAATCGGTCCTTTTCCACGCGGTGATTGTGATTTGGCGCCGTAATGAAAGTGCCCCTTTATTTGTTCTCTTTGCTTCGCCCACAAACCTTGTTCCCCCCCCCCCCCCCCCCCCCCCCCCCCCCCCCTTTACAAGTGGTTACAAGTGGTTAGGCACACAACAAAATCGCTAGGAACCATTTCAAAGCCGAAGCCGACGGTCTGTTGTTCGGCGGAACCGTTCACGTTGACTCTGACCTTTACCGAGTCCGATCAACTGCTTCATCTGCACCACTGTTCGTTTATCAGCGTGGATGGAGCCTTGACCCGTGTCCAGGGAAGAAGAAAATCGATCAGCTGCAAGGCTGACTTCAGCCTGTTCGAAGTGAACCAGCACCCTGGGGTAGCGGACGTGATTGAAGCATT
>JADBJO010000059.1:505000-517500 GCA_016801955.1 Conus betulinus
TCTTCTTCAGAAATGAAGAAGAAGGCTTCGTGACGAAAACTTGAACATTAAAGTTGTTCCTGCGGAAAAGACGTTCAACTTGTTTCAGTATGTATTTTTATATATATATATATATATATATATATATATATATATATATATCCGATCAGTTATGTTGTGTGGGGGAAACAAATGTAGATTATCATTTTTCATATATTATGGTAATCATTTTGACAAGATTTGAAATTGAGAAGAAGATCGATTTTAAATGAAGTAAAAGGCAAAAATGTATATCATAAATATGAAAACTTTCACTAGCTGCATGAGAAAACCATTGCAAACAAACTGTGTGAGAAAACCATTGCGAACTGTTTCGAAGATAGCAAACAAATTGCGTGAGAAAACCATTGCGAACTGTCCTGAAGGTAGATTTATATGTATCGCGTGTTTCGAGACTTTTCGTCCGCTGGTCCTTTTGGCGTCAGATAGAGACACACCACAGTCCATAATTCTGTGGTGTTCCGACCGCCAAGAGTTCGAAAAAGAATCCAACATCACCCCCAAAGCAGCCAGCGAGAGGTAGTAGAATTAAACAAAACGAAAGTTTGGAGAGGAAAAAAGTTGTTGAAAACTAAAAACATTACGCAAACAGTATAAAATGTAAGAGACAATAATCTTTGAGCCTATGCTTGAGGATGCATTTAAGGATGCAAGGGAGATCAAAAGATATGGAACAGTCTGAGTGGTCAGCTCTGCTGTTCAATAACCCAGGCATTGTCAGCGGCTAAGAATTGTGCAGAACAACCTTTCCTTGGATCTCGTAAGAGATGCAATCACCCACTGATATATATATATATAATATATATATTATTTCATCTTCAAAAAAAAAAAAAAAAAAATTTTTTCCCTCTCAATTTCTAATCTTTGCCAAATCATTACTATAATGATGGAAGAATTGTTAACCTGCACTTGTTTTCCCCCACTACTTAATTGTTCAGCATTATACTGTTTGGTCAATCAGTGGGTGATTGCATCTCTTACGAGATCCAAGGAAAAGGTTGTTCTGCACAATTCTTAGCCACTGACAATGCTTGGGTTATTGAACAGCAGAGCTGACCACTCAGACTGTTCCGTATCTTTTGATCTCCCTTGCATCCTTAAATGGATCCTCAAGCATAGGCTCAAAGATTGTCCCTTACATTTTTATTGTTTGCGTGATGTTTTTTAGTTTTCAACAACTTTTTTCTCTCTCTCCAAACTTTCGTTTTGTTTAATTCTACTACCTTTCGCTGGCTGCTTTGGGGGTGCTGTTGCATTCTTTTTTTCGAACCCTTGGCGGTCGGAACACCACAGAATTATGAACTGTGGTGTGTCTCTATCTGATGCCAAGAGCACAGACACAATCAGCCGTGTCTCCCTGATGAGTCCGATCCAGCGGACGAAAGGCCTCGGAGCAGGCGACACATATAGATCTGTCTTCCGGAGGGATTGCGATAGTTTCCTCATGCAGCTAGTGAAGGGTTTTCATATTTATGATATACATTTTCCCATTTTATTTCATCTTCAAAAAAAAAAAAAAAAATTTTTTTTCCCTCTCAATAATCTTTGCCAAATCATTACTATAATGATGGAAGAATTGTTAACCTGCACTTTGTTCCCCCACTACTTAATTGTTCAGCATTATACTGTTTGGTCAATCAGTGGGTGATTGCATCTCTTACGAGATCCAAGGAAAGGTTTGTTCTGCACAATTCTTAGCCACTGACAATGCTTGGGTTATTGAACAGCAGAGCTGACCACTCAGACTGTTCCGTATTTTTTGATCTCCCTTGCATCCTTAAATGGATCCTCAAGCATAGGCTCAAAGATTGTCCCTTACATTTTATATTGTTTGCGTGATGTTTTTAGTTTTCAACAACTTTTTTTCTCTCTCTCCAAACTTTCGTTTTGTTTAATTCTACTACCTTTCGCTGGCTGCTTGGGGGGTGCTGTTGCATTCTTTTTCGAACCCTTGGCGGTCAGAACACCACAGAATTATGAACTGTGGTGTGTCTCTATCTGACGCCAAGAGCACAGACACAATCAGCCGTGTCTCCCTGATGAGTCCGATCCAGCGGACGAAAGGCCTCGGAGCAGGCGACACATAGATCTGTCTTCGGGAGGGATTGCGATAGTTTCCTCATGCAGCTAGTGAAAGGGTTTTCATATTTATGATATACATTTTCCCATTTATTTCATCTTCAAAAAAAAAAAAAAAATTTTTTCCCTCTCAATAATCTTTGCCAAATCATTACTATAATGATGGAAGAATTGTTAACCTGCACTTTGTTTTTCCCCCACTACTTAATTGTTCAGCATTATACTGTTTGGTCAATCAGTGGGTGATTGCATCTCTTACGAGATCCAAGGAAAGTTGTTGTTCTGCACAATTCTTAGCCACTGACAATGCTTGGGTTATTGAACAGCAGAGCTGACCACTCAGACTGTTCCGTATCTTTTGATCTCCCTTGCATCCTTAAATGGATCCTCAAGCATAGGCTCAAAGATTGTCCCTTACATTTTATACTGTTTGCGTGATGTTTTTAGTTTTCAACAACTTTTTTTTCTCTCTCCAAACTTTCGTTTTGTTTAATTCTACTACCTTTCGCTGGCTGCTTTGGGGGTGCTGTTGCATTCTTTTTCGAACCCTTGGCGGTCGGAACACCACAGAATTATGGACTGTGGTGTGTCTCTATCTGACGCCAAGAGCACAGACACAATCAGCCGTGTCTCCCTGATGAGTCCGATCCAGCGGACGAAAGGCCTCGGAGCAGGCGACACATATAGATCTGTCTTCGGGAGGGATTGCGATAGTTTCCTCATGCAGCTAGTGAAAGGGTTTTTCATATTATGATATACGTTTTCCCATTTATTTCATCTCTCAAAAAAAAAAAAAAAATTTTTTTTCCCTCTCAATTTCTAATCTTTGCCAAATCATTACTATAATGATGGAAGCATTCGCCGTATTGCGCAGTACGACTGAACACGCGCGCGCGCGCGCGCAACACACACACGGACGCACGCACGCACACACATACACACGCTTGCGCGCGCACGCACACATGCTCGCGCGCACACACACACACTCTCCCTCTCTCGCAGATAGGGAGACAGAGAGAGAGATGGAGAGAGAGAGAGAGAGAGAGAGAGAGAGAACAAAATTTTACTCTCCAGGCTACCAGCCTTGGAAATAAGGTCAAAACACAATGAAAAGGAATACAATGAAATAATGCAAGGACCAGAGAGAGAGAGAGAGAGAGAGAGGAACAAGAAAGAAAAACGCGGCAATAACCCAATGCCCGCTTGAGCCTGTCTCCTTCAATGATCCCACTTGGTCCTCAATGTAAACAAGATAAAAGTTGTCTGCCAGGCCCGAACGGGAATCTTTGTTTTAATGATGCTGTGCTGTTGTTCTGGGTCCTGTGTGCCATACTTAGAAATGTCTGTCTGATTGTTTCGCTTTTGTCTGTATACAGCTCTTTTTACTTTTTGTTTCTTTGTTTGTTTGTTTGTTATTGGTTGATAGATAGGTATGTCGGTTGAGTGTGTATGTGTGTGTGCGCGCGCACGCACGCGTGTTTGTGTATGTGTCCACAGTGCTAAGCATACACACACACACACGCGCGCGCGCGCGCACACACACACACACACACATACACACACACACACACACACACAGATATCTAGATACATAATTATAGATATATGAAAATGACTTCTTATTGGTGCACATTCTTTTTCTTAGTACAGCTTTTTTTTCTTTCTTTCTTTCTTTTTTTTATTTGGATGCAGTATCCATACATGGACACGCCTTCTGATTGCTCCACGGTCTTTTCTACCTTCGTGGGTATTGCTCTCGTTTTTTTTTATGTTCTGTCGTTTTATTGTTCCTTTTGTTCCCAGTAAACCATATGTAGAAACGCCTTCTGACAGGTGCAGGTCTTTCCTAAACTTGCACTTCCCACTTGGTATCGTTTGTTCGGAAGTCCGCGGTGCATCCGAAAATTGAACCATCGTCTCATCGGTGCACGCGCTTCGTGGAATGTGTCTTCTCTCTCTCTCTCTCTCTCTCTCTCGGCGAAGCTCCTGACCGCTGCTCCAACAAGAGTCGCCTGTCGCTATCCGTGAACCGTCCGCGTGAACTTTACACAGGGGCTAATTAGATTAATAGCCAGCCCGTGATCGATGGCCCCGCTTCCCCCTGCCACTCCATATTGGCAGTACCCCCGTTTGCCGTTTCTCTCTCCCCCCCCCCCCCCCCCCCCCCCTGCGGTTTTCTGGTGGAATTAATGATGATTGTCACACAACCAATAGACCCAGCTGCAGGTGGGAGTGGGGGGTACTACTACTACCGCTCGGGCGGGAAGCGGTGGAATCTTTGCAGAGTTTTTGGTTCGACGGACACGTGATGTGCCACGTGATAGACCGTTATCTTCCCTATGATGATGACCTGGGTGAACAGTTCGCTGCTGGGAAGAGGAGTTGAATCCGACCTCGTTTCTAGGAAGTGGTTGTCGAAATTGACAGTTCTGGAAACCCTGCTGTATAACAGGCTGGCTGGCTGATAGATAGATAGGTAGATAGAGAGGCAGGCAGGCAGGCAGACAGATTCATTCATTGATAGATGGATGAAGTGAAACAGAACTGGTGAGGAAAAAATCCATCGCGATTTCTCAAAAAAAAGTTAACAATCGACAGATAACAGATTGTTCCAAACCGTGGCCCAAAATTGAATTGAATACGAGAAGGGGAAAAAAATCGGCAGATGAGTTTGAATAATGAGCTTAAGTACAAATCAGAAGGTGTCACTGACTTCTGATTGCAGGAAGGCAGAATCCATAGTTTCAGACAAAGGCATGATCCACAGTCAAACAAACTGGCGGAATCCGCAGTGAAAGTAAAACGCCAGACTTTAAGGTCGAACAAATCGGACTGAAAGCGCGGTCAAACAAAAGAAGCGGAACTTGCAAACAAAAACGGACAGAATCTGCTAGTAAAAGCGGCAGAATTTTTAATCAGACAAAACAAAACCCAGCAAAAATAGGACAGAATTGACACTCAAACAAAACAGGTGAATCCAGAGTTGAAAAGACCAGAATCCGGAATCATGTTTTTAGCGCACACACACACACACACACACACACGCGCGCGCGCGCGCGCGCGCGAAAATCGAACAAATGACCCGAACACCTCGTGCGATTTCTCCCATCGTGACCCTATCACCACCCACCCACCAACCTTTCCATTACTTTTCCCTTACCTCTCTCCCTCTCGTCCACAAATGTGATTCCTTAACGGAAAGAGGGGTGTGATGAAGAAGGAAAGGGGGTGGGTGGGGGGATGGGTGTCTTTGCGGGGTAGGCCTTGAGATGGGAGATGGGAGTGAGCGGGTGGGGGGGGGGGGGGGGGGGGGGGGCAGGGGGGGGGGGGGGGGGGGGGGGTAACCGGACGAAAGGCGGAGTTTTACATCAGACGAGAGCAAGGTATGCAAATGAGCAACCCGGCACCAATACATCTTTGTCTTCACGTGGCCCGGTGTGATGATTTGCATAACGTCTCGAGGGCCATTGCAAAAGGGGGAAGTGACAGGGTGGAATGGCAGCGGAGAGGGTACACAGACTTGATGGGAGACGGTGGAGGAGGAGATAGGCGGGAGGAGTCGCGGGGTGGGGGGGGGGGTGGAAGTCAGAGGAGGGAGAGAGGGGCGGGGGGAATCAACGAAGGAGGCTGGGAAAAGCCGGACGGTGTGCAATGAAAATCAGCAACCACACGAAAATATGCCCCCCACCTCCCACCCCCCCCACGCCACCCCCCCCACTCGCCTCATGGTCTCCTCCCCCACCCTTTTCCCATTCGCAACCTGCGACCTTCGCCCCCTGACCCCCATCCTTTGCTCCACCAGGGCTCTCACTGGCACGCCATTCTCCCGTCGGGAGGGGACATAACTCTGTGTGTCCTTCAACTGTGTGGTCTTTGAACACCTTTTCAAGGTTATATAAAGAGGGATGACTGACCGCCGCCGACGGCAACCGAAACAAGAGTACGATTTGTTCTTGTTGTCACTCGGTGACATCACTGATTGCACTTTTGTAATATATAGATATTATCCGTGTTATTATCATTGAACGGAGTACGTGGGTATGTGACATAGGATCCCGCTAGAGTAAATTTAAGGATTTTTCATATATCTCTCTCTCTCTCTCTCTCTCTCTCTCTCTCTCTCTCTCTCATGTCTGTATATGTGTGTGTGTGTGTGTGTGTGTGTAATCATTTTCTTGTTACTTTTGCTTTTCTTTTTTGTTTTGCGATTGTTCTTCTTGTCAACCCGTTTTTTTTTTTCCCTTCTGTCGTTGTTGCTTCTGTGACTGAAATAAAACTATAGAGCTTTAATCATATTGAACCACCAAAAAAAAAAAAAAGAAAAAATCGTAAGCTGTAACAAGTTTAACCAGTCAACCAAAGATCTTACTTCATAAGAAAATCAAACACACGTGGAATTATCCTGTAAAATTAACACGACCGTGTCAGTATTTGAGAATTCTAACTTTTGGTCAAAGGTAAGGAAAATCCCGGACCGTCCTTGATATTCTACGACAAGCTCGTGCAATAACTCCCATTCCAACAAAAAATACGGGGGAGGGTGAAGGGCGGGGGGGGGGGGGGGGGGGGGGAACAACTCTAAAATTCAGTGAGCGATGTTTTGCTCTTCCCATCAGCTTGCCAGCAAGCAATCAAAAGATGCTCGTGAGAAATTACAGAAAACCCTATTTGCATACAAGAATGTTATTTTGATGTCCCCATCTTCCATAGAGATCATTTGATTTTGGAACATTTATAACAATGTTTCGTGTGTGTGTGTGTGTGTGTGCGCGCGCGCGCGCGCGCGTACGTGTGTGTGTGTGTGTGTGTGTGTGTGTGTGTGTGTGTGTGTGTGTTTTTAAATGTTGACATTAGCATTTTTTAGTCAGTTACAAGTGCTAGAACAAACGAACTTGGGCAAATAATAAACGTTGATCGGAACCTTCAGGCCATCCCCTTGCTGAAAGATTTCGTCTGATGGCGAAAGCATAAAACCAACGATAAATATTTTCAGCGTTATTTTCAGTCTTTCCAAATTGTCACTTGTCAGAAAATGTCATCAGTCACAACTGCTGTTTATTCTGCTAAAAGATTATTGAATACCACTTTTGTGCGCACAATGCGAACAGAATCAAGATGAAGTTAGACTGCATCCCTAGAAGAAATTTCGATTTCCAGATTCAACAAAATAGAGCGTATGTGGAGAGTAGATATTTTGCTCAATGTAGAATTAAGATAAGCTACCTGTAAGCAGGTTTACAAGGATACTTTAAGCAAAATGGCATGAATTTATCATGTATAGTAAAGAAAGACGTTACGCCTGGAGAAAGATGTAAATCAGATAATTTTACTTTTTTTAACAACCTATCTGGGAAAAAATTTCTATCTTAAAAAAATGACATTATCGCCAAAGTGATAAAATGTAGGTGCTTAATCGAAGGAAAATTCTGAATGAATATGTCAAGTAAAATAATCCACAATTTGTATGATATTACAGTAAACTGGTGACACATATTTACAATACGGCTGGATTGAAAATAAGCTTGCCACTCAAGAGAAAGTGGTCTTCCGGTACACAGAATTCACTACTGAAATGACGTTAGCAGTGAAACCTACGTCTTGAAATAGGTTCCTTTCTAACTACTTCACTCATACGAAAGAAAAAAAAAAAATCATATAAACAACTGATTTACAAAACAACATTTATTCACTCTCACCTAGACCACCAAATAAGCCTGTATCTATCTATACTCATGAAAAACAACAACCAAACTCCTTTTCTCACCTAAGGGCTAGAGAAAGAAAGCTAAGAAATAACTTTTTAAAAACTTATCACGCAAAGGGTATAGACAAGAAACAGAACCTCAAATCACCAGCCCTCATGTTAGCAACTGTTCACACTCAGAACTAACTCTCGTCTTTTGCCCTAGTGGTGTCTCATCTATGTGTCTCCCTTCTTAGCTATACTCATCAAAGGACGTTCACGCAGAGTCAAGTTCAGCATTGTTTAGAGCCAGCTTCCAACCCACCCCACCCCCTCCCCCCTTCCGCCATCCCTTCGCCCGAGAGTCGTCTACAGCGCCACCTTTTCCCGCGCAAACACAGCCAGAAGCCACCAGCACCGTACAAAGTCTTTTACTTCCTTCGGGAATTATGGGAGCGGAGACAAAAAAAAAATGGAAGGGTTGTCTTTCCTGCCGTCCCCCTTTCTTCCCTCTGCTCCCCTTCCCGTCCGCATTAAAGAAGCGGTCTCGGGGATTCTCTTGAAAAAGAGGCAGAGTCTAGAAGGGGTGTGTGTGTGTGTGTGTGTGTGTGTGTGTGTGAAGAAGATTGTTTGGGGGACATGGGAAATCCGTCTGTGTGTCGAAAAGAAAGAGTTCAAACAACTTATTCTTTCTCTCCAATAACAGAATTTTTTAAGTTACAATAACTGCACGAAGTGTTTTTCCACAAGTAAGGCTGTCCTTCCGAACCAGACGGGGGTAGTAGATGAATTTTTGAAAATGCGAGATTTGTTTTTTTCAATTCAGATTTTGTGAACTGTACTTCTTTACAAATTTTCGAGTAAAGAAACAGGCTCGTCTGCAAAGCATTGTCACAGCTTACGATACAAAAGAAACGCCTCGAGAACAATAGTATGACGATATGTAGAAGTCACAGGTCAATTATGAAATCCATCGGCATCTTTGATACAAAAGGAGGCAACACTGGACTGTGTGGCCCCACAGCCCTGTCCACTCAGATGGGAGGGAGCCTGCCATGGCCCAGAAATCTCCCAGTGATTTACGTCCTTTGAACGAGGGATCCAACCGTCCCTCTATCTCTGAGTCGTCGGTCCGTAATGCTCGTGCCCAGCTAGAAGAAACGACCTGTCCGGCATGTCGACTTCAACGAGCTTTAGATTCTCTACGCGTCCGTTGGAATGGCATGGTCACGTGAGGACGTGAGTGCCGGTCATGTGACGTGATGGCGGATCAGCCAGGCTGGAGAGTGTGACTGATGAGGGAGCTCCGGCTGCCGATCCCCGCCATTTGTATTCAGCCCCGTGGTCCGAAGTGTCGGCGGCCTGATCAGTCAGTGAATTGATCTGTGCATAGGTTGCAGGAGGCAGGCCAGTCAGGGCAGCCCTCTCCCCTGTGGTCATGTCTGAAGGAATTCTGCTTCCTTGTCTGTGACCTTCTTCCGTGACACGGACACATAAAGTTGGGGTTTAACTACCCTGGAGTCTGGGGAAAGAGCAGGGTGGGAAGAGGAAAGGTACGTGGATGCCATGATAAAGCTCGTTTTATTTCCGTTGTGGCGAAATCTTCATCTGGTCTTGTGATCTGTAGGAAAGGAGAGGTATTGACAAACTGTTGTTAGGACGCAGTCAAAATAGTTATAAAAATACATGGATAGACATCTTCGTTCACACAAGAGACCAAAATAGGAATATAGAGGAAGTGAGGGCGTTTCTCTGTTGTGTCCTGAAGGTTTGGTGTGTGTGTGTGTGTGTGTGTGTGTGCGCGCGCGCGCGCGCGCGCGTGTGTGGAGTGATATCAAGTGACAGGTTTGTATTGTACTTTCTTTCACTATATATCCAGGTATCATTCAGGCCCAAAAAAAAAAAACCAAACGGCTGTCATTTTGCCGTTGATGCTGTCGTTAAGGACGCTATTGTGAAGAAGAAAGCTCTGGACTGTATTGCCCCACAGCCCTGTCCACTCAGGTGGGAGAGGGAGCCTGCCATGGCCCAGATCTTGCCCAGTACTAAATGTCCTTTTAACGAGGGATCCAACCGTCACTTCATTCCTAATTCATCGGTCTGTGATGCCCATGTCCCATATGAAAAACGGCCTGTTCAGCATGTTGACTCTATAACGAGCTTTAGACTCTTCACGCGTCCGTTAGAATGGCATCGTCACGTGCGGGCGTGAATGGCGGTCATGTGACGTGATGGCGGATAAGCCAGGCTGGAGAGTGTGACTGATGAGGGATTCCGGCTGTCGATCCCCGCCATTTGTATTCAGCCCCGTGGTCCGAAGTGTCGGCGGCCTGATCAGTCCGTGAATTGATCTGTACATAGGTTGCAAGGAGCAGGCCAGTCCGGGTAATGTCCGAGGAAATTCTGCTCCGTTGTGTTTGACCTTCTTCCGTGACACGGGCACATAAAGTTGGTGTTTCACTACCCCGAGTGCGGGGATAGAGCAGGGTGGGAAAAGGAAATGCAACGTGGATGCCAGGAACAAGTGAATGTTATATGCGTCGTGGCAACTCCTTCGCCGACTCTTGCCGCCCTTAGGGAAGGGGAGGTATTGATCACTGTTGCCAGAATGCAGTCCAAATGTATGTGCCTTCGTTTATTTCAGGGACCAAAAATAGGAAGGTAGAGGAGGGTGTGGGGGATACAGGTAGTTTTGACATGTTTACTCTTCATCTGGTGCGTCTTGAAGTGTTGGTGTGTGTATGTCCGTGTGTGTGTGTGTGTGTGTGTGCGCGCGCGAGCGCGTGTGTGTGTGTTGTCTCACGGCAGGTTTAAACTGCACTTTCTTTCACACTTCATATGCAGGTATCACTCAGGCCTGAGAGAAGCGAATGCCCTGCCGTATTTGGCTTCGACGCTGTCGTAAAGAACACTGTCGTGGAAGTAGAAAACAGTGGACTGTGTGGCCTCTCAGCCATGTCCACTCCGTTAGGGAGGGGGCCTCCACGGCCGAACAGTCTCCCAGTGCTAAATGTCGTTTTGATAACGGATCAGACTGTCCCTCCATCCCCCAGTCATCAGTCCGTGATACCTGCGGTCTGGGGGGGGAGAGCAGGTGGGGAAAGGACTGGCAACGTGGATGTCTTGAAAAAGTGACTTGTATTTCTTCTGCCGTGGCGAATGAATCATGCAGCCATTCTTGCCGTCTGTAGGGAAGGAGAGGCATTAACCGCTGTCGCGAGGACACCGTCCAGATATATGATGTTCAAGTTCACTCCAGGGGCCAGAATAGGAATGTAGAGGAAGTTTCAAACGTATTTTGGCATGTTTAGTCTTCTTTGGGCTTGAGCGTTTGAAACGTGTGTGTGTGTGTGTGTGTGTGTGTGTGTGTGTGTGCGCGCGCGCGTGTGTGTGTGTGTGTATGTGTGCGCGCGCGCGCGCGCGTGCGTGTGTGCGAGGGAATGGTGCTCACAAAAATTTGACTCCACGACTAAGCCATTATTGTTGTCAAGAAGGGAATTCAAAAACATCATGTCACCAGAGACTATGATAGGAAAGTAGAGGAAGTGAGAGGGTATGTTTGACATGTTTACTCTTCTTCTGTTGTGTCATGAAGATTGGTGTGTGTGTGTGTGTGTGTGTGTGTGTGTGTGTGTGTGTGTGTGTGTGCGTGTGCGTGCGTGCGTGTGCGTGTGTGTGTGTGTCTGTTTGTGTGTATATATGAGTGTGCTATGTGTATGCACGTGCGCACGCACGGAACAAGAGGTTTAGAGTGACCTTTTTCTTAACCAACGGCATAACGTCCGTTTATAACTTACAGCTTAGAAACATAAACTATGACCTCTGAGATAATGGTAGTGTCCCACCTTAGGAATAAGCAACTATCAGGTAAAATGACATCAAGCAACAGACACCATACTAAAGATGTGGAGTAAGCCTGGTGATCCCGGCGGCACGGCACCTGGTGCCAGGGATGGACCAGTTTTGTCCTGGAACTAGCAGAGGGATTTTTGTTTCCGTGGGAGACGAGGGATGGCGGTAGGGAAGGATGTGGAGTGGTGTGGTGCGTTTTGGTTTCCCTGCAAATCTTTCGACAGGAAAAACAAACAAACTAAGGACGAGTGGTTGACGGATGGAAGTTGGGTGAGAATGTTCAGTCGAGGCGACGTTAACGATAGTGCAGCACCACCGCCACAACACTGACAGGGGGAAAGAAGGAAGTGTGTGTGTGTGTGTGGGGGGGGGGGGGGGGGGGGGATTACTGTCTTTCCGTCACAGAGGGAAACAAGCAAATTACTCCGTGGTGTAGTACAGTCATCTCTCATTTTTTGAAGATGAGGAGAGGGCTTAAGAAGATTTGGGGAGCATGGATCTGGACCCTGTAATCCCTTCGTACCCCTGGACCGACCCCTGTGAGAAGTGTGGATCTGGACCCTGTAATCCCTTCGTACCCCTGGACCGACCCCTGTGAGAAGTTTGAGATCTAATTCCAAGGAGACAGTGTTAGATACGTCACAGCTTCAACGAAGTGAGGGTTTCAACAGAACTGGTCAACAGAACAGCCGGAAGGAGTAAGGAGAAAATGGGGGAGGGGAGAAGCGGGGGAAAGGGGGGGAGAAGCGGGGGAAGGGGGGAGGGGAGGCACGGATGATGCTGAAGCAGAGAGGCGGTTGCGAGATCGAGGATAAAATGTTTGGTTGGGATTTGGGGAGAGGGGTGG
>JADBJO010000059.1:522500-527500 GCA_016801955.1 Conus betulinus
GGCCTTGTCATTTTCCTTCTGCTCCTTCTCTCTTCTTTTTTCTTCGTTGCCTGCCTCTGTCGGTCTGTCTGTTTGCCTGTCTTTCTCTGTCTGTCTGTTTGCCTCTCTCTCTCTCTCTCTCTCTCTCTCTCTCTCTCTCTCTCTCTCTCTCTCTCTCTCTCTCTCTCTCTCTCTCTCTCTCTCTCTCTCTCTCTCTCTCATGGTTTACGTTCATAATTTCTTCGTTGTATTCACTTCCCTTCTGTCATTTCTGATTTGTCTTGTGTCTTTTTTTTTTTTCGATTTTTTTTTTCTTGATTTTCTGTACTCGTTTCTTTTCTGTCTTTATGTTCGTGAACTTCATCTTTTCATCATTTTTCTTCTTCCCTTTCACACCTTGCTCTCTTTCTCTTTATCGTCCTTCTTTTCCCGCACCTTCTACTTCTCTCCTCCTTCTACCCTTCTTTCTCCTGCTCCTACTCCTCCTCCACCTCCTCCTCCTCCTCCACCACGTCTTCTGTTCCTCTACATCTCTCCTTTGTCGTCCTCCTTGTTCTCCTCCTCCTTTCCCCCCTCCTCCACCTCATTTTTTTTTTTTTTTTTTCTTATTGTCTTCTATCTCCTCTTCCTTCCCTTCGCTCCTCTTTATCCTCCGGCTCCGTCTCACCTTCCTCTCCATCTTTTTCATCCTCTTCTCTATCATCCTCTTTCCTCTCGCCTCCTGCTCCTCCTCCCTTCTCCTCCTCCTGTATCACCTTTTTCCTTTTCTCCTTCTTCTCCTGCTCTTCCTCCCACGTTTTTCTCCTCTCTCCTTCTCTTCGTCTTCTTCCTCACACCTTCCTCCTCCTCTCCTACTCCTCCACTGCTTCCTCCTCCATCACCCTCTCCTCCACCACTAACTCCTTCACTTACTGCTCTCCTCTTTCTTCTGACCCCCTCTTACTTATTCGTGTGTGTGTGTGTGTGTGTGTGTGTGTGTGTGTGTGTGTGTGTGTGTGTGTTTCTTGATTTTGTGCGTTCGTTTATTCTTCTTTCTTCTCTTTCATCGCCGTGGTCGTCATTTGTGATTTCATTTTATGGCAACCGCTGCAAGACGAAGAACAAGAAAAGAAACGACAGCAGGTAATTAACTTGCAGGGACGGCATGCGCACTTAGGTGGCTGAATTATCACACACCTGAACTTTTCTTAATCTCTTCCTTCTTTCTTTTTTTTTTTTTCTTTCTTTCTTTCTTTCTTTCTTACGTTCTTCTCCATGTTCTTTCACACTTTTTTCTTATTATTTCTTCCTCTTCTTCATTTTTGTTATCCTTTTTCTTTGTTTTTCTTTCTTCTTCTTTTCCTCCTCCTCCTCCTCCTCTCTCCTCCTCCTCCTCCTCCTCCTCGATCTCCTCCTCTTCCTTCTCCTCTTCCTCCTCCTCCTCGACCTTCTTCTCTTTCTCCTCCTCTTCCTCCTCCTTGACCTCCTCGACCTCCTCCTCCTCCTCCTCTCCTTTTCCTTTTCTTCTTCTTCTTCTTCTTCTTCTTCTTCTTCTTCTTCATTGTCACCGTTTTTCTCTTTTGTCACGTTCATCACTGTCGTGTTCTTTTCCTTCGTCGTCGTGGAACTGCTGCTCTGTCCTCGTCCTCGTTTTTTTCTGTGAACTCACCCGTCGCCCCGTCTACCGCTTTGTCTTCTGTTTACGTCCTACTTTTCTCTGTCGGCTCATTCGTCTGCAGTGCGCAGTTTTGTGTGTTGCCGTCGGGTTCTTGTTTGTTTCGAATTTTCCTTTTGTTTTTCTGTCCTTTTAGCCCGTCTCTTCCTCGCTTTTTATACGCCTGGACAAACTTTTGAATCAACCCCTTAACTACCCAGCGCCGTCTCTTCCTCGCGCTTTTTTTGTAGGCCTGGACAAACTTTTGAATTAACCCCTTAACTACCCAGCAGCGAGTATACTCGTCAGAACGAGACTGTTTCATTCCTAAGATAGGATGTGCCAGACGTACGAGGCACCAGATACACTAGCACTCTGTCTTGTCTTGTTTTACATAGGACAGGATGTGTTTGCTGAAAGAAAGCAGTCACTGTTTTTGTGTGTTTAAACAGAGTTTGGTAACTGTCCTTCAAACGCACATCCCCTGATCTGCATTCTAAATGCCCATCACGGCAAGAGAGGCCACAAATCATAGTCTGGGACATCTGGAATATCAAGAGCGTGGAAGCGGGCTTTACCAGATGTGGTGGATGACTGGGAGTGTACGGCAGATCTTTGAAAATGGGGAAAGCCATCCGGAGATGAGGTCAGGAAGAGTGGTGCAGACCGGATATTGTACTCCTCTCGCGTTCATCAAAACAGAGGATTGTAATTGAATTCACAGCGCCATACACAGCTTTATTTTTTTCTGTCCCAGACACTTAGTGAAAGGGGCGAACAAACAAGGCTTACACATTTCTAATCCAACATTTTCGTTGCTGTAGTCCAAGCAGAGGCATGTATCAAACTTGTGTGCTAGTTAACTAGGGAAAATTAACTTCCCAGAAAGTGATGATGTCATTTTTGCACAATTGTGTGTGTGTTGTCATTGTTTGAATATCGCCTGACCTGCCTTGTGTACAAGCTTTCATGCCGTATCTACATTATCTACAGGAAAATAAACCTAGTCGTGTTTGGTATTAAAAGAATTGTTGGGAATTCACCTATTCAGTCATCTCTAGACCACAGATATATTACATTTTTTTTCATGACAACCACTAATTATCAAACTAACAGCCCCACTTGAAATGGCCGCTCAGCAATGCCGAACACATTGTTGCCAGACCGGTTTTACACAGATGACATTCAGTTCGCCAAGTACAGCATGGTTAGCTGGCTGGTGGGGGAACAGCCTGCAGAAAACACTCCTTTCCCTGACCTGCATTCACAGCTTGGCCTCTGCAGCTGCGGGCGAGCTGTAAACTCCCCTGCCTCTCAAAACTAAGTGGCTTGCTCTGAACAGCTGTGCATATGAAAGCACAACGGAGCAGGTTCACATCTACACGACAGGGAGGTATGACAAGTCTAGCCAGAAGCTTGAAGGAATCTGGCTTCCTTGAAGAAGTCCTTGCTGTAGAGATTGGTTGGAGCAAGGGGATTTACAGGTTCGTGACCTCGTGAAACAGCTTGCGATTTGTAGTAAGAAGAGGACTAGAGCCCTAAAGGCGATGACAGAGGCATCTGAAAAGAGCTGCAGCTGTATTTGGTCAAGAATGAATAAACATGGGTTTCGTAAGGCTGAAATTGTCCCACTCTGAGCAGGTAGGTGATGGATAGCGATGTAGGTAATACATGCGTCTAAAAAGGTACGCCTTGAGACGCCCACCCATCAAAAAGTTGGGATTCAAATCTCGGCAACGCCAGGTAAAAAAAAAAAAAAACATTCTTCGTCAAAAGGGCGTTAGGAGTGTGATGACCTGGATGCTGTCCGCTCCTCAGAGTGTGAGAAGTTCGGGGCCAGGCTTTTGTCTCAGAGGGTCTTGTCTGCAGACCTGCCGCTGTCAAGTTGCCCCTTGAGTTTTTTTTCCCACTACACACACACACACACACACACACACACACGCACACAAAGCGGTTTTGTCTGCCTGCTTGTGCGTCTTTGGGGTCTCCCTTTGTTGTTCAATATACAAATCCACAGTAATCACCTGATTCACAAATTTGATTATTCATTAGTTATTCTGAACAGTTAAAAAGCGAATCATATTTGTCCAACAAAGTCGCATTGGTTACAGTCGCATTAGACCATACAGTGCAGTGAAGCCATGTCGAGATTCGAAGCGAGTCGAATGCGCCTCCGCCGCTGGCCTTTTCAGATAGAGTAAAAGTACGGTGCTTACTGTCAGCAGGATTAGCTCCGTTGGAAGAGTGCCAGACTGGAGGTCTGAACCTTGGTTCAGTCCCGGGTTCCTACACTTTTTTTTCTGCAGAAATTCGAAGAAAGTCCAGGGAGAGGGTAGCAGCGACACGGGGTTAGAGGGAAGGAGGGGGCGGGATAAGGGAGGGGTTGGGAACGGGAGTGGGGTAAACGGGGGAAGGAGTAACGAGGAGGAGAGATGGGGGAGGAGACGGTAAAGAGGGAGGGGGGGGGGGGGATGGCAAGTCAGACACGAGGAAAAAGTTTTTGAATATGATGAAGGAGCTCCTGTCGGAGAAACAATGTAAATTTGTATAATTAGAGTTCCTTCCCTTCCATCCGAATCCTTGCATGGCTAGTCCTTCCCTTCATTCGGGTTTGTTTTTTTTTTTTCACCCAAAGTCTTCCTAATAATTGCATAAAAACGAATGACATCCGCCTTCTCCTTATTTCCTTTCCTCCTTGTCTTTTCTTCTTCTTCTTCTCCTTCTTCTTCTTCTTCCTCTTCTTCCTTCTACTTCCTCTTCTTCTTCTCCTTCTTCTTCTTCTTTCTTCTTCTCTTCTTCTCTTCTTCTTTCTTCTTCTTCTTCTTCTTCTTCTTCTTCTTCTTCTTCTTCTCCTTCTTCTTCTTCTTCTTCTTCTTCTTCTTCTTTTCTTTCTTCCTTTCCTTTCTTCTTCTTCTTTCTTCCTTTCTTCTTCTCCTTCTCTTCTTCTTTCTCATCTTCTTCTTCTTTCTTTCTTTCTCCTCTTCTTCTTCTTCATCTTCTTCTTCTCTTTCTTCTTCTTCCTTCTTCTTTCTCTTCTTCTTCTTCTCTCTTCTTCTTCTTCTTCTTCTTCTTCTCCTTCTTCTCTCTTCTTCTTCCTCTTCTCTTCTTCTTCTTCTTCTCTTCTTCTTTTTCTTCTTCTTTCTTCTTTCTTCTTCTCTTCTTCTTCGTTTCTTTCTCTTCTTCTTCTTCCTCTTCTTTCTTCTTCTCTTCTTCTTCTTCTTCCTTCTTTTCTTCTTCTTCTTCTTCTTCTTCTTCTTCTTCTTCTTCTCCTTCCTCCTCTCTTTTTTCTTCTTCTTTCTTCTTCTTCTTGTCTTCTTCTGTCATGGCAGGCACGGAAATTTATCATCTGTATCCTTTGCTCTGCGCGCACGCGCGCGCGCGCGCGTGT
>JADBJO010000059.1:537500-545000 GCA_016801955.1 Conus betulinus
TTTTTTTTTTCCTTTCTCCCCTGGCCTTTCTCCCTGTGTTTGGTGGCTCTGGAAGTGAGCAGCAAGAGTCTGTCTGAATTATACATTGGCACCGTAAAGGCCACGGGTCAGTAGAGGCGGAGGGAGAGAGAGAGGGAGAGAAGAGCCCGTGAGGAAGAGAGAACAGAGAGAGTGATGAAATGTCGTGGTTGTCGTTGTTGCTGGTGGTGGTGGTGGCGGTGATTGTGGAGGTGGTGTAGGGAGGAGGAGGAGGTGCAGGAGGAGGAGGAGGGGTCGTGATGCATCATGTTCAGCCTTCTGGAGCGGACGATTCCTCTGTGTCTGGAATGGTGGTGGTGGGTAGTGTTTGTTTTGGTGCTTTTTATTATCTGTTCGTTTTGGAGAGGATTTGTTTTGTTTGTTTGTTTTTTAAGGAGGGTGGGGCTGCTGGAGAGGGGTTTGCAGGAGAGGCTTGAGTACCGAGGGTTTTTATTTTTTATGTTTGGTTGTGCTTGAACGTTTTTGCAGGGGGAAGGTTTTTGTTTTTTGTTTTTTTTTTTTTTTTTTTGTTTTTTTTTTGTTTTTTTTTTGACAGCTCGTTGTATTGTACAACTGTTTTCTCCGTCGGGGTCCCCTCTCCTCTCACATCTATCTCGCTCTCCTCCTTTTTTTTTTGACAGTTGTCTTTTTTTTTACTGTTTCTTCAAGCCTCTCATCTCATCTCTCTCCCGCTCCCTCTCCGTTCTCTCTCTCTCTTTCTCTCTCTCATCCTCTTCTCTCTCTCTGTCGCTCCGCTCTCACTTTTCTCACGCAATCCTCCCGTCGACTCGCTCTCTCTCTTCTCCCTCTCTCTCTCACCCCCCTCCTCCCTCTCTCATTTCCTGGTTTCTCCTCTTCTTTCTCTCTCTCTCTCTCTCTCCCTCTCTCCCTCTCTCGCACCTCTCCTTCTGGTCTCCTCGTCTCTCTCGTCTCCTCCTCCTCTCTCTCCCCGTTTCTCCTCCTCTCCTCTCTCCTCTCCTCATTCTCGCATCTCCTCTCTCTCCTCTCCTCTCTCTCTCCTCTCTTCCTCATCCTCTCTCTCCCTCGCTCCTCCCCCTCTTCTCCCTCTCTCCTCTCTCAGTCCATCTCTCTCTCTCTCTCCTCTCTCTCTCTCTCTCTCTCTCTCATATTTTCATTGAGATCAGTGTCAAGAATGTGTTTACTTTTAGAGGGCTTTTCGACTGAAATCCGGGAAACAAATTAATCAAGGTTTTCAATGGACCACCCGCCCTGGCACGGTGGTTACCGTCGCTGGTTGAGGAGGGCTCGGAGATCGTGGATTCCAGTCCAGCTGGAGGCTGAAAAAACCCAGATATTTGTGGGTAATGTCCTGTGTGGGCCGGTTCCTGCCCCGACTCTGTTGACTCTACAGCGGGTGTCTAAACTTGTGGTGGATGTGACTCTCAGAAACGTTGCTAAAATGTCCTTCCCAGTGCTGTAGGAGTTCGTTCGTATCTTCCGGTTGCGGTTGACATCAGGATGAATAAAAAAAAAAAAAAAAATAGATAACCAAGAGCAAAGGTTAGCCAGGTTGTCTCAGATCTGACTGAAGTTCTGTGGCGTTTTTTCATTCTTTCTCCTAGATCATCTTAAAACAAAAATTCAGAGCGCGCGCGCGCGTATGCGTGTGTGTGTGTGTGTGTGTGTGTGTGTGTGTGTGTGTGTGTTGTGTGTGTGTGAGTGCGTGCGTGCGTGCGTGCGTGCGTGCGTGCGTGCGTGCGTGCGTGCGTGCGCGTGCGTGCGTGCGTGCGTGCGTGCGTGCGTGCGTGTGTGTGTGTGTGTGTGTGTGTGTGTGCGTGTGTATTCGTGTGTGTGTGTGTGTGTGGGTGTGTGTGTGTGTGTGTGTGTGTGTGTGTGTGGTCAAGCCCATCATTATCCTGCGCTGATGGTGACGACGACAGTTTCGATTTTGCTGTCCACGTCCACTTCCATGTCGTGATGAGTTCATGACAAAACCTGTAGTTTCGGCAAGCTCATTGGGACGGTTGTTGGATGGGCGTGGTGGCGTTCTCTCTCTCTCTCTCTCTCTCTCTCTCTCTCTCTCTCTCTCTCTCTCTCTCTCTCTCTCTCTCTCTCTCTCTCTCTCTCTCTCACACACACACACACACACACACCACACACACACACACACACACACACACACAAGGAGAACGTTTCACTACACTTCCTCGGCTATGCAGTTATAGTCGTCAATGGAGGAGGGGGGGGGGGGGGGTGCTCAGTAGCCGTTGTCTCGCCCGTGTCGCATCAGATCAGGCCCCATGGCACTCCACGGAAGCGAATCAGCAAACCGCGCAGTGTCTCCTCTGGTGGGATGCTTCATGACGATCGGGTATCAATAAGCTCCATGTGGGGTGCCGATGCTGAGGCTGCGTAAAGTCTCCTGAATGTAGCTGTGGTGGGAAGATGAAAGGAAGGAGAGTGGGGGGGGGGGGGGGGGGGGGGGCTAGGCATTTGCGGCGTGAGAGTGATCTAGGGTGGGGAAGTTCAGACAGCAAAAGAAGAGACCAGAAAGTTTGAAACAGGAAGTCGAAGTTGGAATAGGCCATCTAGCCGTCCTTTTTAATCGATTTATCTCCCTTGAAAACGATTTCTGTCTATAAAGGAGGACAGGATGGAAGTGTGGTCATTTAGCTGATTTTACTGATTTCTCTGAGTAGTATTTTACAGAAAGTACCTATGGTTTCCGTGTTCTTCGTGATCTTTCTGAATTCTGCCGTGTGTGTATTCAGTTGTTAGAAAACATAAAATTACTACTTATTCTCTCTCTCTCTCTCTCTCTCTCTCTCTCTCTCTCTCTCTCTCTCTCTCTCTCTCTCTCTCTCTCTCTCTCTCTCTCTCTCTCTCTCTTGCTTTGCCTTTCTCTTTTCTCCATTCCTTTCCCCCTTATACTTTTTTTTTTTTTGTTGATCAAGTCTTCCGTAGCAGTTGGCTTAGAAATTACACATGGTGCGCGTACATGGTGTGTGTGTGTGTGTGTGTGTGTGTGTGTGTGTGTGTGTGTGTGTGTGTATTATGTGTGTGTGGTGTGTTATGATGTGGTGTGGTGTGTGTGTGTGTGTGTGTGTGTGTGTGTGTGTGTGTTGTGTGTGTGTGTGTGTGTACACGTGCATGCACGCACGTGTATGTGATGCCTGGGATTTTAGGGAGTAGTGACAGGAAACAAACCGTTTTGTATCTGAACGACAAATGTTGTTGTATGTCTCCCCAATCTTTTAAAAAAAAAAACAAAACCAAAGACGATATAAATTAATAGCATTTCTGCAGACACGTAAACTGAAAGAAACAACGAACCAAAACGAAAGACAGAAAGGAAGGGGAAGGGAGGGGGAGGGGGGGAACACGTAGAGATACTTGTGTTTTACCTTGACTTTCATTCCTCGTCTTGTCAGACTGGGAGACACGCAGTCAGCGAGCCTGGCCAAAAGCCATCCTGCAGGGAACAGTTTGGGGAGGACAGAAGAAAAGATAGGAGGACAAAAAAACCTTAAGGAGTGGTCAGGCCTGTCTGTCATTGCTTCAGTGGCCACCCAGATGGAGGGATATTGCCCGGAGATCAATAGACACGCACACCCGGGGTTCCAAGACAGCTGGGTGGCGGAGAAGTTGCATTCCTCCGTCTTCCTCTAGGGTAAACAAAAAACAAATCATTCACTCCTTTAAATACGCGTGGTTCTTTAAAAAAAAATATTCCTGAAAAGAGGGAAATAAAAATGTAAGGACAGGTAAGGACAGGTTAGGAAAGAATGAAAGATTGGGAAGAAAGACAACCAGATAGAATCAGAGAAATGAAAAGCAGGAAGGGCCGGGGAGCGGAGGGGGAAGAAGCTTGGGGGGGGGGGGGGGAGGGGGGAGATTCGTGACTGGTGTTTCCAGGTAGCACCAGTTTGTCTGTGAACAAACCTGTCTGCGTGCTGAATTCACAGACTAGAATTTATGGAATACTAAGTTTCCGTGAAGTCAAACCAAGCAAACGTGATTTGTTGTTCCCTAGGAGAGAGAGAGAGAGAGAGAGAGAGAGAGAGAGAGAGAGAGAGAGAGAGAGAGAGAGAGAGAGAGAGAGAGAGAGAGAAGAAAGAGAGAGAGCGCACATGCCGTCCATGCAGTCTTCTTTCTTTATTTCTTTCTTTCCTTCTTTCTTTCTGTCTTTCGTTCTTTCTTCATTGTCACCTTTTTCCTGGTCGTCACCGTCGCAGTTCCTCGGCTACAACGTTTAGGTCCTGCTAACGATGACATTGTTGTGTACTGACCATGTCCAGTCCCACCAGTAGGATACTCAGGTTCCAGCTTCGGGAGGGAATACACAGGGTCCCTCACACAGACGCGAGTCCGTCAAAGAGCAAGCCATGCGTGACTGTTCGTGCACCTGCCCGTTAGACACCCAAACATGGCGTGGATATCCGAAAGATGCATGAGCATGGAACGCACGGCGACGTTGTAGTCACTCATGCAGCGGCACCTACAACTGTGCAAACAAGCCGTGCTGTTCGTGTGTGTGTCCTCAAGGACAACGAGGGGACGACCTCACGCTGGGTGCAATGATAGTGGGAGGAAAGCAAGGCAGACGAAGGCCGGAGATGTTGACGGAGCTATAACGGGGAGAGGGAAGGTCAAGGACCCCGGCAGTCGTCCTTGGGATTTAGTAGGCAAGGGCGACAGGGGGGGGGGGGGGGGGGTGCGGGAGGGTGTCCCAGGAAGGCATCGATGGTGTCTGTCGATCCACTTTACACAGCTGTGTGTTGGTGATAGTTTTGTGCATTACATGTGACGCAGAGTGTTGATATGTTAAAGGAAAGGTGACAATGTGTGTGGCACACACAAAAAAACACCCCGCGGCCTGGCAGTGTTTTGTGGCTTGTGTAGAATAATAACCGTGATTCGAGATATACGACGCTATGATGAAATGCTCCTTTCTCTGTCAGTATATGTAAATCTGTGGATTATTTCGGTCGAGAAAACCTCTCTTGTCTGTTCGAGCTTCATGTTTTCTCCTTTGTCTTTTGTTTACACTTGGAGGGAAGGTACCTTAGTCAACGTTGACTGACGTTATTAATGTTCTGATCACACGTTCATTTCTCTTCTTTGGAGATAATAAAGTATTCATATCATATCGTATGTTTTCGTTGCAAAATCCTCATTCTGAAACAGCAAAGTGCATTGTTCTGTTCCGATACTGGCTGGTCATCTTTAAATCGTGAACTCGCTCGTTTCGTGGAAACAAACACCCTTCACCCACCCAGCCACCCAAACCCACCTCAGACACTTTCACCTTTTTTCTGTTCGCAGTCTTTATTGACCGTACTGAAATATTTCAGTTTCATTCAGAGTTTGAACCCATCAACCTATGTGAACAGACTGTAAATAAATGATCCAGTTAACGAACCTTGATTTTTTTTTTTTTAATGCATCTTTTCCATCCCACCAAGAGAGAATAACTTTCACCACACTCCCTTCATAAAAACCGAGGAGATTTCACTGCCCCGGCTGACGACTTCTTTTGGGAGGAGTCGTTTGTTTGTAAACTGGGAAGGCTTTCGGTGTTTTTTTTTGTTTTGTTTGTTTTTTGTTTTAGTTTTTCTTGCCTGCAAAAGATCTCAGCTATCGAAACGCGTTGCTATTTGTGTTAACGTTTCTTTGTTACATTCGTCTGGCGTCTTGGTGACATATTTGTATTCTCCATATCAACCCAAGCCAACAGCAGACCAGATCATTTCACTTGAATAGGTGCACACAAAACAGACCGGAGGCTCACCTCTTAAGCGCACATGAAACATAAGAGTGAACCAGACTGACGCTATAGAGAGCACGGACCTCCACTAAGGTGGATCTGCAAATCACACTTGGATCTGCCGCATGGACCGGATCGGCAGCAAAGTGTAATGGATACGTGTTGAGGGCACGTTTCATGTGCCCGCTAAGATTCCTTGACATTGGTTCCGTAGTTTCAGCGTAATCTGGCTGACAGACCAACAAGCAAAGCAACAGACGTAGGTGAAATATAACGTTCTTAGCGGGGGTCATTAAAAAGAGGTATACAATACATCAAAGACTGAAAGGCAGGAGAGAAAACAAGCTGACATTCTCTAAAAGTAGCGTACAGGGTGAAAGTCATGTAGGGCGAAGGCCGCAGCAGGGGCAGTGGAGTGTCAGAGGTTCACCGTGACCAGGGCACGGTATGATGCAGGTCGGAGCCCATCTCCCTCCTTCCGCCGCCTTTAACATTCCCTGACCAGAATCATACACCTGTTTTTACTGCTGGTGGACAGAGAGGGTTTTCAAGCCGAAAACAAATCCCATCCTGCGGGTGGTTCGAACTCACTACCATCAGCTCCACAGGCAAACGCTCCAACCAGTTGACTCTAGGCTCGTGCACTGCATGCTAGAGGTAGAGCCTGTTTTTCCTGTGATGAGATTTGCAGGCACGGCCATCTCTGTCATTAGAGGACGTTTGTATCAGATCGTCTTCAAATGGGCATTTCACACACTGATGGAGGGAAAAAACATTACTCTGAAACCGGTGAAAGTAGGGAAGAAGAGAGACCTGGAAGGGGTTTCCAGCGCAGGAGGAGCGCGCTGCCAGCTTCTACGTATATGCAAAGACGTAAGCTCGCCCTCTGACATTTGTGACTGCCTCACTCCAGGATGAGTCTTTAAACCTGCGCTACGGTCAAAACAAATAGCGTCGCCTAGCAGATCAATACGGGGGGTCATTAGCAGTTCCCCGTGAGATAAATGAACGGTTTAGCAAAGAAAAGAAGAAAAGAATGGAAAGGGGAGAATGATAAAGGAAGTGACTGCCGGACACGCAGGACTGAAAGCACTCAGCATCCACTTCCAGCCGTGTGGTAGACGTTTGCTGCTTGTTCTGTGACAAGGTCTGCATGCTGTCTAAATCCCGTGGTAGCGGTACCCTCAGAGCCATTAGGCTGCATCACACATCTACCTCTGTCCGTCCGTCCGTCCGTCGGGTGACGCAATGCCCTCCATCTTGGCTTCATCCGCCATCATCCGGAAATCAATGGCAGCCGGGAAAGACGGGCGCCGGGGTGGTAGTCAATGGAAGGGGTGTAGTCTGTGGGCATTATCTGGGGATTATAGGGGAGGACGAAGCTAAAGGAAGACATCTCTGGGGATTTGGATGGCATGAAGGGACCCTGGGGAGGCAGTTCGTGAGCTGTAATGGCGGACACGCGGAGCAGAAGTGCACCCTCAGGTGTGCCAGACAGATCATCCATTGACCTGAGAGGGAGGCAAACAGAAATACGCCGAGGGGGGGGGGGGGGGGGGGGGGGGGGGGGGGGGGGGGGTTACACACCGAGTGTGTAACAGCGTGCGTGGAACACTTCTCAGTCTTTCGTGGGTGTGACGATAAACCCAATTTCCTTGCGCGGTTTTACATTTCACGCACAGAAAAGAACCCCAGAGCAAGCAGGGAATTGTTCACGGACAGATAATAAAGGAAAATCCGCTGTCATAGGCAGA
>JADBJO010000059.1:550000-570000 GCA_016801955.1 Conus betulinus
ACGCACACACACACACGCGCACACACACACACACACACACACACACACACATACGCGCGCGCGCAAACACAGACACAAACTCTTACACAGCCCGTTTTAATTTGCTTTTTTGTTGATTGGTTCATGTTTAGTCTAATATCACCATTGTTGTGAACAGACGTTAAATTAAATCGATCAAATCTTCCCAGTTCCGCAGAATGGGGAGCAGATAATTACAACAGAAAACGTCTCTGTCTTCGCCGAAATAACTCCGTTGACCTTGTCCAAAAGTTTCCAGTGTCGATACGTGTACCTGGTAATCAATGCCTAATACCTAGTAATGAGTGGATTGCCACATCGACTATGTTGATGTGACTCGCATCCAATAGCCAACTCGTTCGAACACACAGCTGACGTCGTATTGAAGATAAGTTTGTTGCTGTTTGTTTGTTTTCTGCCCCCATCGTCTGTTCGTCCTCAGTGGCATTGCGCCTACGCCGTTCATTCCGACCCCCGTCCACAGACCCAACCCGGCCCGATCCGACACAGCTCCGGCACCGGCAATCCACAGGGAGCAGTCAGTGTCAAGTCGTCAATTGGTACCGACCAGAGGAGACACTGCAGTGCTGCCGACTCACTTCGGTGGTGTTCAGTGGCGCCTGTTCTGATCCAGCATACACAGGACACCACCTACTAAGCCCCCTACAGTAATTGGAGCCGGCGCGAGTGAGCTCTCCCTCCGAAAGGCGCCACCACGTCCGTCCAACGACAGCCCCGATGAATTTGCCGATAACTGTGATCCCGTCGGAAACAAACCAAGGCCATAACGTGGAGAGACAATCGAAATTGAGGTCACCATGAGAGCAGGGCAGGAGGAAGGGCCACAGAAATTGAGACTTTTTTTTATATATATAGATATGTGTAATGCATATTAATGAGGATGATGAAGATAATGCTACAGTTTTCTATTTAGGTTTGAGACTGCATGACAGGGCTATACTTGACGCTTACTTTCATAATATACCCCAGCGTCAAACAGGCCCGAGAATTACAGACACCTGCAGTGTTGGTCAAGAAATTTGAGCAGCTGTCTACGAAACGCATCCATTCAGTGGATGAAACTCGACTCTGTGGTCCCAGTGTTCCCACCTGAGCTCGGAGCAAAGTCAACTCTGGGAAGGTCAAGGCAGAAAATCCCACAAATGGCATTGATGGGAATCGAACTTACGACCTCTCAGCCGGTAGTCCGCGACGCTAACCACTTCGCCACGGCAGCTGTTTATCTAGCAATGCACAAAATTTGGCTGATCACTTCCTTCATCCTGATTGCAGGTGAAAATCCCCATCTTGAGGGATCGTGATAGCTTAATCGGAAACGAATCAAGTCTTGGTTTGTACTATTTGTTGTTGAACACTTGAAATACCCCGTCAAGGTGACAAACTGTTGTCTATCGCGGGTATAGCTTTAAAGCGACCAAGTTTTCGTAGAGAAGCGCGGTGGGACGAGATTTATTTTCAGGACGGTAAACCGAAAGGCTCAGTTCTAAACGAACATCTCCCGGTCACCTTCAGCGATATTCCTGCGAAGGGAGACAATCCGTGGAGAATCTGACCGAGATGGTGTGCTCCTTAGTCTGTCGTTCGGACTGACTGGGGTGTTGTTGGTGGCCCAGTCAGTCAATGAAAGCTGCTACAATACCACTTGGTGCTGCGCGCACGGTTCCGGGCTGGTTTGAAAATAATGCTGGTCGTGAACATGTGAATGAATCAGACATAGGCATGAGGAAACGAGGACATGACTATGGGAAGAACTGAAGGCTGTTCCAGAAAGATTGAATGAGGGGGACGACAAAACAGTGCGCGCAGTGTAGTGAGAGAGAGAGACAGACAGAGAGTGTGAATGGATAGAAATGGTGGTCCAGCTCTCTCTCTCTCTCTCTCTCTCTCTCTCTCTCTCTCTCTCTCTCTCTCTCTCTCTCTCTCTCTCTCTCTCTCTCTCATGAGTAGAATGGCCTAACCAATAAAGAGTTAGCCTCCTCTCTCTCTTTCTTTCTCTATCTGTCTATCTATCTATCTATCCATCTATCTGTGTGTGTGTATGTGTGTGTGTGTGTGTGTGTGTGTGTGTGTGTGTGTGTGTGTGTGTGTGTGTGTGTGTGTGTGTTTATGTTCTCTCTCAGTCTCTGTCTCTCTCTTTCTCTGTGTGTGTGTGTGCGCGCGCGCGCGCGCGCGCGCTCGCGTGCGTGTGTGTGACGAGCAAAATGGGCTAATCTACGAAAAGTTAGGCCTCTCTCTTTCTGTCGCTCATTCATTTTCATCCTTAAACGTGTGTTGTCCGTTGTCCCTGTCTTTTCAAGACACCACTTTCATGGCCAGTAGTCACGACCCTGGTTGTGTTCCCTGGTGTGATTGTTGTCTCCGGTCAACCAGGCCTGTCTCCCTGTCACAAGCACGGAGTTCAAGTGGGGCGTGCTGTCTTTGAACGACGATGAGGCTCTCTTCCATTGTTTCGTTCCAGAGTTGATGGCCAAGAGGAAATGTGGGGGAATGTCTCTTCTATCCAGCAAATCGATTAGCTCAGAATGGGCTCTCTCTGTCTTCAGGCGGAAGTCGTTGGAAGATTTATGACGTGTATAGAATGCGGGGTAACGACTCGCCATCAAAGCAAAACAGAAGTCGATCTGGTTATGTGCGTGCGTGCGTGCGTGCGTGCGTGTGTGTGTATGTGTGTGTGTGTGTGTGTGTCTGTCTGTCTGTCTGTGTGGAGGGTGGGGCAGGGGTGTACGTGCGTGCGTGTGTGTATGCGTGCGTGTGTGTGTATGCGTGTGTGTGTGTGTGCGTGTGTGTGTGTGTGGTGTGTGTGTGTGTGTGTGTGTGTGTGTGTGTGTGTGAGAGAGAGAGAGAGAGAGAGAGAGAGAGAGAGAGAGAGACCGGGAAAAGGATTTGGGAGGGGTAGGGACGCGCGCGCGCGCGCGTGTGTGTGTGTGTGTGTGTGTGTGTGTGTGTGTGTGTGTGTGTGTGTGTGTGTGTGTGTTTGTGTGCGTCTGGCATGCATGTTATGCGTTTGTAAGGGGGTAGGGGGAGGAAAAAGGCAAGAGCAATGGTGTCATTTTTGCTGATCAATTCGATCGAAAACCACAAAAATATGTAAACATTTGTTGATCCATGGAACACAACTCGTTGGGAGAGAGAGTGTGTGTGTGTGTGTGTGTGGGGGGTGGGGGGGGGGGGGGGGATAAAAGAACTTATGTCAGTGAAGTCGCTTTCTCGCGGTGAGTAATGCATAGTTAGCATGCTACATAAATATTTTTCCAGTCTAATTCCAAACCATGGCTGTGTATTGTTTTGTCTATTGTCTCTCTCTCTCTCTGCCTCTCTCTCTCTCTCTCTCTCTCTCTCTCTCTCTCTCTCTGTGTGTGTGTGTGTGTGTGTGTGTGTGTGTGTGTGTGTGTGTGTGTGTGTGTGTGTGTGTGTGTGTGTGTGTGTGTGTGTACGTGCTCGTTCACGCGCCAACTGAAAAAACTTTCTTTTCTGTTCTATTTTCCATGCAATATTCATATTGATTACCCACGACTCTCAAGCATGGCAGTGGTGTAATTTCTCCAAAAATCAAGGTTAAAGATGATGCCATGACACTCAGTAGTTTGTCAGTATAGAACCGTGTTTTGGGATTGCCCTTTGTCAGTGTGTGTCCGATCATATGGAACGAAAAAAAAAGAGAAAGTTAAGGAGGAAGAAAAGGAAGAACAATAGAAAGAAGGAAAAGGGATAAACAAAACAAAAACAAAACAAAACAAAACAAACCAAACAAAAAAAAAACAAACCTTCGTGCGTTGTGGAGATCCCAACCATTGTTTATGTGTTCAGGCGCGCAGAAAGTGCGAACACGCACACTACAGATACATTAACCCCTTCATCGCCACCATTCCCAGAGCTTCTGTTGGGTACTAGATTTGCAAGATCGTGATTTTTTTAACAACTTAACCAATTACTGTCATCTATACACCGCGTAAAAGGTGACACAAAAAATATTTATTCCATGCACTGTTCACGTGTGAGAGGAAACCCGAAAGACAATACAGACAAGCCGATTCATAGCACAGTTTTGCTGCTGAAATGTCCACGTCTGCCTTGTGCTGGTTGTGGAAACACGTAAATACGCAGAATGCTCGGTCCAGAGCACACATACAAAAAAAAATGTATTACATATAATTCGATATTAGTCCGTACACTTTTTTTTTTCTTACGCTAAAGAACGAGGGGCCGTTGGTCGGCGAAGCAGATAACGCATTGTTGTCTTTATCCAAGACTCCTGGGTTCAATTCTTGATAAAAGACAGCTAGTTTAGAGGAGACTTTCCCTTCTCAGTCAGTACCATGTGTAGACTCCAGCCCTCCCCCCCCCCCACCCCTCCTCCCCCCGCCCCCCCCCCCCCCCCCCATCCCCCCTCCCCCCCCCCCCCCCCCCCCCCCCCCCCCCCCCCCCCCCCCCCCCCCCCCCCGACTTCTCACCCCACAGCCCTTCCCTACCCTCTCTCGGTCGTTCGCATGAGACTTCAAACCGGGGTCCGTGTATGAATGCATGCGATAGAAAAAGGCACAAACGAACAAAACCTTGCACCCACGTGAAATCCCACTTCTTCATCTATCGGAGAAGCGTAGGCCAGTTTGTGCCGTTGGAATGGAATGGAAAAAAAAATGCACGCACTGGCCTCGTGCTTCAGTACCATGTTCATAGACAGACTGTAGGTACGAGTTGAGTTTGCTGCGGACTCAGTTGGGAAGAATGGGACCACACAGTCGAGTTTCATCCACTTAATGGATGCGTTTCTGAGAGTGTTGCTCAAATTTCCTGACCAACACTGCAGGTGCCTGTATCTCTCGGGCCTGGTTGACGCCGGGATATATTATGAAAGGAAGCGTAGAGTACAGCCCTGTCATGTAGTCTCAGACCGAAATGGAAATCCGTAGCATCATCTTAATCATCCTCATTCTCATCGATCAGCAAAAAAAAAAAAAGTCTCAAGTTCTGTGGCCCTTCATGCCCTGCTCTCATGGTGACCTCAGTTTCGATGTCCTCTCCACGTCTGTGGCCTTGGTTTGGTTCCGTCGGGGTCACCGGTATCGGCGAGTCCATGGGGGCTGTCGTTGGACGGACGTGGTGGCGCCCTCCGGAGGGAGAGCTCACTCACGCCGGCTCCGCGACTAAGCAATTATTGTCGTCAGTAGGGGGCTTAGTAGGTGGTGTCCTGCGTATGTTAGATCAGAACAGAAAACGTGACATAGTTGCAGAAGGAAAAAAACTGTTCAAATTTGGAAAAGAACGTTTTTGTTGTTGTGTGCGTGCGTGCGTGCGTGCGTGCGTGCGTGTGCGTGCGTGCGCGCGCGTATGTGCAGTTTTCATGCCATTTCGTGAGGGTAGTGAGGGAGGATGAAAGGGGAGGGAGGAGGCGAGGACTGTCGCTACCGATTGCCATGTGTGAAAGTGTTGGTATGTTTGAATAACATGCCTATCATTTTTTTTTTTTTTTTTTTGACACTGTTTAGCTTTTTATGGTTGGTTTCTTTCTCGACTTTTCTTTTACACGATTTGACATTTAATCTGAACCGCTCTTGCATTCTAATGTCAGGTTTTTCTTTTTCATATCCATCAGGGCTTTTTCTTTCTTTTTTTTTTTTTTTTTTTTTTTTGTGAAGGTTTGCATGCCGAACATTTTATAGTTGAATTTTCATGCATTCATGTCTTTTGACTTTGCTTCTCTTCCAGGCACCGCAGAATTTTTTTTTTTTTTTCTGTACTTTCTTTGCCTAACACATTTTTTTTCTTCTTTCTGTGTTTGTTTCTCCAGCCAAAAAGGAGGCTTTTTCAATGGGTTGTTTTAAAAGGTATATGAAACCTATCTTAGATGTGGATGTTTGCCTCGTCACTGGGTAGACAACCTTTGACCTCCCCCACTTCCTGCCCTCCCCCTCCCCTTCTGGTGTGTGTGTGTTGTCGGTGTTTCGTGCTGCTGGTGCCCCCTGCTTTCTGTTGTGTTTGGAAATCAGAAAACGAATTTTTGGACGTGCAGGAAAAGGTTCTGGATATGAACTTGCTTGAGTACACTGTGTATCTGAAGTAATGTTTTTTTTTCCGTGCTTTTTAAAGTCATGATTGTGAAGATCATTTAATATAAATCAGTCCTGTTGCAGTTATATGTAGAACATATTTCGCCCGGTCTTTTTTTAATTCAGGGAAAACAATTTTGAGATTGAATGTCCTTTCACTTTTTTTTAAGGAAAGAAATGTTTATACACAGTCACTGTTTTAGATCCACACAGTTTTCGGACACAATCTTTTTTTTTCATTTGTACCTTTGTTTTCACTTGTTTGACCTAGAGGCATTTTAAGAACTCACAGTTTCTGTTCAGCGTCTGCTGCTTTGTTTCCCTTTTCAGTTTTATATAGTTTTCAGATGCATACAATCTTTTCTCTATTTTTGCCTATGCTATCCTGTCCTTTTACAATGATTAAGTTTTGGACTCGCATTTTTGTCGCCTTTCATTTTTTTCAGTAAAACGTTTTGAAATACAAATTCTCTTAACCTTGGCATATAGTTAAGTATTCTTTCCACGTTTTTTTTTTTGTTTGTTTTTTTTTTTTTGTTTGTTTTGTTTTTCTAAAGTGTTAGACGTACTTTTCTCTCCCTTGAACTTCCCTGTTGACAAAATTTATTTTTGATTGTTTGTTTTGTTTAAGAAACAGAGTATCTCTTCAGTTTCCACCAGGATATTCTGACTTTTTTTACTCAGTAATACAGGTTTTCGACACAGTTTCTCTAATCCTTCAATTACGTCGTTCTTTTTTTCAGAATTCTATTCTTGGAAAAGATTTCTCTTTGTCTTTACGCGATCATTCAGTTATACTTAGTTTGGACCCAAAATCTTAAGCAATCGTTCAGTTACACTTAGTCTGGACACAAAACCTTCAGCAATCATTCAGTTACACTTAGTTTGGACACAAAATCTTAAGCCATCATTCAGTTACACTTAGTTTGGACACACAATCTTAAGCCATCATTCAGTTACACTTAGTTTGGGACACACAATCTTAAGCCATCATTCAGTTACACTTAGTTTGGACACAAAATCTTAAGCAATCATTCAGTTACACTTAGTTTGGACACAAAATCTTAAGCCATCATTCAGTTACACTTAGTTTGGACACAAAATCTTAAGCCATCATTCAGTTACACTTAGTTTGGAAACACAATTTCCATCCTCTCCTGTATTCTTCGTTTGCTTTTTTTTCGGTTACAGGTTTTTTTTACACACTATTTCTTATTTCTTACTTTCTACTTTCTATATTGTACCTTTATCGATTGTACTGTTTTTAGGCATAGTTTATCTTCACCTTCTTTTATATCTTTCTTTTTCATTGGTAACACACACACACGCACACACACATTTCGTCTCCACCTTCACCGGTACATTTTTCATAAAACAATTTTTGGATACAAATATCTTCTTCACCTTCTCCTATACTCTTCTTTTTAAACAGTAGCAGTTTGTGGACACACACATTTCCTCTTCACATTCTCCTGTACTATTCGTTTTGTTTTGTTTTGTTTTTTATTAGTAACAATTTTGAGACTCACGCATTTCTCTCTTCACTTTCGATGTATATTATTGCAGGTTGTGTAAACAAGATTGTGGACTGTAAAGCGCTTGTAGAACGTGGTCTGTAACCGAGGGTAGGCCCTGTTTGAATGTTTACTCAAAGAAAAATTACAATGATAATTCCTTTTGTCAGTAATGTTTATAGGACATAGGTTTTCTTTTCATCGTGTGCTTTCTGATTCCTTTTTTTTTCTCCATTAAAACAATTTTTGGGCCTTTTTGGATGTTAATTCCTTTTTAAATGAAGCGTTTATGAGGCACACACTTTTCTCCGTTCACTTTCAGGAAAATTCCTGTTTTAAAAACAGAAAATGATTTCCATCGAGACTGCCCCCTCCCCCAACAATTTCTCTTTATATTCTCATACACTGTTGTTCTTGTTTCGGCAAGACTCGTTAACAAACACTTTCCCCGCAGCTTGTCATATCCTTCACTCTCTGGCGTCCTGTCCTGTCCTGTCCTACTCATACTCCAATACACATCCCTGCTTGTACACACATCACAGCTCTGCACGTTCTTTACATTCTAGAGCCAAGGATTCAATGTTATACCGCCCGTGACTTTGCCTATCGGATAATGTTCGTACATTTTATTACTCTTCTTAGTGAACCGCTGTCGTTTTTAATGTCAGGACAGCTGTAAATGTTGTAACGTAATGTTTGACATCTTTATACTGACGCAGGTGGTTGTTTGTCAGTTTGCTGTATCAGCTTTTTGAAAGATATATTTAATGATGAATGGCAGAATGGTAACAGTATCGTTTCATGACAGTTTCACGTTATCTTTGATTGTTATGCCCGGCAAAAGTATAATGTGCAGGAAATTACAGTGTGTTTTTTTTTCATGTAGACCCTTTTTGCGTGTGACTCTCTCTCTCTCTCTCTCTCTCTCTCTCTCTCTCCTCTCTCTCTCTCTCTCTCTCTCTCTCTCTCTCTGTGTGTGTGTGTGTGTGTGTGTGTTTGTGTGTGTGTGTGTGTTTCTGTTCTCTCTGTTTTCTCTCTCTCTCTCTCTCTCTCTCTCTCTCTCTCTCTCTCTCTCTCTCTGTGTGTGTGTGTGTGTGTGTGTGTGTGTGTGTGTGTGTGTGTGTGTGTGTGTGTGTGTGTCCTTTTGCTTACCGAACTATGTTTCCGCCAATTTATGTGTAAATATCAGGCACAATTCGTCTTGTATTACAATTTTTCATGCATCTGGTTGCTTTTGTTAGTAATGTAAATTTAGAGTACATTTTTTTAAAGAAGGAACAGTACAGCAATGGTTGTAAACTGAAGCATAATTGTTACTGTTGCCTTAACAGCTGTGTACCACACAGTGGCTAATGCCTTGTTATACGTAGCCCCTGTTTTATCTTAGTGCGTGTTGTCGTCCATTTTTCTGGTGGAAATGACTGTTCAGCTGGTGCTGAATGTCTGTTGACAAAAAGTGTTGGTAGTATTTGCAAAAACGACAAAGAAAGTACAACGTTTCGCTGTTGTATTCTTGCTGTGCTCAGAAGCTTCAAAATGTGTCAAGTGATGCCAAAAGTAATGGGCAGCTCCATGTTTAGTTTGATGGTAAGAAGCGAGAAGTGGCCAATCCATGCAGTGTACACGTGTTCTTGACCAGCGTCCTCGTCTGCTCTTTGCCTGTCGCTTTGTCCCCCGATGTGTTACTGTGTCATTGTAGGTGACGCTGATCTTGTGGTCACTGGTGATCAGGTTGATGATGTTCAGTGTTCTGGTGGTACATGTATGCCCGCCCACGTGGTGTGTAAAACACGGTTTTACTTTTCCTTGTCTCGTCTCCCGAATGTCTTAGTCACTGTGAAAAGACGAGGGTGGTTGGAAGTGGTGATCAGCGATCACGAGCGGTTTACGCATGGAAGTCTCGTTCGTCCAGATGACGGGTTCAGGTTAAAATCTTTATAACATTTATAATGACACATGAAATAAACAATTATTTTTCTTTGTTTTTTTTTTGTTTTTTTTTTTTTTTTCGTCTTGTTTGATTTTATAAATGTTTCGTGGTAGAAATAGTGTTTATTGTTAACGTTGTCGGTGTCTGTCAGGATTTCATGGTGAATTTTCAGTGTACAAGAGAGAAGACAAAAAGGAGTTGTTTCCATTGATTTGTATATGGACCGACAGACGGATAGACTGATGGACACACCGTCAGATTGACAGGCTAACAGACAGATAGACAGTAAGGTAGATAGCTAAGCAAATAGCTGGTTGGATGGATGAACGGAAAGATAGATAGATGGACAAAACAGACAGAAAGATGGTTTCGGTTGTGTAACTGTAAGCACAGTAAATCATCTCCACAATGTTACATATCAATAACGGTGGGAGTATACCATTAAAAACTCCTTCCCCCCCCCCTCACCACCCCCCCCCCCCCCCCCCCCCCACACACACACACACACACACACACACACACACACACACACACACACACACACACACACACACACATTTTCTACGAAGACACTGTCACAGCCAATAACAACCGCACAATGTACAACCAGTAACTACTGTTCTGTCAACCTCCGACTCGGAAAATGAAACAGTAAAGCTCTGGTTTCTTCCACCTTTCTTTTCCTTTGTTGTTGTTGTTGTTGTTGTTGTTGTTGTTGCTGTTGTTGCTGTTGTTGTCTGCATGGAACATGGTCTAGCGCATCGAAGATGAAGTGCGTGGAGCATGGAACATGAAGCGCGACTTACAAAGGTTTCAAGGACTGCATCATGGTGTCCTTGCAGTTGGCTGGGCTATAACCACAACCGTCTCCCGTGTTATCCGATTTAAATATGAGGACTTCTATCCGTGCTGTGTGACTTGAGCATGAGAATTTCTACCTGAAATGTGAAGAAAGCCTTCATCACCATCTGTCAGTCATAACCAGTCAGAGACCAAATGTAAACCAGCATTGAAGTCTGGTCAGGTATCTTCCCTGCAGTCATCCGAATCATCAAAAAGCTACCGATCTTCTCTCACACGGGAAGAAACAAATAAAACATGGTGAAGAGACCACTTCTTCCTGTCTAAGACAAACATCCTGGACAAGTGGCGCGCTTCTGGCTCTCCACATCAAAGCCACCTCATTTCCCTGAGCACTTCCTTCAGGCAACGTGTCTCCGCTCTTTCACCGGTGTCCGTTTCCGCTCACTGCGGTCAATACCAGTGGTTCGTGCCGATCCCTCATTGCTGCCGTGGCCCTTTAAATCGAGTCAGGGGACCCACACTTTGTGGGCACTTAGGACTTAAAAAAATCAAATTGGGAATTACCCGGTTGCCCGGAGAGCTGGGAGAGATGCGGTAAAAGGGCGGAAACTGAAAAATGGCACTATAAGAAAAATGAAAAACATGTCATCTTGTGAAAGAATGGGCAGAGAGGGTACGTCTTTGTATGCTGTCTGCGTCAGGATTTCCTTGTGGGGACAAGAAGTAGAGGGTGGGGAGGGAGGGGTCCCACTCAAACCATTCCACAGCCGCAGACGACAGTTGGGTTGTTTTTGACATCATCTGACTTGGCGGCGAAGACATCAAAAAGATGGTTTCATCAGGTATTTCTGTTTATCTGCACAATTTCGAAGAATAACGTAAAAATGTACATCAACAGTTTGCCAGCAGTTATGCACATAAAACATGACATTTATATGTCGGTTGCCTTGTGAGTACTTGTGAGTTCCTCAGGAGTAATATCGCATCAGTAATGATATCTGGACGTAAATCTACCCCTCAGGTCATCCAGAACATCAATCCACCACAAATTCTCTCTCAGCAATAATGACTGCTTTACAGACAAGCTCTTTAATTCCAGGACACACATCTTTCCACGGGTTGCTCCCCTCTGATCCTCGGCATCAAAGCCACCTCATTTCCCAGGCCCTTCCTTTCAGCAACGTGTCTCCACTCTTTCACCAGTGTCCAGTTTCCGCTCACTGAGGTCAATACCAGTGGTTCGTGCCGATCCCTCATTGCTGCTGTGGCCTAAATCAAGTCAGGGGACCCACACTTTGTGGGCGCTTGGAACTTAAAAAAATCAAATTAGGAATTACCGGGTCGCGTTGAGAGCTGGGGGGGAATGCGGTAATAGGACGAACACTGAAACGCGCCTGAGTAAGGAAACCGGAAATATCTGTCATCGTACATAGGAAAGGCCTGAGTGGTTCACTGCCCTATGAACTGCTTGCGTTTGTTTGTTTCCTTTTTTTTTTTTTCTTTCACAGCCGGCCATTCCGAAGGCAAAGATGACTGTTGGATAGCTTTTGACATCACCTGACAACGAAGCAAAACTAACTATAAAAAGAGATGGTTTGATTAGGGGTTTCTCTTTTGTCTGCATGAATCATGAGGAATGACATAAAAATGTGCATCAACACTTTTACGCCAACTGTGAACTCAAAAACTCGGCTTCTGAGTGCTTCTGAGACCTCAGGATTCACACTACATCGGTAGTGACGTCCGCTTCTAAATCCACGGTGCAAGCCATCCATATCCTCAAATAAAAACTCATCTTTTCTTAGATATACAAGCAAGAATGCTGCCGCTCAGACAAGCTCTCTGAGTCCAAGACAAACATCCTTCCACGGGTTTATCCCTCCTGGTTCTTGGCATCAAAGCCGTCTCATTTCCCCGGCCGTTCTTTTCACCAACGTTTTGTCCACGTCTGCCCGTGTTCCCATGTTCCACTCACTACGGTCAACTCACAGCGGTTCGTGCCAAGTTCTCATTATAGCACTGGCCTTCTAAATTGAGGGCACACAGCACGGCCTGTTTTCACTGCTTCAGTTGTCTTTTTCCATCAGATTGGGAATTAATCTGGCTGTACCGAAGGCCAGGAAAATGCGGTAATAGGAGGGCTGAAAAAAAAAGCAGGGCTAACTTGGGAAATTGGAGGATGCGTGTCATGGTATGACTGAAGAGAAAAAAGTTTGACTCGCTTTAAATACTAGTGCCTTTGTCGTGATCCTGCTCTCTCTCTCTCTCTCTCTCTCTCTCTCTCTCTCTCTCTCTCTCTCTAAAACACACGTGCCTGCGCACGCATTCACAAGTGCATAGGAGAGAGAGAGAGAGAGAGAGAGAGAGAGAGAGATTTCTGGATTCACTTCATTAATTGTGTGTGCAAGAAAAAGGTAACGGTCTTAAAAATCATTCAGACTAAGAAGGCCATACCCAAAGAAAAATACATGCTGCTGCAGAACTGTTTTCTAACGACTTCATCTTTGAAAGTGGAAACGGGAAAGGAGTTGCCTTGATGAGCAGTGCCTGTTTGTCTGCATGAAACGCAAAAGCGCCACGGAATTGAACTGAAACTGGGCAGTGATTTCATTCTTCAAGGCACTGCACTGCTTTATTAGCATGTATCGCGGTTTATATACACCCACTGCCGTGCGTGTAGACGTGTGTGACTGGACGTTAGCAAAGGGAAAAACTGCATACTGGCACTGATGTCCAGATATTATCCTCGCTGCAGCTATCCCCGGCCATCAAACAGCCATCATTCTTCTGTTGGACATGGAGAGTGGAGAAGACACTCCTCCAGCCAGGCTCTTCGATTCAAGGACAAACTCCGCCAGCCAGCTGCTCCCGTCTGGTTCTGGAAATCAAAGCCGTGTGATTTCCGCAGTCCGCCCCTTCAGCAACGCTTAGCCACTCGTGTCCGTTTCCATTTTCAGCTCACTGGGATCAGTGCCGACGGCTTTGGACGAGCCCTCGTTGCGGCAGTCGCCTTCCAGATTGAGTGAGGCACGATGCGGGGAGCTGGGGACTTTAAAAATCGAATTATGAATATCTGGCTGCTCTGAGAGCCAGGGAAATGGCAGGAGTATGGTGGACAAGGAAGTGTGGCTAAATGGGGAAATTGGGGGAATCTGTCGTGTTACAGAGGAAAGGGCTGAAGGTTTTTTTTTTTTTCTGCATTGATACCGTCTGTGTTATGATCTCCTCTCCTCTCTCTCTCTCTCTCTCTCTCTCTCTCTCTCTCTCTCTCTCTCTCTCTCTCGCGCGCGCGCGCGCGCGTTTACGCTGTTTTGATTACACACGCACATACCCGCGTACACACACACACACACACACACACACACACACACACACACACAGAGAGAGAGAGAGAGAGAGAGAGAGAGAGAGAGAGAGAACATTGCTTATATCTGCAAAATGGGGGGGGGGAAAAACATAAATCTTCAAAGACACCATCACAGCCAATAGTATGTTGAACGGAGAACTTCTGAGTAGGAAAAGACCAAATGAAAGCGGAAAAAAAGTTTACAGATTTGTGTTCGCCAACATTAAGCATAATGAAGCAAGCTGAACAGATTTTATCGACTACGTCAGACGCTAATGACCCCAAAGCAAAAAAGGTACATGGTTTTCGGCCTGTCTGCTGGGACGTCCAGATGACATTCGTACATTCACGTCATCATTTAGACCTACATCTCCCCGGCGATCATGATGATTATAAATAGTCATCGATTTTTCTCTCTGGAGCAGAAAAATAGTTGCTGCAAAGACAACCTTTTGGGGTCAAAAATCTGCGCTCCACTAGATAACCCCTTCAAGCCGGAGGCAAAATATCCTCGCACCAATTGATCCCTTGTGAATGGAAGGCATCTCGTTGTCTCGGTCATTACCTCAGCAGCGTGTTTCCACTCTTAGCGCTGACCTTGTTTCCCTTTTCAACCCGTTTGATCGCATCATTACCGTGGGCTCAGGTCCAGCCCTCATCGCAGCAGCGGCCTTTTCCAACTTGTGTGAGAGAGTACGGCGTTTCGTGAGCACTTGGTACGACAAGGAACGAGGCTAAATAGAGATATTTCAAGATGCCTGTCATCGTACCTAGGAAAGGGCGGAGACATTTTCCCTCCACAGATACTGCATGCGTTTGGGAATTTCTTTCTTTGCAATTATTCGCCATCACATTCGGTCCCGTCCTGCCTCGTCCCTTCTCACCCCTGAAGACGCATAGGACTGTCTGAGCGCTTCTGAAAGATTTGGAAAGAAAAACACGAATCAGACACTCTCATCAGCAGTTCCTGTACGCCTGCGAGAACCGTAAAGTGCGACATAAAGATGTATATCAACAGCTTTGAGACAGCTATAAACGTGAACGTGTCATGTGTACGCCTGCTGCCATATGTGATGTATTTGTAAGGTTCCTTAAGGGAAAATGCACGTCCGAAGTGACTTCTAGACATAGCCAACATCTTCCCTGTAGTCATAGGGATCACCAGTAAGTCATCGATCCTGTCTCGGAAGCAGTAAAATAAATGCAAACCCTGCAGGATCTTTTCCTTCGGGTCAAAGACAAGCATCCCTCCTCAGGCTGATCCCATCTCATGGTTGGAATCAAAGCCGTCTCATTTCAGGGTGCATTCCTGCAGCAACGTTTGTTCTGCCTTGTCCCCCGTGCCCTGCTCAGTCCCCCGGGGTCTGGACTGACGGTTCATGTCCAGCTCTCTAGCCGGCAGTCGCCTTCTTAATGAAGTTGGACAGTCTGGCGTTTTGTTGGTGCTTCAGTTTGAAGGCAATAACCGATCCAGAACAGATGAAATCACGTTATTGAGATAAGGGGAAATGGATTCATCGTGAGCACACAGAAAATGTTAGTGCACAGGATGAGTGAAGACATGCGTCATATGGTGTCGAGGAAAGTGCAGATAGTATCGTGAATACTAATCACGATGCGATTTTTTTGCTCTCTCTCTCTCTCTCTCTCTCTCTCTCTCTCTCTCTCTCTCTCTCTCTCTCTCTCTTCTTACACACATACGCTTACCCACGCGCGTGCGCTTCAGGATTCAGTTTACCGAATTCTAAGCATAAATCATATATACTATAGCTGATATTGACAACGACCGCAAGAAATTTTTTCAGTCTTGAAAACAAAGTTCATCCGATCCCAAAAACAAGTCAGAACCAACAGTTACTCAAAGTATACACACTAGCAATTTCAGAGTTTCAGCAAATGAGAGATTGTTGCTCTGTATATGCATTTTTTTCCGCATAAAACAGAGCGATGCTGTGAGCTTTTTGTCCACAGCTATAAGGCACTTATCAACTGAAAAAAGACATTCCTCAACCAAAGAATCGCAGTGCGCGTACATGTGTCCTGGACATACATGATTTATGTGCAAGGACGTCAGGAAGCAAGTGAACATCAGCAGTAACGTTAAGAAGTACATCCTACGCTCATCCAGATCATCAAATGGCCACCGATCCCTACCCGGCGAGCTCCAGAACAAATACGACCCGTGCAGACGGGTCTCTGCGAGTCCAGTACAAACACACTTCCACAGGGGGCTCCCCTCCTGATTCTGGGCGTCAAAGCCATCTCATTTCCCCGGCAGCTTTTGTCCCACTCCTGTGCCAGTGTCTGCTCAACTGGACCAATGGCCGTGGGCCGTCCCTCACAGCGGCGGTTACCCTCCAAATTGAGTCAGCCCAGAGCCCCGCGTGTTGTGGGTGCTCATGTCTTAAAAATCGAATCAGAAATACCTAGCTGTGTCGAGAGCCGGGGAAATGTGGTAATGGGGAGAGTGCGGAAATGGGGCTAAATAGGGCAATTGGTGGTATCTGTCAATCTGTGAGGAAAAGGCAGAGACTTTTTGCTTTCGTAGTACTGTTTTTTGCTATTTTCTCTTTTTTGTTCAGCAGTAACTCTTAGACTCTGTGTGTGTGTGTGTGTGTGTGTGTGTGTGTGCGCGCACACACACACACACACACACACACACACACACACACACACACACAGAGAGGCAGAGAGCTCTGATTACCATCATCACAGTCATACAGCCTGACGAGGCAGACTTCAAAGACATAATCACAGGCATTGTCAGCTGAAACGGCGTTCAATCTTGATCAGTTTCTAACAGCTTCCGTCCTGGAACCAAACACATGAAGGACACGTCATTTTGGTTTTTTTTTTCCGACAGGTCCATTTTGTCTCATGAAATAGATGGTATTTATACCACATAGATCCCGCAAATAAATACACAAAACTCGGTCTGCGTACTCCTGTTATCCCCGTGCGTGTATCATCATTGGCAAGTCCTATTTTGTTACGATGAAACATGAAGAACAACTTTTTTCTTTTCTTGGGGGGGGGGGGGGGGGGGGGGGGGGGGGGGAGACAGATTATTCTTTGATTTAACATGTGTTCACATAATTGTGATATTATAAGAAGTTCCCCCCTCTCGCAGTCCCCACCCCCATCCCCAGAAGATTCCAGCCAAAGCAGAACGTGGCGTGTTCATGGCTGGCGCCCTGTGTTTCTCTTTCCATGAAGATCAGGAGTATAATTCATGTCAGAATTGATGTCTAGACGTCTTCGCTTCCGTCATCCGGGTCACCAAAACACAGATCGATCTTCTGCCCGGAAATCGTTTTAAAAAGAAAAAAAAAAAAAAAAAAAAAAAAAAAGGAAAAAAAACGTACTTTGCAGCCAGCCACTCTGAATCAAAGACAAACTTCCTTCCGCCGGTCATTCTCATCAGATTCTTGTCATCCAAGCTGTGGCACTTTCCGGCCTGCATTTTCTGCAGTGTTTGTCCTCTCTCCTGTATCAGGTTCCATAATCCACTCACTGGGATCGGTACTGGTGTTTCGTGTGAGTTCGCATCGCGGCAGTCTCCTTCCAAATCGAGTTAGACAGCCTAGCGTGTTTTTGTGTGCTTGGGGTTGGCGGAAAAAAAAAAAAAAGAGTCCGAAAGTGATCTGGCCGCGCTGTGAACGGGGGAAAAGGCTGTCACGAAGTGCACACGGAACTTGGGTTGAATAGGAAGTGTCACAGATATGTTTTATGGTACGGGAGAGGAGAGAAAGTGTCGCTTACTAACGGTTTATCCTTCATTATTTCTTGCTGCGTACTTCCACGGACGTCCGCTCTCTGTCGGATGTGTGGGTTACATTGCAAATTCAAACTGAGCGTCCGATAATGTACTCGCAGAACACCAAGAATATCTATATGATATAAATGTGCATTAAAAGTTTTGGTCAGAATAGCTCAACACTCATGTTTAAAGTAAATCATATTGACGACTGCGAACGCACTATATTTCAGATCAAGCCGCGCAAACGTGTATACTCTTCTAGCGATGAAGTGCTGACAGCTGCTAACAACATCAGCTGCATTAACTGCCATAATCAACAGTAAGGACGTCCAATAAACCTTAGGGATTGCCTCGAACGCAACAGGAAACATGCCAAAAGACAGAGCTTTCCTCTTTCACAATCCACTCCGTCTCACAGTTTTCTGATTAGGGAGAGGAATCAAATCCTGCAGAATAATAAGTAGAGGCACTGTGACTTAGAACCACTCTAGTCTTTTAATGGATTCTGTCTGTCATTGTTCTGTAAACTGACCGATTTCAGAGGCTGTACACTGCTCGTCATTTGTAGAGCTAAAGGAGCCGCAAACAAATCCAACAGTTGGGCCGGGCTGTCCAGATGATCATTTTCAAACAAAATATTACAGGCCATTGGCAGCGACATTTGATTGCCCATCTTCGCAGTCTAAGGGTGTCGCTCACTGACGAAAGCAACTAAGGCGATCGTCGTTCCCACACTTTGGCAGATATCCTTCAATGTTGTCCTTCGCTGGACAGACCCGGGCCTGGCTCCTGGCTGTGAGAGCTGGACTGTGGTAGACACTGCGGAAGACTTTGGGGTTCCTATGGTGGATAGCGGACGTATTTTTGGGAATCGAAGTAAGCCTTGAAATAACTATTGAATTATAGGGGGGAGATGGAGATGTCTTGAAAAGAAAGTAAAAACGGAGAAAGCACAAATCTACAGCTTACTGTGCCATGTGAAAGTGAGGTGGAGAAAGCACACATGAACAAGGCTGAGAAGTATACCACTCTGACCAACTGCTTGAAGAACTCGGCTTTCAAGCCAAACTTTTCGCCATAGAGATTGGAGCAAGGTGATTTAGGCACATCTCCCCGTGATCTCATGAACCAGCTGTCCAGTGTTTGGAGACCACCAGAGCTCTAAAGACAATGGCAAAGGCAGCTTAGGAAAGCTGCAGATGGATCTGGTCGAAGAGGAACAAAAAAACTTAGTAAGCCTTGAATTTCCCAACTTGACAACAGGTGTCCGACAGGTATGTGGCTAACTCATTCGTCACGGGGCGACTTGGCCTTGAGGTGCCCTCCAGATATTCTAATCCAAGAAGAGGCAAAAAAAAAAAAAAAATGATGGTGATAGCAGAATGGTTCATGCGGCTTAGATTGTGAGGAGTAAAGAATCAAAACCGTCGCATTAGAGAGAGGCTTCTTCTCTGTAGACTTTCTGTCGTCTAGTTCTTCCTCGAGTTTCTTCCTACTGAGTGAACTTGGGTTTGGGTGTACAGCATGACTGAGTTGTTGCTATGTAATGCTTGTGGCTTTGTGAAAACTACCATGTTATAGCGTTCTTGGATTGGACTTAGGAGTTCACAACCAATCAACCAGCCAATCTTTCCTCTCAGACTGCACGCTCAAAGAATCAAGAAAATTACAAGTAATACTTTCGAAATTTGTGCATGCTAAAAAAAAAAAAAAAAAAAAATACAGAGAAAAGGGAGAAATGTGGACAATAACAAAGAGTGTGTTCTAGTAACAGGCCTAGTGCTTCGTGACTTTCAGTTCTTTTGTTGTGGTTGTCTCATTGTAAGCGGATAAGTTACTTTGCTTGTTAGCTTTTTTGACTGAATGTATGAAATGATTAATCAAATAAAAGTGGACAGACTTATGTTTGTATTGTTGACCTTTGACGTCTGTGTCTTGGTTCCGAGATGTGTTGCTGATGTAAGAAATTAAAGATGTGTCATTTTCTTACCTCGGCTCTGTGTATACTAATTGAGATATCTGTCTTATTCGTCTGTCGTTTAAGATGTAACAGAAGTAAAAAAAAAAAAAAAAAAAAAAAAAAAAAAAAAAAAACCGCGGCTTGTTTCAGTTTGCACAGGTTGTGTTATCGTACGCCCGTATTTCAATGACTGTAAATACAAATGTACTACTGCTGTTCTCATGTACCCAAAAGCGTGTTGTCTCCAAATCTGGTTTGTGTTGCTAGTACCAGATATACATGCAGTGTTGTTTGGTGTTTTCCCTAGAACACTCCGAAACTGACCCTTGGTGAAGTGCATGTCTCGTCATCGTATCATTAGACATTGTTTAGTGGCGATGGCTATCGTTTCTGCAGTGTTTTGTATAGTGTGGTGCCATCTGTCATGTGAGCTGGCTTGGATGTTATCATTGTTCATGCCTTAGTGGTAATGGCAAACAATTGTGTGTGTCACCGGTCATTATCATCCAGCAGTGTTTATTATTGCCATGGAAAAGGTAGCGATGGCTAAATAGCTGCTATCGTTCATACGTCCATGGAATAAGATGTCCTGCCCGTTCA
>JADBJO010000059.1:575000-577500 GCA_016801955.1 Conus betulinus
ACAACGGGAACGGTTATCATCATCCATAAAATCATGGTGATACCTGTTTCACGTATCCTCGCTGTGTGAGAACGCTGAATTTTTTTTTCACATCAAATGGGTTATCATTGCTCGAAAATTACTACCACCGACGTGACCACACATGGTTTTTGGACGCCAAGTGGGTTATCATAGCTCGAAAATTACTACCACCGACGTGACTACACATGTTTTTTGACACCAAGCGGGTTACCTTAGCTTAAAAATCACAATCATGACGTGAACACACATGTTTTTTTTGGACGCTAAGCTTATTGCCATAGCTTGAAAATCACAATCATGACGTGAACACACATGTTTTTTTGGACACCAAGCGGGTTACCTTAGCTTGAAAATCACAATCATGACGTAAACACGCATGTTTTGGGGCACAGTCATGCAAAACACACGTTTCGGGGAATGGCGACCAGAAGGGACTGTGGACCAGCAGGAAAATGAGAACAGGGGACTCTCCAGTGTGGTCGTATGAAGCTAGAGTATTCTCATTATTGTATCCCTCCACCCCTCCCCTCTTCCCTCCATCCTGTCAACGCTTTGCAAGTTAAAAAAAAAGGGGAAAAAGAAACGTTATGACGCACAATCAAAACTGTTTTGGTAAGCCGCGTTTCAACTGGCAGAACCACGGCGGCTAAGTAAGGTGAACTGACTGACTGTGCATAACCAAATCAAGGTCGTCATCGCCCAGCCGACCACGGGGGGGGGGGGGGTCGTCATCGCCCAGCCGACCACGGGGGGGGGGGGGGGGGGGGGGGGGGGAGGGGGGGGCATATCATGTCTGCACACAAGTTCAAATCCGGGCCTGTGTAAGGCTTTCGTTTTTTTTTTTTCTGTCAGTGACATATTTGTCTGTAGATTTCACTGTCTTCTCGTTACCTCCCGTCGCTGGCAGTGTGGCGATGCCGCTTTTGATGGCGACTTTCTCCCTCTGGGATGGGAGCACCACTGTGCTATGAGCGGTGTGACGACCACTACCGTCGTCACTGATAAGGCTCCCACGGGGGACGAAAAGCTAGAGCTCAGCTGGGCACGCCAATGGTTCCTCAAGTAGAGAGGATTGTGTGAACCCTCACCCAATCTCTATCATGGCTCTCTCTCTCTCTCTCTCTCTCTCTCTCTCTCTCTCTCTCTCTCTCTCTCTCTCTCTCATCCATCGACGTTGTGACAGAAAGATGGAAAGATGTTTTCCCTTGATCAGATCAGGCACAATCGTCGTTTTTTTTCATGCGTTGTCGAGATTTGAACCTATGGTTTCCCGTACGAAAAACTCATGTTACCGTTGTGCTCCCGTTAATATTGGTCCCAGAGGGAAAGGAACCGGCGCAAATGCATGTTTCTTCCATGTCTTGCACTGGAGTCGTTCCTGACAGATTCATGCCCGTTAGTTTTTGGCATGTCCCATGACTCTCTCCCCCAATCCCCACCCATGATTTGAAAATTGTTCTTGCACGTATCAGTCACCACCCCCACCCCTCTTCCACCCCCTTCTGTTTCCATAAAGTGAAGAATCATGAAATTGTAAGAAGATTCTTAGATGAAAACAAATAAACAATAGCATGGTTTCGTTTCGTTTTCAAGCGGTCGATTTGAGGCTCGTTGGTAAGACAGGAAGTTGACATCATGAAATTATATGTCAGTGACTGCTCCTTTCTGTGTCATAGCTACCTTTCTCATGAGTGTGTTAGTGTTGTTTTCAATTAAATGAAAAGAGAAGAAAGGAAAATATGGAAAAGGTGTGGAACCATACTGACATGGATCACGCCACCGCCACCCATACCCTTCCCCCGACCCCTAACATCATTTGACATCTAGAATGGCCCTGGGGCGTCTCTGACGTTAACCAGATTGATATCTGGCCCATGATGGAACGCTCCCAGACCACTGCTGACAGACGCCAGATTGACCCGCTGGGGGTGAATCAAGGTCGGAAGGGGAATTTCTGGCATAATTATGGACAGAGATATTTTTGACAAGAGGATGATGCTTTGCTGAATTTTTCTTCTGTAACGTCCTCAGCCAGAACTTCCAAGGTTCACCAATGGCGAGGTTTTTGTGGATGCGACCTTTTTGTATTTTTTGTGTTTGTTTGTTTGTTTTTCAAACCCCATCATTAAGGTCGGCTCATTTCAAATCGGGGAGGGTGATGTGTCAACACGACCCTGGTATGCACAACATCAGGTTGCCAAGTGTGTGGTGGGCAGTCAGTCAGCCAACCCGTGAACAGGAGGCACGCACACACAGCCAGTCAGACCAACAGGAAGTGGAGAATGCCTTCAGTGTGCGCAGTGGGACTCCAAACACCGAAAGGCGAGGATACTGATCCTGTTTCTGTCTTTGTCTTTGGAGTGTCCGTCCACCGCTCACAGTTCAAAGCTGGCCAACCACTAGTCCACAGTACAGCTCACAGTGCAGTACTGTGGCCGAAGCCTAACATTGACAGAGAAGGTATGGCGTTCCGTATTCT
>JADBJO010000059.1:592500-605000 GCA_016801955.1 Conus betulinus
ATTAGGAGGGGAGCGAAGGGGTGGCAGGGTTTGAGGAACACCCTGTCCTTCCCACCTCCTCCCTCACTTCCTTAGCTTGTAAAAAATGATATGTTTGGGGCTCATGGACCCACATAATCCAACGGAAGGAGGAACTTCCGGACTCTTTCCACCCCCTACGCCCACCCCCCCTGTAACTAATCCGAACCAGGACGACCTTTCGGCAGATATAAGTAAGCAATGCAGAAGAATGCTTCAGTTGTCCCATCAATCAGATGACACAAGGACACAAAGGAAACAATCAGATGAGACGAAGGAAACAAATAGATGACACAAAGGAAATCGCGCAAAATCATTGGTAAAAGTAAAAAAAAAAAAAAAAAAAGAATCAGTACCTCAAAACATATTTCAAATGCCATGTTGACTGATGGCACATTACGGACTGCGCAGCTAGCGCTCATGCCAGTGATTCAGTTTTTGTTAACTACCCAGCTGCCCAAATGACACCATAGACATTTAGCATGCTGTCAATGGTAGCAAGATGAAACAAAACAGGTTAAACACTGTGCAGAGCGGAGCCAGGCGAAAACTGTCCTCAGGGACAGGAAGACAGTGGACGGACGACAGCAAAGAGAGGGACAAGGGCGGAGTGAAACAGACGAGCGAGAGAAATAGAGAAACGACCAGCACACCGACAGATGCGGCGTACGATTTATACTGAAAACGACCCCATCGCGCTCCTCCATCCCCCACACCCAACCCCCACCGGCTTGGCATACCCATGGGGGGAAAAAAACAACAAAAAAAAGAAAGAAAGAATGTACTGTTTCTCTGTGAAAGACAGGCGAATGAATGAATCACGAATGTCGGGGGGGGGGGGGGGGGGGGGGGGGGGGGGGGGGGGAACAGTGAACAACATGCGAGAGAGAGGGGGGGGGGGGAGAGAGAGAGAGAGAGAGAGAGAGAGAGAGAGAGAGAGAGAAATAGATGAAGGAATCACAAATGCAACAACAACAACAAAAATGAAAAACAGGAGACACAGAGAGAGAGAGGGGGGGGGGGGGGGGGGATGGGAATTACTAGCATAGAATTTGCATAAGACGGGAGACAACTTTTCTGAAAGAGCTCCGCACACCGACCTCTTTCTTGCATTAGGAGAGTCTACGACCCCACAGCACAGCAACCACAACTAACAAACAAAAACAAACAAAACAGAAATGATAGGAACGACGCAAGTGTAGCTAGAAAAGGGGGGGGGGGGGGGGGGGGATAAGAATAAGAAAACGAAAACGAAAGGGGAAAAAAAAAAACTTCTTCTCTCGTAATGCACAGCTTTGTCGGATAGTCTGCCCCGCAAGGCAACATGACTTTGAGAGATGGGTTGTTATTTTCTCCTCGCCTCCACCATCTGTTGTCTATTGGCCTTGTAGCCAGCCAGATGGAGGGGTTGGGAAGGGAGACAATTTGGACAGGGGGGGGGGGGGAGATGAACTATCGACTTACTGTCCGCGATCGATCTTTTCCGAGGTCGTGAAGACGAGATCAGGAGGGAAGTATTGGCCTATTACCGGGTTGTATCGATCTCACGAGCGGTTTCTTTTTTGTGTTTTTTTTTTTTTCTGTTTTTCCACCTCCCCCGATCAGATTACGCCGCCCCACATCTCTCCGAATCCTGGACCCCCCGTTTCTTTGTGAAGGGGGTGAGGTGAGGGGGGGGGGGGGGGTGCTAACTGTAGCTGTCCTTGTTTAGTGCTTCTTAGTGTCTGTGGGGTAAACTGACGTTCAGTGGATGCGATGTTTATACGATTACTTCGTTTGACTGTTTCAAATTTATGGGATTTTTGGTCTTTGGAGAAGTCTCGTTGGCACGGGGACGTTCTCTTGAGGTTAAACTCTCTCTCTCTCTCTCTCTCTCTCTCTCTCTCTCTCTCTCTCTCTCTCTCTCTCTCTCTCTCTCTCTTTTCTGGCGAATAGGATTCGATTGCGTGCAACCTGTGCATAAGATTTTGTATTTCATTCCATCTTTGATCATCCTTATCCCCGCTCCTTCCCATTCCTTCCACTTCTCCCCCGCCATCCTCATGTCTTGTGTGTTTGCATTTTGGTCCGTGCCGGATGTAAAGCTCTCTCTCTCTCTCTCTCTCTCTCTCTCTCTCTCTCTCTCTCTCTCTCTCTCTCTCTCTCTCTCCTCTCTCTCTCTCTCTCTCTCTCTCTCTCTCTCTCTCTCTCTCTCTCTCTTCGCCAGCCATTCCTCAGCTTTGGCTGTATGTTTAAAAGAGAATTTCGTTTCACACCGTTCGTTTCTTTTCGCAGATTTGCTAGGCCTTGTTTTTTTTTTTTCTTATCAGTCATAATGATCGTGGGTTTGGGGCGATTTTTTCTTTTTTCTTTTTCTTTTTTTTTTTTTCTTTTTTTTTGAGTCATGGTTATGGGTGGAGATTAGCATCAGGATGTTTACAATCTCGGGAAAAAAAACCAATTTGTGCTGGAGGGCATAGGGCAACGTTTGGCGAGATTGAGCATCATAGGGGGAGAAGAAAAGCGCCCAAAGTCACGGGGCAATCTGTTTCCCCGAGTCACAGCAAGAGGGGCATCTCTGAGCGTCCTTTTCAGGCTGTTGGAGCAAAACCGTTCGTGTGCGTTTGTGAAGCGAGGAAATGGATATGTGTGACAAGGTTTCCTTTGACAACGTGGTCCCTATGCCCAGGTGGAGTGTTGCTGTCGCGCAGTCGATGTCTGTGCGCCAGGAGAGTAGGTAGAGATTTCAACACAGTGTAACAGAGCCTCGGCCCAAGTGATTACAAGTGCACGTGGGCGACCCAGTGTTACGCGTATAAGAAATGTCACTCAATACATACACACACACACACGCACGCACTCACGCACGCGCACACGCACACACACACACACACACACACACACACACACACATACATATATATATATATATATATATATATATATATATATATATATATATGTGCATGTACGTATGTGTTTTGTATATACAGCTGGCTGAGCGTTAAGTGTACGAAAAAGTAGGAAAAGTTTGTGCTGGTTGAAAAGATCGAGCAAAAAAATAGCCTTCTGTAGGGAAGCTGAAAGTAGGAGACGGTTGTGGCGGTTGATTAATAGTTAAAAGTAACATTCTGTACGTAGGGGGTGGTGGGGGGGGAGGGGGGGTAGGGGGGAAGTTGGAACAATTTTCGTGGCTGACCCGTCACATGTGTGGTCCGCAAGTCATGGAGCATAATGCAATCCACAGAAAAGAGAAATGAGCATGGCGGTCATTTTATTACAGTTTGCCAAGAAAATGTCCCACGGATGCAAAAAAAAATTCTCTCTCTCTGTCTCTCTCTCTCTCTCTCTCTCCCTCTCTCTCTCTCTCTCTCTCTCTCTCTCTCTCTCTGAGCTTTATTTCCAGGTTTCTATCCTCACATACACCACACCACCTTCTTCCCGCTGTCTCTCCCCTCCCTATCCCCCCCCCCCCCTCCCCCGCACCCTCATCCTCGTCTCCCTTCCCATCTCATGTCTTGGGCAGGAGGAGTGGCTGGCAAGCCCCAAGCGTGGCCGAGGGACGGGGTAGAAAGCCCGACATGTTAATAGCACGTGCGGGACAACTGCGTCTAGACAAAGGCGTCACCCCTGGTGCAGAGAGAAAAGTATCCAGTCGGTTGCAATCAGGTTCAACGCCCCTCTCCACGTCCGCCCAAAGTGGTATTGGGCAGGACCCGGAAGGTGGGGGTGAATGTCTGGGGGGAGGGGGGGGGGGCGGGGGCGGGGTGGGTAACTATCGCAAGACGGTGGGGGAAATGAAACGGGGGTGGAGGAGCAGAGGGGGGGGGGGGGATGCTGGAAGGAGGGGGGTTGCTGGAACTCACAGCATCTGACTTCAAGCAGGCTGGAGAGTTTCAGACTACCACAACAAAGACAACAACAAAAAAAATCGAATACCGTAGTATATCTTTCGTCTGTCTGTCTGTCTGTCTGTACAAGATAACTCCGAAGCGTTTGAGTGTGTACGTGACTTCGTCAAGTTTGCCTTGTCCCGTTCGTTTGTTTTGTATTTGTTTGTTTGATTTGAGGACGACATCGATTTGTGTTCCAGTATCTGGACCAGAAATGAGTGAAAGATGACCAGATTAATGGTATTCAGTTTTACCGTCCTTAACCACCAGAGGTGACGGGGCAGACAACGACATTATCCCTGACGTGTGGAGGGTTTGGACCCCCGTCTCGCACCACACTGAGCCCACCAGAACGACAACGTGTGTCGTGTGTTGAAATGACAGTTTTTGAATCGGGCAAGTGCGGGATTCGAACTGGTAACCTGTGAAAGTGAACTCGGTGTTCCGCTTCGCAGTCAAGCGTCATCAGTGTGGATGACCAGAAGCCTCGTCTGTCGTCCATCTGTGCTGTTCATTGCTAACGGGAGCCGCCGTTAATGGCAGGAACACAATGTTTTAACCGCACAGGTCTGGAGTCAAATCATTAATTATAAATTGATTTAGCAGTGATTGGTACGTCTTTGTTTTAATTGATTTGAACGCGACAAAACAGAACGAAAAAAACGTTAAGTTTAATACCAACAAAAGCCCGGTCGAGACTTCAGAATTCAGCTTTGCACACACAACGAGCGAGTGGGGATAACTCTTGCTCCTAGGCTGAAGAGAGTACACGACATACGACGCCAAATCACCCAGCAGACATGCTAACACATGGCAAACAAAACAAGTTACCGCCGCATGTTTGTTATTTACTGTGGACTGTTCCCAGCCTCTTTTAACATTTCCTGTCTCTGCGCGTTTCGCTTTGTTTCCTGTTCGCGACGGAACGCGTTCCATTGAGGCCACGTCCGTCTGCCAGTGGACACAGCTGGCCGTGGGGGGTAGAAGACTTCGCAGTGACGGCTGGAGCTGTTACCGTACGGACCCTGCACAGTCGTCTCGGTCTTTCAGATGAGGAAAAATAAACCGAGATCCCGGGCAAGGCAGCCCAGGCACTTTGTAGCGCGCGTCAAACAAACCACAAAACAAGGCAAAGCTTTGATGAAAAAGGGAACAAAATTCTGCATTAATATCGGTCCGAAAAATGCAGAAAGGCGATTGCAGAGAGAGAGAGAGAGAGAGAGAGAGAGAGGAAATGTAAGTGGAGTTGAATTATGACGACGACGCGCTCTCCCTGGACGAAAGCCGCCCAAATCCTACACAGAGGAAATCTGTTGTGACGAGGAATCCCACAATGCAAGTCTCTGTTCGACGGAGCCGTCGGATGATCATTCTTGGTATGGCTGTGTGGGTATGTGGATGAGGGTAGGGCGGAGGGGAGAGAGAGAGAGAACTGGGATGAGCGACGTGGGAGTAGTGATACCACTGAGAAGAACGGGCAGTTGGGGGCGGGAGCCCACGGCTGAAAAAATGATTGCCGTGGTCGCGGACCCAGACTAAGAGTGCGTCGTGCTGTCAGTATTGATGGTCAGCACTTCATAATATCATCTTTCCGGCGACCGTCGGTCAGTCTCCTGCCCGATGCCGAAGATCGGGACGATTAGTCGTCGCCACAAGCAGAGAAGCGGAAATGGAAATCAGCGCTGGTGTCTGTCACCATGCGAGCAGGATCTGCCGAGTTGGTTTTCCTTTTTTTTTTTTTCTTTTTTTTTTTCCTTATAGACCTCGGGACTGTTTGATCCATCAAGAACTATCCTCGTGAAGAAACATGGCGTCCACTCTGGCAGCACACTTACTAGATGCTTTGCCTTAGTCACCGATGGACAGTTTTGTTTTTGTTTTTGTTTTTGTTTTTCTTTCGCTTTAAGGATTGAAGACTATGATACTGATTGGTGCTGTTGCTGTTTATGTACGTGGGGTAGAGGGGTGGGGGCGAGAGGGTTATTAGGTTGAGTTGTTGTTCATACGTGTGTTAATGTGTGTGCGTCCTCTCTCTCTCTCCTCTCTCTCTCTCTCTCTCTCTCTCTCTCTCTCTCTGTCTGTTTGGGTGCCATCTGTTTAATGTCTCTTCAGTTAAAGCGACATGAAACGATGTTACGTGTGGTACAGGGAGAGAGGTTAGAAAGCGAGAAGCAATAAAACTCCTGAGGCAGCTATATATAGGTATAGGATTGTACTTACGAAAAGTCAAAGGACGTGAGATTCCAAAGACAAATTCGAGAGTTGAAAAGTACATGGACATAAAATTATAGATGCGAAAAGTTCAAGAACGTAAAATTGTATGGGGAAAAAGCGACAAGGATTTTCGAGATTAAAATATCCAAAACCTTAGCGTACTAGGACATGACATTTCTAATGCAAAAAAGGTCCAAGGGTATGGAAAAAAAAAAGAACTAGAGGCTGAAATCCCAATGACAGAAAATTGTAGTCCCAGGACATGAAAATCAACAAGCAGAAAGTTCAAACGGAAGAATTCTGGAACATAAAATACCGGAGGACAAAGTCAGGCGCAATTCAGCCGATTGCTGTGAGCCCATAATCTTTAATGCCAAATGTACGGGCAAGAAAGTGTAGGCGGAGACAGTTTTAAAGGCGTGACATAAAGAGGGGTTAAGGGGACTACTATAAATTTAGATAAATGAAATGTAACCTACGTATACAGAAATGCATGCTCGAATTTTACCTCTCGAAACGTGTAACCGTACATGTGTAATCCATTTTTGCTGAATCAAACTTATAATGGAATGAAATAAAACCAAACTGGTTTCTTGAATAGTGTACCCCACATAAGTTTTTGACTAGTTGAATGCGTTTCCGTCCACGTATTTTCGTGAAATTTTCCAGGGATTGAAGTAAGGGTGCTAACATTTTTTCCCTGATCATTGACATTTCTTCTCCATTACATCTGTACCTAGTTGTATCCGAATCCAGCCAGTGCGAGGAGCTGTTCTTACCCCCCACCCCCACACCCTACTGTTTCCCATTTTATGGCATTCTTTCTAGTGTTACAAAGGCCCCATTAATTAACAGATCCGGTATAGGGTGCACGGACCATCACCCCTTCATCCTCCACCCCACTCCTGCCCTCTAATTCATCCGCATTGATCCCCATCCCTACCCTCTTTCCTACCTCCTATGCAGTGACGCCTGAAACAAACTTGACGAAGTCAAGTGTGGCGGACTTTGGGATGGGGGAAAGTCGCGGGTTCGAATCCCATCAGAAGCGTTATTTGTGTGGGTTTTCGGCCCCGACCGGCTCCTACCCAGAGCTGTGTGTGCTGTGGCCTCAGATAGAAAGACTAGAACTACACAGTCGAACAGCACCCATTGATTTAATGAATACCTGTCTGATGACCAACACTGCAGGTGTCTGAATCTCTCGGGCGTGGTTGACATCGGGATGTGTTGTTTTAAAGAAAGCGTAAAGTACAGCCCTGTGAGCACGTCGCTGGCGTAATAGAATCATCTTCATCACCATCATCATTATTGATCATCGGCTCTAAAGAAAAAAAGTGGGGGAAGGGGGGGGGGGGGTGAAGTCTGTGGCCCTTCATGCATATCTCTTGTCTTCCCTCATCCATGTCTGTGACGAATTGGTGCCAAACCCACGGTATCGGCGAGTTCAAGGGGGACGCTTACTCCCTCTGGCTCCGCGACTAAGTAATTGTTGTTGTCAGTTAGGGAGGAGGAGGGGGGAGCGGCGTGTGTGTGTGTGGGGGGGGGGGGGTGGTGCTTAATGTCACCCTGCATGTGTTTGATCAGAACAGGCATCTCTGAACACCACCGATGAGATCCGGCAGCAGTGCAGCGTCTCCTCCGGCGGTTTTTCCTCATCATGGGGGTTTGAATTTACACCAGGGTGTGGCTTTGTTTTGGGAGCCGGAATGAACGATTCGGGAGTAATGCCAGTGGAAAGAGGGAAAAGAGAGGGGGGGGGGGGGGCGAGTGGGGGGGGGGGGGCACACAGAAGACGAGACAGCAGAGTAAAAAAACAAAAACGTCACCGTGACGTTGATCATTTGCCGAATCAATAACCTGTTCAGGGGCGAAGGGCGGGCGAGTCCGTGACTGGCGTGGACAGGGCTTGCCATTCCGGACATTGGCCTGACCGTCAGCTGGGAGGGACAGCGGCCCGGGAGGTAGGGTGGGGAGGCAGGTGATGCTGGCAGTACTGCAGCCAGGCCTCTCCGTGGTCTGCGTGCTTTGCCTGTCTTGCCTCGTCACCTTTGTCTACAGACAGATTGTGTTGAGGTCCCCCCCCCCCCTCCCCCCCCCATCGTGTTGCTGAAATGGATGAATGGTAAATTTTCGTCTTTTTGTGTTGAAGTAGTTTAACCCCACCTCCCATCTTCCTCCCTTCCTCTCTGTCTTTGTCTTTGTCTTTGTGTCTGTATGTCTGTCTCTCTGTCTGTCTGTCTCTCTCTCTCTCTCTCTCTCTGTCTCTCTCTCTCTCTCTCTCTCTCTCTCTCTCTCTCTCTCTCACACACACACACACACACACGCACTCACACACACACACACACACACACACACACACACACACACACACACACACACACACACATATATATATATATATATATATAAATGACCTGACAAAATATTCCTCTCCCTCCTCTTCCCTTCTTCCACGCGGTGACAGCCCTGATATGGCCCTTTGCGGTCGACTGGGCTTTAAGCAAAATTACCTGCCTTACTCTCCTCCTGTCTCTCTCTCTCTCTCTCTCTCTCTCTCTCTCTCTCTCTCTCTCTCTATCTATCTATATATATATATATATATATATATATATATATATATATATATATATATATATATATGTGTGTGTGTGTGTGTGTGTGTGTGTGTGTGTGTGTGTTACTACCACCCTCTTCTCTTTCTCAAAAGTTACGCCAGATAGCATTTGAAAGATAAATTTCATGTATTCGAAAACCTCGGCTAGAGTGAGAGTAATATTCCAGAGCAGGAAGATAAACAGCTAAATCGTTTTTTTTTTTTTTTTTTTTTTTTTTTGTTTGTTTTGTTTTTTGTTTTTTTTTTGTTTTTGTTTGTTTGTTATGTCAGCTTCGTGCTGTTGTTGTTTCTCTAGTAGATCAAGCACGAAGTTTCTGGAGAGTCAAAGCAACAAGCATTGATTTATGTCTCCACGTAAGAGCGTTGATTGCGCGTGCTCATGCCCAGATCCTCTTCCATTTTGACTGCAGGTCTACTGCCGATGTCCTGTAAAACGTCTTCGGTCGTGTTCTTTCGAAACCCATAAGTAAGCGCGCGTTCCTATGTTCACCCTATCCTCATCTGTCTTTGTCACTATCATTATCATGCCAATTATCGGGCATTCTGCGGAAAGAATATATCTTTGTTATGACAGCGTGGATCGGACCCATGCGAGAGAAGTGCACGGTTGATCTATGTTCAGTCGCCTCGACGTCGGCTGCCGAACGCAAAGTGATTTTAAACCCCGATTTCCAGTACATCGTTCATCGCACGAAAACTGTGGGAACTAGGGGGGTTTTTTTTTTTTTTTTTTTTGTCAAAAGATCCCAAGGCATTTCCAAACAAAAGATGAACACCGATTACAATTGTAATTGACATTACACCGACGCTTCAGTGGTAATAAAGTGGACAATCTCTTTGAGAGTTATGCCTTAACATAAATTTGGTGTTGTGTGCAGGTATGTGCGCGGTAATACAACATTATCGTCGTGTCTGTCTGTCTGTCTGTCAGTCTTTGTAGTTAATGAGATGAACTGCGTATGAACCACTCTCTGTTTTCCTTTTTTTAACACATGAAATAAAAACCAACTACTACTAAAGCCTAACACTCAGTTACCGCTGGCGGACAGCAACGCGAACCAGCTACACAGACTGCAGTCTGGGACACCATGTCCTTAAGGTCCCCTGGGCAACAGGATGACAATCTCAAGCTACCAACCCAAGAAAAACAAAGACGAAGTTGAAGCAGTCTAGTTTCTAGTGGAGCATCTATCGGATTGAAATCCACTTCATCTTCTATATAAACAAGATAATTTTGTCTTTAAGGGCGGGGGAGGGGGCGGGGGGCAGAAAGTTATCATTATGATTATGTTTATGATTATTTTCAGCTGTTATTTTTCCCTCGCGCACCCAGGATTGTCTAACTGGTCAGGAGAGTCGTCTGAATGTTCACTCTCCCATTAGCAAGGACCGGCAAGGGAAAGAACTCTTCCAGCCAAAAAGTACATTCCGTGTCCAAACCCTTTCAAATTGTTCTAACGGTCAAAATGTCCACCACAACTACAAATTCAATTAATAGGTCTGCAGCTGCACGGGGATGACGTTTAAAACTGAATTGGAATTTAATAGCCCGTCTGGACTCCATCACTAAAACGCCGCGGATAGAACCGGAAACGGGAAGTACAAGTGGGAAGGTGGGAGAGGAAAAAACAAAAGTGTAACAAAAGTGCGTTACAAAACAACTCAAAACGACTTATTCGTCACAGGGCAAATCTGCAAAAGAAACCGAAGCCATATGTGGTAAAATTACAGTTAAGTGCTCCTAAATAGTGTTGTGTTAGTTGTTAGGGACAGCTGTTTGGTCGCACCGCCTTTGCCCATAGTGAACTGTCAGCCATGCCGTTAAGACTATACGACACGCTATTAGACATGCCACTTGATGACCGGGTGTGTCTGCGGTTATAAGCAGGTCTGAAATAGTCTGAGTAGTATATAACCTGTAACATACTCAAGCCTAGTGGCTGCCGTCAATTTAAGGGCGTCGGGTTCAAATCCCTGTAGTAGATGTTAGCAAGTGAAAGGTTGATGTCGTGACCATCTTGCATGTGTGTGGGTTTGTTTTGCTGAAGATGAAATATGCACGGCACGCGCCACGCACGTGCGCGCGGATGTTTGTGTATACGCGTGTGACTTGTGTTTGTGTTTGTGTGTTGTGTGTGTGTGTGTGTGTGTGTGTGTGTGTGAGAGAGAGAGAGAGAGAGAGAGAGAGAGTATGTTTGTGTGAAAGGGCGTGCGCTAATCTCTGTGTTTTTGTGTATGTGTATATAAAACTTGTTATATTTTTTTTTCCATATCAATAACACAAAATAGATGTAGAGATCAAGAGGGGTTTTTTTTCCCTTTCAAACAAATATCTTTTGAATGCCCACATTTTCACCTAGAAATGCTTATAACACCAAGAATAATGATATTGATAACAACAACAATAATAATAATAATATAATACAATAACAATGATGATGATGATGACGACGGCAACAATAACAATAGTAACAGTGGCGATCAAGTGCATGGTTTAATCGATTATTGGCTGTGGTGAAGTCCCGCCCTGCGCAAGACCGACCGGAAGTTCCGGTTTACGAGGGTGAGGCTGTTGAATGTGGAGAGCACTTGTGAAGCGTCGACAACGGCTGGAGGTTGACTCCTGAAAAGATACCTAACCCACACAGCCTCTTCACAGCGTCGGTGTGCTGGAGTGCAACGCACTCTTGTTCGGATCATTTCTGTCGCTCAACATGCTTGGGTGTGTGTGTGGGGGATGATAGTGGCATGTATGTGTGTGTGTGTGTGTGTGTGCGTGCGCGCGCGCGTGTGTGTGTGTGTGTGTGTGTGTGTGTGTGTGCGCGCGCGCGCGCGCGCGAGCATGCATGTGATCCCACTTGTTCCACTAGTAGTTTTAAGATACCAAATCTCTGTCCTAGGGTTGTGGGGTTTTTTGTTGTTGTTTGTTGTTTGTTTGTTGTTTTGTTGTTTTTGAGGGGTGTTTTTTTTCCCTTCGGTGCTTTTGTGTTTGTTGTTTTTTTCAAGGCTGGAAAGGGGTGGGGGTGCTTCAGTATGTTGTGTGGCATTGTGTCCTGTAGTATGCTGCGCCAGATATATGAAGTTTGTTTTTGTTTGCTTGTGTGATACCACTTGTTCCAGTGGTGAACAAGTGCAAGATATCAAGTCTGTGATCTAGGGTTTGCTGTTATCGTTGTTGTTGTTGTTGTTTTAAGTTGGGGAGGGTTCCGGGTGAGGGTGCTCTGCTATGTTATATGCTGTCGTGTGCTGTGGTGCTGTGTGCCAAATGTATGGAGTTTTGTGTTGTTCTTGTTTTTTGTTTTTTTTTCTTAAATAATTAGAATATCTTACTGGTTTGTTACTATGAAAGCCGTGTTGACAGAAACTGGAATGTGTCATTGTGTGTGAGATTTGCATAGTTGCCTCAGTGTAACGGTTTTTGCATAGTTGTGCCTCAGTGTAACTGCCTGATGAAATGATGTTGAAAACGCTTTGAAAGAGTCGCTCTTGGCGGAAATCACCTGCAAGAAGGTATGATTACTGATGATGATAATTGAAATTAGTGCGTGCGCGCGTGCGTGCGTGCGTGCTTGCTTGCGTGCGTGTGTGTGTGTGTGTGTGCGTGTGTGTGTGTGTGTGTGTGTGTGTGTGTGTGTGTGTGTGTGTGTGTGTGTGTGTGTGTGTGTGTGTGTGTGTGTGTGTGTGTCTGCGTGCTACATGCAAACAAAAGTTGATTACTCAGCTGGCAGGTCAGAACGTTACTGTGTGTAAATGCACTTTTTCGCTGCTGGAACCATCAG
>JADBJO010000059.1:617500-655000 GCA_016801955.1 Conus betulinus
TTCTCCTCCTCCTCCTCCTCCTCCTCCTCTTCCCTCTCCTCCTTTATTATTGTACGACCCCCCCCCCCCCCTAAGGCACCCTCATATTCACTTCCCTACGTTCACAGGTGCAGTCTCTGTTTCAGTCTGTCTTTTTTCTGTCTCCTCTGTCTCGTCTGTCTGTCTGTCTGTCTCTCTCTCTCTCTCTCTCTCTCCCTCTCTCTCTCTCTCTCTCTCTCTCTCTCTCTGCATTGCTGTGAATAAGTTGTGTTGTATTTTTGTTGTAACACACTGTAAATAAAACTCCTCTCCTCTCTCTCTCTCTCTCTCTCTCTCTCTCTCTCTCTCTCTCTCTCTCTCTCTCTCTCTCTCTCTCTCTCTCTCTCTCTCGCGCCAAGGATAAGTTGAGATCCTTTGTGTAGCTAAAGCACCCCAGATGACAGAGTCGTTAGTGTTCAATGAGGAACACATCCGCTTCTTCAAAAGCACTTTAGATGATAGAGTCGTTGGTGTTCAATCAGGAACAAACCGGCTATTTCAGCACAATGCTGGCTCGCAGTTAGTTCTTTTATGTTTTAGACGTAGAAGACATTTTCTGATTTGGCCCTCTTTAACTAAAATTGATTGGCTGGCAGGCACAGAGAGAGAGAGAGAGAGAGAGAGAGAGAGAGAGAGAGAGAGAGAGAGAGCATCTGCAACGTGTCACAAGCGTACTTCCTGAATCGTGAGAGGCTGCTTGTCGAGTCTGTCCGTTTGACACCTTTGTCCGTTGTACTTTATTTTGTTCACCTTTTGACACTTTTTTTCTTTCTCGAAGAACGATGCTCTTTTCTGTCTTCAATCAGTTTTTACACTTTGTTTCTCAAAGAGAACAGCTTTGCTTTTTGAGGGCAGAATAACATTTGTTTGGAGAAAAAACGAGGGGACACGGGCTAGTGAATCGCCGTAATTTTACCATTAACCGCCTCGCTCGTTACCTTTGTTTGGTATCCGTGGTACAATGTTTGATTTTTTCCAGCCACAAGACTGTGCCATCGGATTTGCAGCGAAACCCAGACAGCGAAACAGGTTTGAAACGGCTTACAGCATTAAAACGTAGCGTCACAGCGTAGTCTTACGCTGCACGTGGCATGATTGAAAACAAAACATGAGTTACTTGCTGACTAGCCAGGATCATCGGATACACGTATCGTTTACGCGTCATTTCCGTCGGTTTAACAGCCTCCGTGGCGACGGTGGGGGGGGGGGGGGGGGGGGGGGGGGGACGCCAACTTCACCCGGCAAAAGAGAGACAAAGTGGGTTGTTATAGATCGTGGGGGAGTATGGCCCAGACCATGGCCGTCTGACAGCTGCTGCATCAGGTATGACAGAAACAAAATGATTTACATCGACAGGTCGTTTTTTTTTAAAGGCTTAGCCGATGTTTTCCCCCGAACGACCTTTATGGTTTAATTGATTCCCGGCCACGGGGAGAGGGAGACCGACTGACGCCAGCAGAGTGAGAGATACACACATTGTGGTAGTCTGTGGTCTTAGTAACTTACTGATTAGAGAAACAAGACTTTGCAAGTCTGCGAAAGTGTTCAGCATGCTAGAGGGAAAACATCTTCGTGAGTTTATGGAAGTATTCTACAGTTTAGAGAAACAGAAACACATCTTTGTAAGTCCACAGAAGTCTTATACAGATTAGCAGAACACGTGAATATTAGTCTATGGAAGTATCAGAGAAGAACAACACGTCATCGTGAGTCCATGAAAGCGTTCTGCAGAATAGAAGAACATACCTTTGTCTGTTCATGGAAGTTTGATATAAGGTAGAAAAACCCGTCAGTATGAGTCTGTGGAAGCGTCATAGAGAGCAGAACAGTTAGAACACACGTTAACGCGAGTCTGTGGAAGCAGTGTACATATTTGAGGAAAGTGCCTTTGTCAGTGTACGAAAGTTTGATACTAGGTAGAAGAATACGTCAGTGTGAGTCTGCGGAAGTATGTATACAGAAAAAAGAGCGCATCATCGTGAGTACATGGAAGTGTCATACAGATTGGAGGAACACGTCTTCTGAGTCAGTACATGTTTTCCACAGATTAAGAAACACATCTTTGTGAGTCGTGGAAACCTGTACTAATACAAGAAACATCATAACTTGACAAAGTGTCGAAGTTTGATCATTCAGACTTTACTAATCGAACCATTTTGTCCTGGGGCTGTCACAGATATCAAACACGCCCTGGGGGGAGAGGGGAGAGGTGGAAATATTATACAAATTGCACCAACACTCTTGTAAGTCGTACAAAGGTCTGTCAGGGTGCGAAAACTCATGTTTGTGACCTGCATGTCTCTGAACCAGAAAAAAAAAAAGGCACGGGGTTTTTTGTTATCCTCACCATCACCGTGTAGACACCATGTAGAACCTGTTTTTGTGAGTTGCCACGTTCGTAGTATGGACAAAAGGATACATTCATTTGACACGGGTCTCGACATTGTCACACAATCAATAGAAATGTGAGTGGGGGTTTTTTGTGTGTGTGGTGTGAGTGGAGGGGTCCAAACTGTGATACACACCGGAGAAACGCGTCTCCCTGAATAGGGAGGAGGACAGTTATGATGCAATCTTCAGGCTAAGGGGTGTTGGCTGCTGCTCCAGCTGAAAGATGTTGATCGGTCTGATTGTCTGTTGGATGGACCCGGTTGCTGTTTTCTCTTGTCTCATCCCCGACAGTGAGATTGATTCTTTGAGACAGACAGAAAGACCGACTGTCTCTTGCGACGTTGGAACCGTCAGGAAATGGTGAGACGTGCTGCCGAGTCTTGAACTACCTGTTGTTACTGTTTAAATTGATTGCAACGGGCAGTGCAGTTGTTCATTACTCTCTCTCTCTCTCTCTCTCTCTCTCTCTCTCTCTCTCTCTCTCTCTCTCTCTCTCTCTCTCTCTCTCTCTCTCTCTCTGATATGTGTATAATTGTGTGTGTGCATGTGTGTGTATGCCCTCCGAGTGTGTGTATATCCCAGGGCGTGCTTGGTTGCATGCGCTTTGGTATGTGTTTATCTCATCAATGAGGATGAGAAATTGGCATCATTGGTACGTTTGGTCAATACTGTTATACACTAGTGTTCACTGCTGATACAACTTTTCGTTAGTGTTGATACTACTTCGTCACCAGTTTTCACTATATTATACAACTTTTGCCAACATGCAGCGACTGTTCTGTATGTCACTACTTTTCCACACTTATTACTGCTTTTCATTCATCTGACAACTTTTTAACCATGTTTCACTACATTTTATTACTTTTCACAACGTATTGGTTACTTTTCACAATTTTTCTTACATTTCTGCTTTTTACTACTTTTCGTTTCTTTCACTCTTTTTTACTTTTTCCCCACTGTTTTCATTATGTTATACCACTTTTGACATTGTTCTTATTACTCCAAACTATTCTTTTTATTACTGTTCAGTACTTCACTTTTACTTCTTTTCACTTGTTTGACTATTTTTCACCATTTTGTCTCTATGTGCGAGCAAGTATTACCATTTTCGTCTTTTTGTTACGTATTCAATCTACCTTTAAAAAGAATAGCTGAGAAAACGATATCCGTACTTTTGACCACGCTTTTCACCGGTAAAGCGAGTCAAGAGGGGTGCGGTTGCTAAACACAGACTAGCCAGACTTGCAAACGGAAGACCAGTAATCATATAGTTGTGTTCGTGTTCGCAGTTTTCTTCGGTAGAGTATACCAAGTGTTTGGACATTGAGGGTGGGGCAAATGTCGTTAGTGTTTGTTTGGCGTTTAGTATTGGGAACGTGTCACCCGGCAGAGGAGAGAAGCGTTTTCTGTTGGAGTTAACGCATTTAACCGTGCATGCGTGTCACCAGACTCACTGATATCACGCCTTGTAGAGCTTGTCAAATTTTGTGGCAATTACTGATAAAATGAAAACAAATGGAGAAAGGAAAAGGTAGATAAAAAAAAAAGGAAAAGATAGGGGGGGGGGGGTAGGAAAGGGTAGGTGAACTTTGGAAAGATTGGGAGAATTAGGAAAAGAGAAGGAAATTAGGAAAAGATAGGGGAAAGCAGAAAAAGATAGGGGAAAACAGGAAAAGATAAGGGAAAAGCAGGAAAACGTAGGGAAAGCAGGAAAAGATAGGGTAAAGCAGGACAAGATAGGGGAAAGCAGGAAAAGATAGGGGAAGCAGGACAAGATAGGGGAAAGCAGGAAAAGATAGGGGAAGCAGGACAAGATAGGGGGAAAGCAGGGAAAAGATAGGGGAAGCAGGAAAGATAGGGGAAAGGAGGAAAAGATAGGGGAAGCAGGACAAGATAGGGGAAAGGAGGAAAAGATAGGGGAAGCAGGACAAGATAGGGAAAGGAGGAAAGATAGGGGAAGCAGGAAAAGGTAGGGTAAAGCAGGACAAGATAGGGGAAAGCAGGAAAAGATAGGGGGAAGCAGGACAAGATAGGGGGAAGCAGGAAAAGGTAGGGGAAAGCAGGACAAGATAGGGGAAAGCAGGGAAAAGATAGGGGAAGCAGGACAAGATAGGGGAAAGCAGGAAAAGATAGGGGAAAGCAGGAAAGGTAGGGGAAAGCAGGACAAGATAGGGGAAAGCAGGAAAAGATAGGGGAAGCAGGAAAAGATAGGGGAAAGCAGGAAAAGATAGGGGAAGCAGGAAAAGATAGGGGAAAAGCAGGAAAAGATAGCAGGGGGGGAAAGCAGGACAAGATAGGGGAAAGCAGGACAAGATAGGGGGGGAAAAGGTAGGGTAAAGCAGGACAAGATAGGGGAAAGCAGGAAAAGATAGGGGAAAGCAGGACAAGATAGGGGGAAGCAGGGAAAGATAGGGGAAAGCAGGACAAGATAGGGGAAAGCAGGAAAAGATAGGGGGAAAGCAGGACAAGATAGGGGAAGGGGAAAGATAGGGGAAGCAGGACAAGATAGGGTAAAGCAGGACAAGATAGGGGAAAGGAGGAAAAGATAGGGGGAAAGCAGGAAAAGATAGGGTAAAGCAGGAAAAGATAGGGGAAGCAGGAAAAGATAGGGGAAAGCAGGAAAAGATAGGGGAAAGCAGGACAAGATAGGGGAAAGGGGACAAGATAGGGGAAAGCAGGAAAAGATAGGGGAAAGCAGGAAAAGATAGGGGAAAAGCAGGACAAGATAGGGGAAAGCAGGAAAAGATAGGGGAAGCAGGACAAGATAGGGGAAAGGAGGAAAAGATAGGGGAAAGCAGGAAAAGATAGGGGAAAGCAGGAAAAGATAGGGGAAAGCAGGAAAACGTAGGGGAAGCAGGAAAGATAGGGGAAGCAGGACAAGATAGGGGAAAGGAGGAAAGATAGGGGAAAGCAGGGAAAAGATAGGGGAAAGGAGGAAAAGATAGGGGAAGCAGGACAAGATAGGGGAAAGCAGGAAAAGATAGGGGAAAGCAGGAAAAGATAGGGGAAGCAGGACAAGATAGGGGAAAGTAGGAAAAGATAGGGGAAAGCAGGACAAGATAGGGGAAAGCAGGACAAGATAGGGGAAGCAGGACAAGATAGGGTAAAAAGCAGGACAAGATAGGATAAAGCAGGACAAGATAGGGGAAGCAGGACAAGATAGGGGAAAGCAGGACAAGATAGGGGAAGCAGGACAAGATAGGGGAAAGCAGGACAAGATAGGGGGGAAAGCAGGACAAGATAGGGGAAGCAGGACAAGATAGGGGAAGCAGGAAAATAGGGGGGAAGCAGGAAAAGATAGGGTAAAGCAGGACAAGATAGGGGGAAGCAGGACAAGAGGGGAAAGCAGGACAAGATAGGGAAAGCAGGACAAGATAGGGGGAAAGCAGGACAAGATAGGGGAAGCAGGACAAGATAGGGGGGCAGGACAAGATAGGGGAAAGCAGGACAAGATAGGGGAAAGCAGGACAAGATAGGGGAAAGCAGGAAAAGATAGGGGAAAGCAGGAAAAGATAGGGGAAGCAGGACAAGATAGGGTAAAGCAGGACAAGATAGGGGGGAAAGCAGGAAAAGATAGGGGAAGCAGGACAAGATAGGGGAAAGCAGGACAAGATAGGGGAAAGCAGGACAAGATAGGGGAAGCAGGACAAGATAGGGGAAGCAGGACAAGATAGGGAAAAGCAGGACAAGATAGGGGAAAGCAGGACAAAGATAGAGGAAAACAGGAAAAAGATAGGGGGAAAGCAGGAAAACGTAGGGAAAGCAGGAAAAGATAGGGGAAGGACAAGATAGGGGAAAGCAGGACAAGATAGGGGAAAGAAGGAAAAGGAAATAGGGAAAAGCAGGACAAGATAGGGAAAAGTAGGACGGAAGAGTAGGAAAAGGCAGTAACGGACAGAAGGAAGTAAGGAGAGACAGGAGAAAGTAGGAAAAAGGTAGTAACGGACAGGAGTAGGAAAAGGTAGTAACGGACAGAAGTAGGAAAAGGTAGTAACGGACAGAAGTAGGAAAAGGTAGTAACGGACAGGAGTAGGAAAAGGTAGTAACGGACAGAAGTAGGAAAAGGTTGTAACGGACAGAGGTAGGAAAAGGTTGTAACGGACAGAAGTAGGAAAAGGTAGTAACGGACAGAGGTAGGAAAAGGTTGTAACGGACAGAGGTAGGAAAAGGTTGTAACGGACAGAGGTAGGAAAAGGTTGTAACGTGTGGGGGGAAAAGGGGGGGGGGGGGAGGAGAAAAAAGGCAGTAACGGGGGAAAGGAAAAGGAAAGGAAAGGTAGGGGGGAAGTGGGGAAAGTAGAAAAAAAGGTAACGAAAAAGTACGAAATATAGTAACGGGTAGGGGAAATTGGGAAAAGATTGGGGGGGGGGGGGGAATAAGGAAGTTGAAGAAGGTATTTGGAAGAAAGGAAAGGCAGGGAAAAGTTGAAAAGGGGAGGGGGAAACTTAGGAAAAGATAGGGGTAAGTAGGAGAGAGAAGGAAAAGGTAGCAACGGGTAGGGAGAAGTAGAAAGAGAGGGGGAAAGGACAAGAGAGAGATAGGGAAAAGTAGGGGAAGATGGAAAAGTTTAAACCGCGTTGAGAATAGCTGGAAAGGTAGGGGAAAGTGACGGAAAGGTGAAAAGGCAGCAGAAAAGCAGGGAAAGTGGGGGAAAGGATATGAAAAAAAAAGTAGAAAAGGATAGGAGAAAGCAGAAAAAGGAGGAAAAAAAACTAAGAAACAGATAGGGACAATAGAAAAGGTGAGGAAAATAAGAAAAAAAAAAATAGACGAAGTATAAACGAATAGGAAAAGAGAGGGGGATTTTTTTTTTAAAAGAAGAGCGTGGGAAAGATAGCTGACAGAAGGAAAAGATAGGAACGAGAAAGAAATGCCGGTGAAAATAGAAAAAAAAAGTTGAGAACAGAAAGGAAAGACAGGTGGAATGGAATGGGGAAAATCAGGGGAACGTAGGAAAAAACTATGGAAATAACACAGACTGAAAGTATCTGGTTTATGCAGAGACGGTAAATGTCTGTTGAGTCTGCAGTTTGCTTCGTTATACAGAGACGGTAAATGTCTGTTGAATCAGAGCAGTTTGCTTCGTTATACAGAGACGGTAAATGTCTGTTGAATCTGCAGTTTGCTTCGTTATACAGAGACGGTAAATGTCTGTTGAATCTGCAGTTCGCTTCGTTACGCAGAGACGGTAAATGTCTTTTGAATCTGCAGTTTGCTTCGAATAAGGGTTTAAAAGCTGGCAGATTTACGGGATGTTGACATGTGCACGGCCGTTTTGCGGGACACGTTGTTTTACGCATGGGTGTGGATATTTTGTATCACGGACTGTTTCGCAGATGGTATATCACTGGTTAGGGGGTAGAGATTGTTTAGCAGGTCAGACTTCCCGTGCTTTTGCGCGATAGATAGATCGTTTAACAGATGGGAGTATTGGTGTTTTCATTGCGGAACAGATTGTTGCGGAGAAGAAGATGTTGATGGGAATATTTTGTTGAACAGATGGGTAGTAGAGTTGGATCCAGATGTCATGTAGGACGGAATGTCCAGCAGATTAGGGATGAATGTTTTGTGTTTGTTTGGTATGCGATGTCAGAGTTTGGCGGTACAAAATATTTAGCATATGAGGTGTGGGTATTGTGCGTGACAGATGGTTTTAGCAGATGGAGTTGTTGGTGTTTTGCGGTACAAATTATTTAGCGTATGAGGTGTGGATGTTATGCGTGACAGACTGTATAGCAGATGAAGTTGTTAGTGTTTTGCGGTACAAATTAATTAGAATATGAGGTGTAGATGTTGTGTGTCACAGATGGTTTACCAGATGGAGTTGTTGAAGTTTTGTGGGAGAGACTGTTCAGCTGATTTCTGGTGTTGAGTCGAGCGCGGGCAACCCCCGTATTGGGAGGACCTGGGTTAAACTTCAGCATTATTGATCACACGCAGAACAGACACACTGCATTTGTCTGAGCCGACGCGCTGACATAATCCTGTTAACTGAAGAGCTTCATCCGCTAGGACTAACTGTTAGCATGGAAAATGACAGTGTTGACTGTGCATCGCTAACCAGATGGAAGACTGGTGCCTTCTCGTATTTTTGCCTAAGATATACATTCCCGTCTCGTCAAGTGAAAAACGCAAGGTTCTGGTCATATTTTGTTGATGAGCTAACAACGTTTCAGTCTAACCTAGTTTAAAGAATATACACTTTCTTCCATACTTCGTGCAAGAGGTACGAGCTTTTCTTTATTAGTTTGTTAAAAAGATACGAGATTTCCATCGTATTTCGTTAAAGAGATACGATGTCTCTGTCTCATTTCATTGAAGAGATATCATTTTGTCCCCCGTCTTATTTTGTTAAGAGATGAGCTTTTTTTCCCCTGTCTTATTTTGTTAAAGAGATGCGACGCTTCTGTCTTAGTTCGTTACACGGAAACGAGGTTTGAGTCGTATTTCGTTTGAAAGATACCTGTTTCCCACATGTTTCGTGAAAGAGATGCATGCTTTTTTTCCCTGTCTTATTTCTGTAAACAGATGTCCCGAGGTTCCTGTCTTATTTTGAAGAGATATGATGTTTCCGACTTACTTTGTAGAGATGCGAGGTTTCGCTGAAGAGAAACGAAGTTCCAACCTTACTCCGTAAAAGAGAAACAAGGGCTCTGTTCTTGTTCTGTTAAAGAGAGATGAGGTTTCCATTTCGTTCAAGAGAAACGAGAGTTTCTGGTTCATTTGTTAACGTAAAACGAAGATTTTTGGTCGCATTTCCACACAGTGAAATACGAGGATTCCATGCCTTTCGTTAAAATTTTCTAAAAATGCAAGTTTTCCGTTTTATTTCATCCAGACAGGCGAGTGTTTTGTTTTTTTTTTTTTTTTTTTTTTTTGCATTTTACTTCATCGAAGAAGTATAAGGTTTCCGTTTTATTTCGTTAAGGGTGCATACAAGAATTTCAGATGTCCCCAGCCCGTTTGTCAGTCGAAATTCGTGGATGAAAGTATTTGGCGATTTCTTTGCCCTAGTATTTGTTTTCAAAAAGAATGAATCAGCGTCTCATCTGATCAATAAAGGTGTTGAAAATGCCCACTGTCTCGCTGTTGTAATGGCTGGTGTGTACTGCGTCCACACGCGAGTTCTTTTTTTGAACTGGCAATTTGCATGAAAGTGCTTTTTCTGTGAATTAAGGTTTTCGTGCTCTGCTTATGGCCTGTGGCTGCCCTTTCATTTGGCATTTCTTTTGGTTACACGCGTTGCATTTTAATTTCGACACCTTGTTCAGTTTGAAGAATCCCTTCCTCAAATCATTCCTTGAGCTCTCTGCCGACAGATCTTTTAGGGGTTGATCAGCAGTTTTCTGTTAACCGCAGATACTTATGTACGCACGCGGTCTGTGTGTGTGTGTGTGTGTGTGTGTGTGTGTGTGTGTGTGTGTGTGAGAGAGAGAGAGAGAGAGAGAGAGAGAGAGAGCGCAAGAGAAAAAAGCATTAAGGAAAGGGGGGGAGGGAGAGAGAGAGAGGGGAGAGAGAGAGGAGAGAGAGAGAGAGAGAGAGGAGAGAGAGAGAGAACCAGTTTTGTGACACCGTGATTTCGCAAGAATGAACTAATCAAATTTAGTTTGTACTTTTTTTTTTTTTTTTTTTTTTTTGCTTCGATATACGTTCACATCTTTTATGCTCCTGACATGAATTCTCTCTCTCTCTCTCTCTCTCTCTCTCTCTCTCTCTCTCTCTCTCTCTCTCTCTCTCTCTCTCTCTCTCTCTCTCTCTCTGACAGATCGGAAGAACACGCTCTGCCTAAAATCTGAACGCTTAATAATAGAATAAAGTTCTCTCTCTTTCTCTCTCTCCCTCTCCCTCTCTCTCTCTTTCTCCTCTCTCTCTCTCTCTCTCTCTCTCTCTCTCTCTCTCTCTCTCTCTCTCTCTCTCTCTCTCTCTCTCTCTCTCTCGTGCTATTCACCTTGAGGAGACATTGTAAGACACTCCTGCTCATGTTTCTGCGGGTGGTCTAAAGGTTACTGGTGTCATTTATTCCTAAACGGGGAGAACGGGGGATAATTATGACTCGCCGATTTCAAGCCAAAGGTAATGTTAAATGTGAAACTAGAAAGGACACGGGCTTTCGCATGGCCGAAGAGTCGGTTTGCTAGTAATCTGCCGTCAGTCATGGACTTCGCGTTTCGCCAAATTGATTTTTCCCAGGGGGGGGGGGGGGGGAGGGGGGGGGGGGCACGGTGAGAATATCTATTACTCAATGTTGTCAAAGAGTCTGCTTTATTACGACGGTCTAAAGTATTTGTTAATTGTCAAGTTTGTGGTCAAGGATGTGTGTGTGTGTGAGTGTGTGTGTGTGGGTGTGGGTGTGTGGGTGTCCGTGTCTGTGTGTCTGTATCTGTGTGTGTGAGTGTGAGAGAAAGAAGAGAGAGAGAGAGAGAGAGAGAGAGAGAGAGAGAGAGAGAGAGAGAGAGAGAGATGCGTGCGTACTCTTTCCTTGCAATAACTCCTTTTTTGCATGGAGATAATTATTGTCTTTGGGGTTTGTATTCTTAAAACGGTATATTCAACCGACACTTAATGGATAACTCAGGTTGTGCCTTCAGTCATGAAAGAGAAACAGCTGTATACTATTCATATCATGTCCTCTCTTTAGCGTAGTCCCTGCTAACACGATTTTAAAATCTGGCTCCAAATGATATTCAAGTTCAAATTCTCTAGAACGGTAATCCCGATCTTCATGCTGATGCGAATATGTTAATATTTTAGACCGTACACAAACTCATTTTGATTCAAATCGGTTTTGAATAGATCATTTTTGTGCGTGTGTGTTGGAGTGTGCAGGTAGTAGTAGTAGTACTTCAGTTTTACATCTGTTCACATCTGCGATAGAGAGAGAGAGAGAGAGAGAAAGAGAGAGAGAGAGAGAGAGAGAGAGAGATGCATAAATGTCTGTGACTATGTTGTAAGTGTATGCATAATGTTGTTATCTAAGTGTATATAAATGTCCCTGTAAACATCCCTACAACATATCTGTAAGTAATTTTAAAGTAAATGCTAACTGGACTACAAATTAAAGAAAAAAACAACATTGAAGACAAACTTTAAATCTGAAAAGACATCACACAAAGGTATGCCTGATAATGGTGGTAAATGTGTTTGAAGAGGTAAACAGTCAAGCAGCAGATGCTTGCTGGTTATTCTTCGTTCTACACAAACACATTTGTGCAGGTATGCCCACTCTGGTATCATAAGCAACTGGTTTAGAACATTTGGCTTTCAAATGCGTGATTGATTATAATGAGGAGATTAGTCCTCTGTCACTCATTTTTCCCTCCCCTTCTTCTTTGTTGATGTTATCTGCTCGTATGTTAATTCATCTACTTTCTGCTTAGATCAGTTTATCATGTATACGTGTGTTCAGTAGATCATGTATCCCAAGCCATGTCGTTTTTGTAACAGGTTTTGTATTTGTCTGTCAGCTGCCATGTAAACTGTCTGTGTAATGTATATTTCAGAGCGCGATATAACCTGTAAGTTTGTGGTTGTTCCTTCGACGGATGTAATCTTATGCTATTATTTTTGATAATGTTATGTGTGTAAACCAGTTACTGTCTTTATTCATTGTAAGGGCGGTTTATAAACAAATAAATTGGGTCGTGCATAACAAAAGAAAACCTAGACTACTTGTTACTCAGGAAATCTTCTCTTGGAACCTCTATCCATGTATTTCTTCAAGACTTATTGATCCAAGCACATATTCCACTTAATGTCAGCTCTTTTGCTGCTGTTGTTGTCTCCTTTTTTTCTGAGGGGTTTTAGGAGGAGAGGAAGGGGAGGGGGGCAGGGCAAAGTGGGGAGATGGGCGTTGTCCATGTATTGTGTGTTGCACAGCGATGACAGTGAATGATTTGGCATTCTGTTGCCAAAGCTCTTTTGACATTGACGATAGTTTTTTTTTTCCCCAATTACTGAAATTGGTTCCTTTTTTCCCGAGGACTACGTTTTTCAAAACAAGTTTTTTTTCCCTTCTGAATCACATTTCCTGGTTTGGCAATATTGTTTTTGAACATATAGCATGTTTCCTTGTGTTTGTTTGTATTTATGGACTTTGGTCTCCACGTTATCCGTAAAGCTGTCTATGTTGGTGTGGATTTTTTCTCGAGAACTTTTCCATGGACATTTCCTTCCGTGTTAAATGCATAGAAAAAATCTTGAAAAGCTGATGACATTTTTTTTCCTTTTCCATCAGATAATACTTAAATTGTCTTCAATGTTGTCTTTGAAAAGTGTTCCCGTATTTGTTTCTTTATTTTGTTTGGTGTCTTTTTTCTAACTTTGCCTTTACATTCCCTGTGAAGTTGTATATATAGGTTGTGTGTGTGTGTGTGTGTGTGTGTGTGTGTGTGTGTGTGTGTGTGTGTGTGTGTGTGTGAGTGAGAGTTTTGTCATGCATTTTTCCGTTGGCATTTCCCTCTACGTTAAATGCACGAGATAACTGAGGCAGCAGTTGCTGAAAGAAACTTTTTGAAACGATGACTTTTTTTTCCCCTTTTTTCCGTCAGATAATTCGTACATTATGTTTAATGTTGTCTTTGAAAAAAAAATGTTTCCGTTGTGGAAGTTTTTTTTTTTTTCTCACTGGCAATATTCCAACATTTTGAATGATGTTGATATAGACCAAGGTCATTGTGATAGCTTTTCTGCCCCCCTAAAATTGTCGTCAACGCAATGGGCCTATATTTTTTGTTTAGGACATAAAAAAAAACAGTTAGCACTCAGGAAACCTCAAAGAGAATTATCACAGACGCACTCAATGAAAACCAGTGACAGTTACTATGAACGCACTAGGTGAAACCCAAAGGAAGTTACAACGAATGTTTTCAATGAAACCTCATGGGAATCACCACGAACACAGCCAGTGAAACCTCATGGGAATCGCCTCCAATGTTTTCAATGAAACGCTATGCGAATCGGCACAAACGCTCCCAGTGAAACTATGGGAATCACAACGAACGCGCTCAGTGAAACCCCCTATGGGGGACTGCTACCAACCCGCTGGGCGAAGCCCTTCGCGGGATTTACCTCTGAATGCGTTCAATGAAATCTCTGTGGAACCACTGTGAACGTACTACATGAAATCCCAACAGAATGATTATGAACGTTCTCGACGAAACCGCCATAGAATTAGTATAAACGCACTCACTGAAACCTCTTGAACAAATCCATATGCGTACACTTTTTGAAAACTCAGGGGGATTATCATGAATGCACTCAATTAACAAAAACGTCATGGGAAATACCACGAACGCACTCAGCAAAAGCTCGTGAGAATTACCATGATTTCACTTCCTGGAAACTCCTTGGAATTAGCACGCAACGGTGAAAAAAAAAAACACGGTGAAAAAAAAAAAAAACTCACTGGAATTACCGCGAATGCACTCAGTGAAAACTCACTGGAATTACCACGAATGCATGCAAAGCTCAGTGAAAACTCACTGGAAAGCTCACACGAATGCACTCCGTGAAAATTCACTGGAATTACCACGAATGCACTCAGTGAAAAAGCTCACTGGAATGCGCACCGCGAATGCACTCAGTGAAAGCTCACTGGAATTACCACGAATGTGTACTCGGTGAAGACTCATGAGAATTACCGTCAATGCACTTCATTAAAACTCACTGGGATTAGCATGAATGCACTCCAAGAAAAAGTCGCTGGAAATCACTACGAATGCACACTCCATGAAAAGTCGCTGGAATCACCACGAATGCACTCCATGAAAAGTCGGTGGAATCACCACGAATGCACTCCATGAAAAGTCGCTGAATCACAACGAATCACCACGAATACCACGAATGCGCACCATGAAAAGTCGCTGGAATCACCACGAATGCACTCCAAAACTCGCTGGAATTACCACGAATGCACTCCATGAAAAGTTCGCTGGAATCACCACCAATGCACTCCATGAAAAGTCGCTGGAATTACCACAAATGCACTCCATGAAAACTCGCTGGAATCACCACGAATGCACTCCAAAACTCTCTGGAATTGCCAGGAATGCACTCCGAAAACTCGCTGGAATTACCACGAATGCACTCCATTAAAAAAAGCTGGAATCAACACGAATGCACTCCATGAAAACTCACGGCAGCTACCGCCAACGCAATGGGCGACGGCCGGCCCGAGGGAGTCACCACGAACACGAACGAGGGAATTACTATCAACGTGTTAGATGAAACCCCAAGGGAATGACCATGAACGCACTCGGCAGAAATCCTGTTAAGATTTACCACGAACCTAGTCAGGGACGCCCCCAGAGGAATGACCACACGAAAGCATACAGCAGAAAATACCACGGGAATTATGGGATCGCGCTTGATCAAATCCCCCCCATCCCCCCCCCCCCAAGGGACTGTCTGTGTTTGTCTGGACCGGCTCGCTGACACATCCATCACGTTGTTCCCCCGTCCCCCACCACACCCACCCCATTCTACCCTCTTTCCTCTCCCTCCTCCCCCCCCCCCCCCCCATCTCCTCTCCTTTCCCCTCCCCCTCCCACCCCTCCCTCCTCCTTTCAGCCGAACGCCATATTAGTCTTTATTTGGGATTTACCGGTCAGCTCTTTATTCCGTTTTTAGATAGGAAAGGGAGAGGTTATAAGAAATGGGAAGAAGAAAAAAAAACGGTTTTGTTTTCGCTGTTCCGATTTGTGTGCATTTTTAAGGCCTGGCCTGGAATGCTTTGAGTGAGTAAGGGGGGGGGGGGGGGGGGGGGGGTTGAGAAGTGTAGGCTTGCCAGGAGGTGGGACTAGGGCTGGGTTGTTTTTCTTCGGGGCTGGGGATTTTATGGAATGTGAGCTGTTGCTGATGCCGATGGGTGGTATTCATAACACCTCACACCGTCTGTTCGTCTGTCTGCATCTCTCTCTCTCTCTCTCTCTCTCTCTCTCTCGCTCTCTCTCTCTCTCTCTCTCTCTCTCTCTCTCCCTCTCCCCTCCCTCCCTGCCTCTCTCCTTCCTCTCTCTCTCTCTCTCTCTCTCTCCCTCTCTCTCTCTCTCTCTCTCTCTCTCTCTCTCTCTCTCTTACTTTCTCGTGTCAACATCACGACTCATGGCAATTATTAAATGGAATCCGTGTTTCGCCTCTGTGGTGCCGTGGACAACTCTCAGAATGGCGTCTAAAGGTTTTGCTGATTCGATTCTTCTCCGAAAAATCCAAACGTCCTCTTCTTCTCGTGTGCACTAGCTCCGACCCAACGCTGGGACCGGACGAGACGTCAGGAAGTACTCTCCGGTCTCGAGTCACGTGCTGGATGCGTTATCGGAAAGTTCGCTCCAGTTCCCCACCCCCAGATATACAGGAGATTGCTGTAATGCTAAGACCAAGTGCAAATGACTGTTCTGCCTGTCTACGATCAGTATACTACGTTGTTCTAACTGCCTCAGACCTAATATACTGTCTTGTCACGTAGTTGCTCCAGATGAAATAAACCAGCTTGTAAATGTCACAGACTTACTATGCCATAAACATGCTGTACTATCTTGTTTTGACTGTCACAGACCTGATGCTCTTCGCGGTTGTAATTGTATCGCTTCTGCTCTGCTACCATGTTATAGTTTAATGTCTACATATTGCATTGTCGTACAATACTACCCTGTGATTCTAATGAGACTGTAAAACCAAGGTTCCTTGTCTGAACACACGTATCACATCGGGCACACACGTAGAATCCCATGACCAACTTAGAAAGAGAAGGCCAGTGTATCCGTTTCAGTGTGGATGAGATGTATACAAACAGCGCGCACCGAAAGAATGAATGAAAAACCAAGTGACCGACGTTCGACTGAATGACACAGGACATGACCGAATGTAGTGGCAGCAGGCAGTGTTTTCAGTCGGCTCTGCCCAGGTAGGCAGCCCGTTGCGTAAACAAGAGCATGGATTATAAAGCGCTTAGAGCTTCCTCTCTAACTGAGGAGAGGTGCTGTATGAGTACTCTTAATAATAATGACGATGATGATGATCATCATCATCATTAGCAGCAGCAGCAGCAGCAGCATAATGATACATTAGTAATCACAGTAATAATAGCAATTGTTTATACACCTGCTATACTACCTTACTGTGATTGTTGCATACTATACCTACCCACTATACCACGCCATGGCACTGTTCACATACCCACTGTACTACCTTGTAGCTGGCACAGATCTGCTATACTACCTTCTTATAACTGCACGGATCTATTGAAACCAGCTTTTGGCAGTTGTCTCATATTGAAATACTACCTTATAGTTGTTTCGGCCTAACTATTTAACCTTGTAATAGTCACACACCAGCGATGCTACCTTGTTTTCATTGCCTCAGATATGCCATCTTGTTGCCTCTATCTCTAGGGCTTATATTGCCTCATGTTGTCGTCACGTTGTTGTAGATTTGCATCAGCCCTCTGCTGTGACGTTATGTCTCAAACTTCAGCTGAACTGTGGCATCAGTATGCAACTCCGTATGCATTCACCTCAGAATGAAATGATCATCTTACTTTAAGTCTCAGGGGTAGAGATGTGTTCGCCAGCCTATGTCTTGTACAGTCTCAGTGTTCAAAGCCTGTCGCTGCTTCGCCAGCCTATGTCTTGTACAGTCTCAGTGTTCAAAGAGCCTGTCGCCGCTGCCTCAGACAGACACGTTGTCATGCACTGTTGTCCCAGACATCCATGGCTGCACGCCGTTTGTTTCTTGCTCTGTCACCTCCCGGGGCACAGGGCGACCTGTTAATTACGGCAGAAGGGTAAGGCAGGGTCCGAAATGCCACACCAGCCCAGCAGCAAAGCGGTCACGCGAGGACCACCGAACTGCTCTCCCCCCCCCCCCCCCCCCCCCCTCCCCCAACACCTTTACTCGCCCCCTTCTGCCTTTCCACTCCTCACCACCCCTAGCGCCTTCATCATACTTCATTAGTCTGTTGGGATGCCATTAACACCGGTGAAGTGTCACTGATGTCGAGCTGTTGTGGTACAATGTGTGTGTGTGTGTGTGTGTGTGTGTGTGTGTGTGTGAAAGGAACACTTCGTCTTACTGTGTGCTGCTGATTCCGCCAAGGTGCCCATCTCAGGGTCTGTCTGTGTATATAAGGACATGGAAGTGAACTGTGACGGTGTTTTTGCTCAAAGGTATGAAGGCAAAAGTAGAACGTGATCAGAGGGAAAAGTGGATTGTGTCTTCATTCAAGGAGTAAAGGGCAAAAGTAGAGTATGTGTCCGTTCGTAGAATTGGAAGCAAAAGCAGAACGCGTTTTCATTTATTGGTATTAGAATGAATGTGTATGAATTAATGAAGCTATACATAAAGAAAAATCTGTCTTCGCTATATGGGCATGAAGCAAGGCAGAGAGCATGTCTTCATTCAGCGGAGCTGAAGACAAGCAGTGAATGTGTCCGTACTAATGGAGTTGAAGACAGACGATGAATGTCTTTACTGATAGAGCTGAAAGCAAACGGAAACTGCGTCTTCACTAACGGAGTTGAAGGCCAACGATAAATGCGTCTTCATTGGTGGAGTGGAAGGCCAAAAATTAGTGTGACTTTATCCGTGGTGTTCAAGGCTAACGATAAATGTGTCTTCGTTACCGGAGCTGAAGGCAAACTACGGATGTATCTCCTTTCGAGGACCGGTTGTCAAAACATCATCCCTTCATTCATCAACAGTAGTGAACTCTCATTTTGGTTGATGGAGCTGAAGACAAAAAGTAAACGGCTGTTTGGTCATGGACCAGGCGAACTATAAACATGTCTGTACATCGAATTTTGATCACACGAGGTAAAGAGAGAGATAGGTGGATACCCTAAGTATTGAATGTTGAATAAAAGAAAGTTAGCAACAATAATTGTTCTTGACTGTGTATTAAAAAATGAAACTTTGAGAAAAAAAAAAGAATCCGCATACTGTAAAAAGCGTAAACATGATCGCCAACCTCGATTCTCTAAAAACGCATGCACATAGGAACCTTGATAGTCAGCAGTGATCAGATGCACCAGATATGAATCACGTACGCTAATAATAAGTCGGTGATACCAGAAATAACGCCAGGTGGGTGGTAGAATACCTTGGAACTCAAATGTCATTATAGTACTTTAACTTGATTCCTGCGATGTAATTTGGTCCAACTTTTTTTTTTTTTTTTTTTTTTTGCGTTCTCGCTGACTTTTCAAATGACTGCGGCTGCATTCTACAACGGAAATGCGATCTCTTACGAAACAGTGATCTAGAAAAAGATTCAGTCGGCTTGACTCTGTGTGGGTGTGTATGTGTATGTACACGCGCGCGCGCGCGTGCGTGCGTGTAGATGCAACCGATCACGAGGGCCGTAACCTGTGTTTTAGATTTTTATTTATTTGTCAGTTTTAAGTTAATAAATGTCAGCATCGCAAATGATACGTTTGACTTTTAAAAATAACACAGCAAAAATGCTTTGCACCTGGAGAAAAAAAAAATCGATGCAAACAAAGCAGGCTTGTGTTGCAAGTTCAGAATGAGGTGAAGTCAGTACACCGTCTGGAACGAAGTGGGGATACTGCTCCTCGGCATGACGTCATCACATGTCGTCTGCTGAAGACTGCATGCAACGACTCAACCTGCTTCCCAACCGATCCGCTGTCATTCCAGGTGCAAACTGAAAAGACAGGTGGAATAAACGAAGCAAGCGCGCATTTCGCTGAGGAGGGTTAGGGAGAGAGAGGGGCAGTGGGTTTGGAAGAGGGAGGGGAGAGTTACTACGGGAAAGGGAGAGCGGATTCGAATCAACGTGCTGGTTGAATGGTCGGTTATATGCTTCAAAAGATAGAAATAAGGATGTTTTTGACATGTGATCGTGAAAACATTTATGGTCACTGTAAGAATATAGTTATGGCATAAAAACGTGCACGTGAAACAATCATTTTTTTATCTTTGATTTTGACGTTCTCAAGACATTATATATGTATCACAAAAAGGTCTACCTCTTGACGACCATTAGTCATCAGCAGTGAAATGTACAACAGCAGCACCTGTATGTGGGTTCTGGTGCTGTGTGCATTAGCAAGCTTCTGAAGACCGCTGATCCGTCTAGTGGTGCCAGTAATATTTTGATTTGTTGTGTGTTGTGGCGATTGTTTTTGCGGCTATATTAGGCCAAATAGCAAGAAAACGAGTTGAGTATGAAACAACAGCGTAGCCATTCTCTCTCTCTCTCTCTCTCTCTCTCTCTCTCTTTCTCCCCCCCCCCCCCCCCCCCCAAACCCCCCCCCACCCACCCCCACCCCACCCCCCCCACTTAGTTTCTTTTTGGGTCATTTAATGTGCACTTGATATGTACATTAGTTTCTTTTTGGGTCATTAATATGTATGTGATATATACACACACAGAAGTATTAATCAGATGTCGGATTTTTTTTTAACATTAAAAAGAGTCTTGTTCACTTGGATGTGCTCGAATCTCAAAACAAGCACACACTTACATTTAACCTCCAAATTTGCACGTAGATGTGTAAGTACGATGTTTTTTTTTTTTTTTTTTTTTTTTTTTTGCAGGCCATGCTTATACTTATGTTACAGCAGAGCTTGCCGTATAAGCATCGAAATCTAACCTCCACGACTCATGCGCACTTTGATGACGCGCTGCTCGTGATAGAAAATAGTTTCTCTATCAAATTAAGGACAGTTTTCAAAGCACGAATGAAGTGGTGTGCTGCGGCGCGGAGGTTCCTTTGACGTGTGGCCTCCGGTGACCTGGCTTTGGTAGCTGGCACAGTTTGAACAGGGTCAGAATATAACTTTGCTGAGTACAGGGAGAACGGAATGAGCTGCACGGAAGTGGAAAGGAAGGCTGAAAGAATGGTACTAGAGTAAATAAGAAATAAATAGGCAAGAAACTATGATGAAGATAAGCACGTGGTAACAGTAAAATGTCTAACGAGAAGAAGAAGAAGAAACACAATAATAATGGTGATGATAAATGAGGATGATTTTAATTGTTGTTGTTGTTATTCAGTGACGGAACGAGCTTAAAAGTAAAACACACACACACACACACACACACACACACACACACACACACAAATTGAATTACATGGACGCTGGTAAAGACATGAATTTGATCAATCTTGACGCCGTGTCCCTTGCGTAAAGGAAAAGAATGGAGAAAAAAAATTAACACCGGAAGGGCTCTGGGGAGAGCTCAGACCCCCGCCAAAGTAGAACGCGTCCCGGATCCACCGTTTCATCGAATCCACACCACAAATCCGCAGCAAAAAATGCCATCGTCCTAGTGCCACATCCCCATCTTTCAACCAAATTCGTAAACGTTGGCTCAATAGTTTTCGCGTCACCTTGCCGAACGAATCCTGGATCTGCCCTGGACTCCGGATCAGTATCAAGGATCCGTGCCAGAACGCATTATTTCGTTCCTTGGACCACGTTCCATCTTTTCCCCGGGTTTCGTTGAAATCGGTTAACAGTTTTTGGGTCAGTTTGCTGACAGACAGACAGACAAACTAACAGACGCGGCGTGAAGACATAAGCGTCTTGGCAAAGGTCAAAAACATGGATGTTCCCCCCCTTGAGATTTCAGACGACGTTTGCAAAGAAAATAGGCCGAAACGTCAATAGGGAGGGGGGAAAAAAGACAGAAATGACATGACCGCTCGCGCATGCACAAAGAGAAAGACGGACAGAAAGACAAACAAACTGACAAACAGATTATGTGGCGTATAGGCCAGCCCGAGAGAGAGAGAGAGAGAGAGAGAGAGAGAGAGAGAGAGAGAGAGAGAGAGAGAGAGAATGACGAGTACAACAAACTGAAATTGTGAACTTGGCGGTTGATATTGGCGTCAACTTCACGAGTGTTTTTATGTTTTGTAATGGAAGAATTAACAGTCGATCCACGCCCGCACGTCCGAACACTTGAACACACGTGCGCGCTTACACACGGGCACATGCGCACGCGTGCGCAGGTATACACGCGCGTGCGCGAGCAGACTCATGCACTCGCATGCATACAAACACACACACACGCACACATGCGCGCGTATGCACGCACGCACGCATGCACGCACGCGCGCGAGCACACACACACACACTCTCTCTCTCTCTCTCTCTCTCTCTCTCTCTCTCTCTCTCTCTCTCTCTCTCTCACACTCACACACACACACACACACACACACACACCGTTATCATTCACATTCAGACGCGCACGTCTGCGAGTGAATAATGCGATATTGCTGCGTGCAGTCGACATGACTAAAGAGAAGATGTGCACGTGTGTCATGACTGCAATAACATATGTGGGTTTATGTGTTTTTGTCAGCCCTGATATGACCCATGAGGGCGGTTGGGCGATAAACAATATGGCATGTGGCTTTGCTTGCTGCACGCGCTCGTGGATGTAAATGTGTGTGTGTGTGTGTGTGTGTGTGTGTGTGTGTGTGCCTGAGTATGTGTGTGTGTGTGTGTGTGTGTGTGTGTGTGTGTGCGTACGTGCGTGCGTGTGCGTGCGTGTGCGTTCGTGCGTGCGTGCGTACATGCGGCTTTTTGTGTGTGTGTGCGTGCGCACCGACTGTCTCGAATTAGCACAGGGAGTGTTCTCCATCTGTGCTTTAGGAGAAGCGCCAATAGTCCCATCAATAATTTATGGATGGATATCCCTTAACGGTTCAGTGAAAAAGAAATGCGCGTGAAGCCGAATAGAGAATGAGAAGAGAAATCACTCTGTCCACCAATCAGTCGACGTCACCTTTTATGGTATAAGTGGGGCGGGGAAAGGGGAAAGGGGTGGGGGGGGGGGGGGGGGGGGGGGGGGTTAGTTGATGGCCATGTGCGATCAAGCAAAAAATAAGTTTCCCGCTCTGACCTCACGGAAGGAGATTTAAGCCTATCACCTCAGCGGCTGAGAGAGAGAGAGAGAGAGAGAGAGAGAGAGAGAGAGAGAGAGAGAGAGAGAGAGAGATGCTAACTGATTCGCCGAATTCTGTAACCTTCCTCACGATTGGCACATGTCAAGATCTCCATTCGCCCGTGCAGTGGCCATCCTTTTTGCGTCTTGCGTTTCAACAGGCGCACCACCTGCACGTGACAGAGCTGAGTTGTGTTACAACGCTTACTGTTGTTTTATAGTAGTTGGGAGGGAAAGCCAGCGACTCGAGGCGGAGAAAGCAAGCTCCCGCCACTCGTCACTAATGTGACGGAAAAAAGCAGGGAGATATCTCTGCGTGATGTCGCCATACAGCGACGGCTGTGGCTATGTTTTCATTCTTGCGCATACAGATACACACTATTTTGATAAAAAAAAAAAAGTGACAAAACTCTATTCATCTCTTTCTCTCTCTCTCTCTGTCTCTCTCTCTCTCTCTCTCTCTCTCTCTCTCTCTCTGTTCAAGCCTGAAAATAATCAATATCGTTATCATCTTTTTCTCACGCTTCAGTTAACTTTTTAATTGGATGTCAGACTGGGTTTGCGAAGTATCAAAGGGCAAGGCTGAGCTCTGACATTTTAGCGCGATCTTTCACCCCAGAAAATGTCGGTTTCCGATACAACGAGGATGCGCCTCACGCTTTCTGTCACATTGCGACGTTATGAGAGATCGCGTTGTGACGCCACTTAATGGAGGAATCGGTCGGTGGCCAAAACGGACGAACCGTACACACCCGCCATATCAAAGAGAGCCGGGGTTAGTACAGTGACACCCGCCAGTTTTTACCTATGGTGTTGTTGTAGCCCAGCCGACCACAAGGGCCGCTTCTGAGCCACTTCACTGCACTGAAAACAGTCTTGTTTGGAAGAAAGAGAAGAGAAGGAAGAAGTAAATGCAAAATCCATCTACAAAATGTACATGTGTGGTCGATAAATTCGTAACATGATAGCTATTATGTTGACATCCTGTAGGCAGACAACATTCGGCCAGCGGAAGGCATCTGTCATACCGTGTGATTTACATTTCCATCAGCTTACCGTGAAACCTCGGAAGGGACTTCCTCTGTGTAAGCTTTACATTTCACATTTGGAACATCGTTTTTTTTTTCTCTTTAGTCTACGCCAGATTTACCTGCCAACAAAGATTTCCTCCCTACCAGCAGCGTGGTGCCATGGTTAATTACCGTAATGGGTTTGGGGCTGGAATATCCTGGGTTTGAGTCCCGTCAAGGGAAAATGTTTGTGGGTTTTTTTGTTTGTTTGTTTGTTTTTTTTTGTTGTTGTTGGTTTTGTTTTTTTTTTTGAGCGGTCTGTTTTTGCTCAGAGTTTCGGAGATTGCTGTGGGCTCAGTTGGGAAGAAGACTGGCACAACGTAGTCGAGTTTCATCCACCCAATGGGTACGTCTTTGTCTAGAGAGTGTTACTTAAATTCTCTGACCAACACACAGCAGGTATCTGTATTTTTCAGGCCTGGTTGAAACCGGTGATTGAATATAGCGGAGAGCACGACCCTGAAGTTGTAGTTCTCAGTGGAATCACCCTTATATATCTTACTCCTCTGCGTCCTAGTGATATCATAAAAGAGGAGTGTCAACTTTTGTGGCCCTGTTTTCTTGGTGACCTCGGTTTCAACCCACGTCAAGGCAAGTGGTCAGTTTGTATCAAAGTCGTAGATGTTGGCAAGTTCGAGGGCACTATAGTTGGATGGACACGAAGGCGCGCACCAGACGTGGACGCTACCTCACGCTGGCTCCGCGACCAAGCAACTATTGTCGTCAGTAGGGGAGTTAGCACGGGATTCTTCACGTCTGTTGGTTTAGAACAGGCCGCCACTGAACGCCTCTGAAACGCTCAGCAGCAGCGCAGTGTCTCCTCCGGTGCGTTGCTTCAGATGACCTGATTTTGATTGCTTCCCGTGGACTACTCGGAGCGGAGTCTGTGATGGGATGGACCTGGGTGTGGCTTTTGTTCGGGGGGAGCCGGAATGAGCAGCGTAGAAGTAATGGCGCTACATAGGACATGGAAGATGAGTTGGCGCCCACACCTCCTATCTTCATCCCTGTAACTTCCGTTTGTAAAGACTTGGTGACGAGGAGGGGAGGGGACAGGGGGAAGGGGGGATTATTGACAGGTTTCGCTGTACTCTGCATGTGTACGATCCTGGACTGTCGCCAATGACGGGCTGTGCTGGTTTGTGACCGTGTGCAAACACACACACACACACACACACACAATCACAAGACACACACACACACACACCCACACCACACACACACACACACACACACACACACCGGTTGTGCTACTGCGACGATCTGTTACCTTTTTTTTTCTTTACTTTTATGAACGGACATAGGTGGACAGCTGTGGCTAAATCACGCGCTGTGGCCTCGTTTGGGGCCTTTGTCAAGCAGCTTAGCCACCGAAGGTGTGTTTATATCGGCGACACTTAGCTCCCTGATGGACACTTTTAGTAGCATTAAGGGGAGAACAGAACTCGGGAGGGACTGTAAAATCACCTTCATGATGAATCATTATGCAAATAAGAAAGGTAAAAATATGGTGATCGAGGTGAGGATGATGACAGTGATGATGACGACGAGGAGGACGATGATAATGATGATTACGACGACGATGTTGATGACGATGATAATGATGTTGATAGTGATGATAACGGCGATGATGCTGATGATGATGATGATGATGACAACCACGACCACCACGACGGTGATGATGATGATTATGACGACGACGACAACACTTCTTCATCATGTTCGTTGAATCAAGTTTGTAAATTTGGAAATGATCCGATGCTGTGTGAAAGTAGGAATGAGCAATTATATTAATCCGTCATCACACAATCAATTAATCATTGAAAAATACTTGACTCGTCTTTAATGCATTTACATATACAAACAATAGTTGTTTGTTGTTTTTGTTTTGTTTGTTTTTTGTTTTGACGGGTCAACAAATACTTCCTTTAGTCAATGTTTGAGTGTGTATGATAAAATTTGAATAAAGATATTTTTATGAAGTTAAAACTCAAAGCCAGTTAAGAGTATGTAAACGTCTGCGTATTCATTAAGAATTAATTCTTGACACTCCAGGATACCATCAATAATATCTAGTGAAATGTACTTTTTTTTATAGAAATGGCTGGTAGTTATTCATATTCTTCTTCTTCTGTGTGTATTTGTGTGTTTTTGGTTTGTTTTCTTGCTTTTTTTTTTATCTTTCTTTTATTCTGTCTAGAGTTTAGTTATGTTTTTTCTTTATCCGTTCATTTGTGAAATATTGAAACAACATGTACAGAAACTTGAATTGATAATAAAGGTGTAATTTAAAAAATAAGATCACACCAAAAAAAAAATAAAACGAAATAAATCGGTACGACGCAATGCCTAGAATGATAGAAAACCAACAGATGTTCTCACTCGTTCACTCACACACACACACACACACACGCGCGCAAACACACACACACGCGCAAACACACACACACACACACACACACACACACACACACACACACACACACACACACACACAGTCCACACACACACACACACACACACACACACACACACACACACAGACAGAGAGAGAGAGTAGTCCACACACACAGAGTAGTCCACACACACACACACACACACACACGCACGCACGCACACACACACAGTAGTCCACACACACACACACACACACACACACACACACACACACACACACACAGTAGTCACACACACACACACACACACACACACAGTCCACACACACAGTACACACACACACACACACACACACACACACACACACACACACTAGTCCCACACACACACACACACACACACACACACACACAGATAGAATTGAAGGAGACGAACATATCGAGAAAGAGGGGCAAGAGGGAGGGGAGGTGGAAGAGATCTGTCTTGTGTAATCAGGCCGACCTTTATCAAAGTCGCAGCTTCAAGAATGCAGCTTTAAAACAAACGGAAACACGTGATTATACGCGCCTAGGCCAGCATCGAGAAAACACCCAGCGCCTTACAGGCTGTTCCGGGCTCCGCAGAGAAAATTGTATGCATACATCGTGCCTTCTGCGTCTCCAGAGAGGCTATAAAGTGTTTGATAAATGCAACAGAAGAGGTTCAGATACACAACAGGAATCAATAGAATGGCAGGGAACAAAGAGCTGTTGGTTAGCCAAAGGAAGGGCGTGAGGTTTCTGTCTTCACAATGGCGTGCGTTTCAGGAAACGAGATGTCTGGTTGCTATGTGGGTGGTGGTTTTCAGAAAGTCACCGAGGCGGTCAGACACGAGGAGATGTGGTCAGGCATATTCTGAAAGTGACCGTCTTCTTTGGCAGATATTCGGCATAAAATCAATGCAACGATAGCAGTGTATATATGAGGATTCTTTGTTCCTTGACTTGAGCGGATTTGAACTGCAGAGCCCAAACAAGAGTGTTGTGAGGAGAAACGTGGCTCCTGTTCGGACACAGACACATGCACAGTGTTGTGGTAAGATCCAGGACAGCTGCCCAGCGTTGGTGCATGATAAAGCTGATGCCTGTCGCAGATAATTCATATAGGACCGGGACGAAGCGTTTACTACTACTGGCTATTGAGATTGTTGTTCGCTTTCTGTAAGGTTGTTCAGAAAATGGCCACGATCGCCAACCGTATGCTTACAGCACAGTTCGTTCCAGATTTGTGTTTACTAACACCGTTACATCACTGGACATTCTTTAATTTCCACTGCGTCTTTCTTGTTTGTGGTACATTCTGTGCTGTATAGAGAGAAAAATCCATTATTGTGGAGTTTTCTTTGAGCGTTAGGAATGCGCTTTTGGTAAAACTAGACACAACATTGCTGTAGTTTACCTACAAACGGTAGGCCTACATGGAGTTTCACCTAATCACGTTGTACGGCTACTTTGTGTGTGTGTGTGTGTGTGTGTGTGTGTGTGTGTGTGTGTGTGTGTGCGCGTGTGTGTGTGTGTGTGTGTGTGTGTGTGTGTGTGTGTGTTATATATATATATATATATATATATATATATTGTGTGTGTGTTGTTGTTGTTGTTGTTGTTTTTTGTCGTTGTTTGCTTCTTTGTTTTGTTTGTTACGCGTATACATGGCGAGTTTTCCCTTCCCGAAGAACATAAGAACTCCGTTTCACCGAACAACTCCGTCACCTTAAGGCAGCTTAGCTGTAAGTCAGTTTGACTATCGTATTTCGACTAAGAGGATACTGATAGAATTTATTGGTGTCTGTGCATCAGTTATGCGCTTTTTTGCCGACGAGGTTACGGTCTAACCCGCGCCTGTCGATATATCCGTCGGTTTGTCAGAGTGCGTATGCAAAAGGTAGGTGAATGAATAAATAAATAAATGAATAAACAAATCGATCAAAACCTAAAGTACCAGTTGTACCAAGAGTTGGAATATGTAAAGATGGAGTGTGACAAAGACGAATCCATTCACTATAGGTGCGGATCCTTACGGAAGGCAGGTCCACGGTCCATTTGTTGACGGGGGTCTACGCTCTTCCTAATGCCCTCTTAGGGTGGGTTTTTTTTCATTCTTTTACACTACCTGGAAGCAGCAATTCAGTGTTTGAGTGGATTTGGAGTGAACTTTTCTTTTATCAGCTGGAATTGTTCAGAGAATTTGATTGGAGTCTCTGGTTTGATCCCAGGTTCAGACACATTCTTCTTTTTTTTTTTTCACCTTCCAGGATTCGAAGTGGGTCAAAGGCTAAGAAACGGAGGGGGGGGGGGGACGAGAGGGAGGTAAGAATGGAAGGGGGAGGGGAAGGCGATGGGGAAGTGGGAGCAGTGGGGGAAGGAGTAGAGACGGGGGACTGATTATAGGGGAAGAGCGGGGGGGGGGGGGGGGGGGGGGGGGGGGGGGGGGGGGGCAGGGGAAAGGGACGACGAAGAAATCTCGGGGAGAGTTATGAGGGGCGGAGGTGGAAGAAAGATGGGATGGTGTGGGGGGTGGGGGGGGGGGGGGGAATAAAAGACTGTGAGTTTGAATTTACTGATCATCGTCCTGGCTTTCGTAGCGGTCGTGCGCTGGTGAAGACGCATGATGTGGACTGTGATTCGGTGACACGGGTCAGTGGAAACACATCGCACCGTCGGTGGAAAGGATGGCCACCCGGATAACGCAGTCGATTTAAAAAAATAATGATAATAAATAAATAAATAAATAAATAAAAACTGAATCTTGGATGCAGTGTGGTTCAACACGTGTGGGAGGGGAGAAGGGGGGGGGGGGGGGGGGGCTTTTTTCTCCGTCTCTCCACCGAACCGTAAGAGCTGGTCTGAGAGCTAGTCTCTGGGATGAATGGAGGTCGCGTGTGCCGCATTCACGTTTTGCACATTAGGGATGCCACAACAGCATGGGAGATGTCACGAGCGAAATAAAAGTAAAGGAATGAATAAACAAATGAATGAACAAATAAGTAAATGAAGTAATGAAAGGTAATAAATTATTGGTGCTGCTCATATCACGGCGACCGCTGTCCCCAATCAAGAGAGAGCAACCCGAATTTTTCACAGTGAAATGTGCCGTGAAGATGAACTAATTCAGCACGATATGATAACATGCAGCACCATACAGTACAATCTAAGTGGTACAGTTGAACACAGTACAATAAGACTGTGCGATTTGACTATATAATATAACAAACAATGCAAACTGATACGGTTCAGAACACTGCAATGCCAGTTTGGTAAGATCATTCAGTGCACGACGAAAGGCCACGAATGGCACATGTACGCAGGCACACCGTGCTTTTTTTTGTTTTTTTTTTTGTTTTGTTTTGTTTTTGAGAGAGAGAGAGAGAGAGAGAGAGGAGAGGAGAGAGGTGGGGGTCCCTGAGGGACAATAAAATCGGAAGGGGGGGGGGGGGGTCCCCCTAGGGACAATAAAATCTGACAGCGTTCAAGCGTTCACTTCTGGCCTGGGACGCGCGATCTAACGTCCTCGTTGGAACAAAAAAAAACCTGCTTGAGACAGCAAGCATCATAAGCAAACTAGCAAACAAAACAAAAACAAAAACAAATCGCCGCAGCTCTGAAGCATTCATTTTCCGCATGACTGGAGCATGTCCCAAGGTATTACATTGCGCGTCCCCCCATTTTACTTGCACGTACTTCTTTTTTTCAGACATGGTTCTTGTCTTAGGTGTCATCATTCAAGCGTGTGTTTGCTTTGCACAGCGTTTATTAAAGACGACAACGACGTGGCAGCCCTTGAGGCCGTACCAGTAGGAAGCGAGAATCCCGATAGATGGCGTCGTTTCGGAACCGGTAGGTCCCGGATGCCAGCTTCGAGGGTCGTGTGGGGTCGGGGTGTTTCTCCTGCCTTCTCCCCCTAACTCTGGCAGTTTCGTTAGACCTTGAGTATAGTGTTCTGGATGCTCATTTGTCAAATTTGGAAAATATGAGAGAGCGAGAGAGAGAGAGAGGGGGGGGGGGAGGGAGAAACATTGTTTTACACAGCAGGCCTTTAATGCACGTGTAATAACTCATGGCAACAACGATATGAAAAATTCCAAAACATAAAAAAAGGAAAGAACAAAATGTGTTGCATTCAGGTGACCCATAGAGAAGAAGCCGAGCTTCTCGCTGAAAACTCTCATGACAAAAGCGTAATGCAGCACAGAATAAGATGTGTACGTTTGTAAGGGGAAAAGAGCTGACGCCTTAGGTGGAGGAAGCGGTGATCTGTTGCTGATGAACTCACCAAAGATTCGGATCATTGACCCTTCTTCGGGGTTGTGGTAGGGCGAAAGTCGTTTCCATTTCGCTGCCCAAAGGTAGGATCTATTATCTGAAAGGCTGACAAGTTCATCAACAAAAAATCTTTACTTCTGCAGTCCATGTCATCAAAAACCTCTTCTTCAGAATTTTATCAAGCTGAATTGTTTGTTTCATCGTCTTTTGCGGTCAACTGGTTATGCTTCAAATATACTGTCGGCACGTACTTTCAACAGCACTGTTCCATGAAGTTGATCGGCTAAATTCCCAGACCTTAAATTGAAGAGGATGTAGGTGTTGGGCAGTACTTAGGGGCATGGCTTGCAATCTTCTTTGTGGTGAAGCTGTAGACAGTGCACAGGATATGGGAGGACAGGAGTCACATAGAAGGGGAACATGCCACAACGCGAAAGCACCGTCTCCCTGATAAAATGTTGCTTCAGGACAGGTGTGGGCCGTACTTTATTTAGATTGTTCGTTAATTTGCGTTAAAATGTGTTAAAACATCATCAAAACCTAAAGTTAATGTCCCATTTTGGAATGTGGGGATGTCAAAAGCATATTTGTTTACGTAGCTAGAAGGAAGAGTGCAAACATCGTCCACAGTAAGTATTCTTTTTTTTTTTTCTTCGAATGTGCAGCTATGTAAATAACTCGATTGACTTTGCAAGTATTTCTTATTTATCTGAATATGTGTCCTTGCAGAAAATAAGAAATTTGCTGGTAATATGCTATGAGAGAGACATGTCCATGAAAGAATTGTGCTACAACGTGCAAACGCTCTTTATTGAAAGAGAGTGTATCATTGTGCAACAAAAAAAAAACCTTTGCCTGTTGTTACTGTTTTGAATATGGCAGTGACAACGAAAGGCATGCGTTGCATGACCATAGTATCATGCATCTGGCCACATTCTTTTTTGTCAGGGAGAGTGCTAATTTATATGTAAATATTAAATAATTGTTGCAGCGTCAACGATGCATGTTATTGAAAGGAGAACTAGTGGTGCTTTATTCTGTTTTGTTGGAGCTTATGTATAGATTATGGCAGCATTTGAAAGTCGACAAGCCATGAAGCATGCTCGCTCTTTGCGAGACAAAGCGCATAACCCGAAGACTTTTCAATGCTTTTCATGATGAATTGCTGGATCATTAGGCAGTGATAAAAATTCATAATGCACAGGCAGAGCACTTTATGAGACAAAATTACGACAGCGCCCTTTTTCTTCCTTTTTGTGAGAGGTTGATCAATAACATATTTTACATTTCAGCGCTTTCCATAAGACACCAAAACACTGGCCATGAGATACGTACCTCGTAAGTGACATACTTACGTATGTACCGGTACAAATAGCATGAAGAGTAAAAGGAAGAACTGAGTACATAAAGATAATTCAGACAGAAAGGTTTTATCTTTATTTTGTGAAGAATTAACGGTCAGTGTTAGTCCCACGCAGCTGTAAAGTGGGTTTGCTTGTTGACAACTTTGGCTTAATACAATTCCGTTTTAAATGTGCATTTAACTGACTCTAAAAGACATTTAACATATGTTTTTCTTATTTTTGTTAATTGCCTTAAAGATCACCAGATATAATGAATATGTGAATTGTCTTTTCTAGCGTTGATTCACTCTAAAGATTACAGTATCACATGTGATCTTTATGTCCAGAATTTCTACATCTTTCGGTAAAAACAGATTTTTAGCATCTTTTCAGAGTCTCACTACGTAATCGCAGTATCTTTCATGAAAAACATTCGACTTTATCTCTTTCTTCGTTTCTCGTTCTCGTCGGTTCCGCAACATTCGACTTTTCTCATTTCTTTTCTCTTTCTTCGTTTCGTTCTCGTCGGTTCCGCAACGTTTGAAACAATGTTTGCTCCAATAACGTATCTTTCTTGTAACCATTTTAAATCGACCTTTTTTTTTTTTATTGTGATTGTAGAGAATTACCTTATTCCAGGGAACTTCAGAGCTTCATTTTTGTGAATGTGTAATAATGGTGACAGCGTTTAGAAATCACGAAAAGAAACAAATTGAACCATACAGACTTTGGTAATTTGTTCACGGGAGAGTATGTATCAAAGGGCAATACCCTGTGAGAGTCATAGGACAATAGTCTGTGAGAGTCAGTCTAATGCATGGGCAGCGCATTTTCCTAAGTATGGGACTGTACGGGAACTTCTCCACCTTTCACGGGCGATGTCACTTTAACCATGGCTGCGTTTTTCGAGCTGTAATGGCGGTGAGAGGCGCACTTATCTGAAGAGGGCTAGTAGGCGGCAAATCAAAACATTTCCCTATTTCTCTAGGAGAGAGTACACAGCTGGGCATTGTATCATGTCAGACAGGTCCTTTGACACGAGGAAAGCGCTCGTGGAAGAACAGTGATAACAGGGAGGGATTCACAGTGTTGGACGTTGAGTGTGAACCAAACTGGCTCTCCACCCATCCTGAAACTGTACAGTTTGAGAGTAGGATTGTGCCTCAAACTCAGCGACAGCTGAAAGCGGGGTCTGGCACTGAAAGGAGCCGTGCGGCACATCGTCCTCACAAGAGTCTGCGACATGCCGACTTTCGGCTGCTGTATCTTCTGAAAGGCTTATGTGGTGGATATGGCTGGAGAGCTGGACATGTCGTGGGGAGTGTGCGCTGTTGCACAGAAATGTGTGGTATATAAGCATGAAACTTTTTTTTTTCTTGTCGCTGATGGGAGAGAGTACGCATCAGCAGTGAACATTTGCGACATGGCGAAAGCCGGGACTGGAGCTGACGAGACCATTTTGTCCGTGAGAAGTTGTGGCCTTGCAGTATGGCTGTGTGTGAAAGCTGACGTGGCAGAAAGAGACGAGCCGCCATTGGAAGCGTTTGGGCAGGGTTAACAGACGGTGACGTCATCATGGATCAGCTGAAGGACTGGCCTTCATCAGGGAGTCCAAGGCCTTTCTCACTGATCTCCTCCCTGTATGTGTCTGTATGCGTGAATGCGTATGAAGATGAGGCTGACGGACAAGACAGACAGACAGAGACTGCGTGTGTGTGTGTGTGTGTGTGTGTGTGTCTGTATGTGTGTGTGTGCCTATGAAGATGAGGCTGATGAAGACAGGCTGACAGAGACAAGCGTGCGTGTGACAGAGTGTGTGTGTGTGTGTGTGTGTGTGTGTGTGTGTGTGTGTGTGTGAATGCGTGCGTGAGGCTGACGGACAAGACGACAGACAGTGCGTGTGTGTGTGTGTGTGTGTGTGTGTGTGTGTGTGTGTGTGTGTGTGTGTGTGTGTGTGTGTGTGTGTGTGTTTATATGTGAGCGGGGTATGTGCATGTGTTGCACACGAAGAAGAAGAAAAAGAAGAACAATAACAACAACAACAATAATAAAAACAACAAAAATAACACATACAGCAAGTCATTATCATTATTATCGCTGTACATGTTATTGATCTTCTTTCTTCTTCTTCTTCTTCTTCTTCATGTGGCTATGTGTGATCGTGTGTAAGTGTGTATATGTGTGTGTGTCTGTGTGAGAGTAAGTGCGCATGTATCTGCGCGTGGTGTGCACGTAAGTGGTGTGTGTGTGTGTGTGTGTGTGTGTGTGTGTGTGTGTGTGTGTGTGTGTGTAAAAATTTATGAGTGTCTGCATTTATGTGTAAGGATGTGTGCTCTATGGTTTATGTGTGTTAGATATGTACGTGTTTAGTCAGTGAACATACGTGTGTGAGTTTGTATGTCTCTGTAAGAAGTGACGATGCATTACAGTGAGGAGGGAAGGGGGAGTAAGAGTGTATATCAGTATCTCTCTCTCTCTCTCTCTCTCTCTCTCTCTCTCTCTCTCTCTCTCTCTCTCACACACTGTCTGTCACACACACACACACACACGCGCGCGCGCGCGCTCGCGCGCGTGCGTGCGTGCATACAAGCAAACAAGCGTGTGAATATTACCATAATCTACAGAACATCTGAAAACCTTGACAATGTCAGTGGGAAGCACGTGTTTTATCAAGGCTTACATCTTGACGGTATGCAAACTGCAGAGTATCTAAACAAAACAAAAAAAAGATTCAGCCGAAATGTGGGTAAAGAGGGGGATGGGAATAATGAGGAAGGAAGGGGAGGGGTGAGGGGGAGAGTTTCAAGTCTCCTGGGAGCGATTGGCATTATCAGTCTGGTGGTCTCTTATACTGTCTCTCTCTCTCTCTCTCTCTCTCTCTCTCTCTCTCTCTCTCTCTCCTTTCTTGTGACTCGTGCATCGTTTCTTCCTCTACCCCCGTTCTACTTCCTCCCCCTCTCACACACACACACACACACCCACTCTCCTCTCTCTCTCTCAACCATGCCGGTCTCTCTCCTTCCCACCCCACCCGTCTGTCAACCATGCCGGTTGTCCTTAAGTAAAACTACAAAACAAAACAAAAAAAATCGTTCGAATTCAGAGATCGATTTCTAGTTTGTGATTGGTGTGCGCTGATCATTCTGGGCGGTTCACACACCATAGCAGATACCCTCCATGAGGAACCCTTAGCGTCCACATCCAGGGCGATTTGATTGTAGGAAAAAATCGAACATTCTCTCTCTCTCTCTCTCTCTCTCTCTCTCTCTCTCTCTCTCTCTCTCTCTCTCTCTCACACACACACACACACACACACACACACACACACACACACACACACACACACACACACACACCACACCCACGAACACAGACACACATACATCACACAAATTGTGTGATTCTCTCCCCACCCCCGAAGAAGACCCCAAGGGGATAAAAACAAATTGTTTGATTCCCCCCCCATCCCACCACACACCCCCACACACACCACACACACACACACACACACACACACACACACACACACACACACCTTGCCGCCAGTGTCACGTCCTCACCAGTTTCGTGACGTAGACAGAAAGCTCTCAAAAGCTGTACTCAAGTAGGTCTTTATAGCAGTTGTGACAGTGGCTAGTGTCCCGTATACAGTGCTGTTTGTACTGCCGACCCATCAAAAACACTCCATTTTTTTTTTTTCGTGCGTTCTTTCCTCTGTTCAGCCTTCTTCTGTTCCGTTCCTTCTTCCTTCTTTCCCCATTTTCTGTTTCCTCCTTTTTTCACTCTACTCCCATTTTTCTTTCTCCCTTCCCTGCTTCCTTTATTCCTTCCATTCCCACCTTACTTCTGTCCCTTCCATTTTCCTTCCTTCTTTCCTTTTCTTCTTTCACATTTTTCACGTCTTCCTTTTTTTTTACATTTTCAAAACACAGGTACAGCACATTTAGGAAAGGAAGGGGGGAGGGGAGAGAAGAAGTTACAGAGGTAGCCATGTTGTTAAGAAGCAGTTAACGTGCGACGTGGGGGGGGGGGGGGGGGGGGAGTGGGGGGAGGAGATCTATACGTAAGCAAAGACTCGGGTACAAAACCCAGAGGGAGAGGGGGGGGGGGGGGGAACACAGAGACAGACGGAGATCTAAACGGAAGCAGGGACCCAAACGTTTGTTTGTTTGTTGTTCTTGTTGTTTCTTGTTTTTAATCAAGATAGATAAATGAGTAAGCAGAGACTTGCGTATGGCATAGGAATTACGATTTAGGTTTGTAGGTGACGTTTGTGTTGTGTGTCCAAGGGCCCCCTGTTCCATCACTTTATGTATACTCTTCACCGAAGAGTTTGTCGTGAGTTCGGGGCTGCTGTCCCACGGGAACAGCACTATTTCTTTTTTTCACGGGCCTGGAAGCTGTCTGACTTCATGAGATCCCGTCAGCTTGAACCATTGTGACGTTCGGGCTGATCTTCCTTGGGGAATAGCGCACAGGGAGGTCGTCCGTTCGGGCTGTGTTGTGCTGCGATTTGGAACAGAGATCTCTCTCTCTTTCTCTCTGCTCTCTGTGTGTCTCTGTCTCCGTTCTGTGTGTCTGTCTGCCTCTGCCTCTCTCTCTCTCTCTCTCTCTCTCTCTCTCTCTCTCTCTCTCTCTCGTTTAATCCTATTTACTCCTTCGCACGAGACCAGATCTTTTTTTCGCCGGTGAAATGGGATATAACACACGTGCGTGCGCACACACACACACACACACACACACACACGCGCGCGCACACACACACACACACACACACACACACACACACACACACACACACACACACACACACACACTTACACACCGCACATGCTCTCATGCACGCACGCACGCACGCACACACACACATATCAAAATAACATGAACACTGATGTGGTGTTTAGACATTATTCCTGAAGACGGAATGTGGCTAACTTGGTGGTAGAATCAGGTCACATATACAAATAAATAAATGAATAAGTGATAAATAATTCAAAAATGGATCCCCAATATTGAACCTCGGAGTCTTGCCAGTGAACAAAGAAAAAGATGAGAACGTATTATGAAGAAGAGAGACATGTATTTCTTTCTGTCCTCCCGCACAAGTGTATGTTTAGAACCGTATCAGCTTGGCCCCAGAGGACTTGCTGCAGTACAAAATGTCACCCTGGTACAAAATGTCACCATGCGTGATATACTGTAAGGCAGGTCACATGTTCATGTCTGCTGAGGGAACAGATTGTCGCCATTTGTGAAGGGACAGTTTTCGGTTGGGTCTGACCAGTACCATGAGGTGTAGGTGTACGAGGTGGAGTAGGGAAGATGAGGATGCCTAAATGATATACCAGCGGATTTGGGTACAGAATCTCAACAACAAAAGACTGTCGAAATCTGATAAAGAACAGTCATGACCGAAGGTGTTGTAACGTTAGTACACGCACATTCTGGAGTGTCTCCCAGACCACTCGTCCCAGAGAACAGCAACACAAACCCACCAACACACAGACAGGCCTGATACAATTTCATACAATTACATCATCATCGTCATCGTTGTCGCCGTCGTCAGTTGAAAAGATTGACATTCTCTCAACATTAGAATACAACCTGAGTACAGACTATAGATTTACATTTTTTTTTATATCACCGCCGCCATCTCCATCACCGCCGCCATCACCATCCCACACCACCATTACCACCGTCGTCTAGCACTCTTATTATCAGTTAGACGTAGGGTGTTCGGTGACCACCATTTCCTCCATATTTCATCTTACACACCTTTATCTCAAACTTAACCGATCAGACCCAATAGTGTCAGTTTGCACTGCAGTAGACGTAGACATGTGACCTGCCGGTACAAAATGTTACCCTGGTACAATTGTGATATTTCGTACCGCAACGACGACGCAGATTGTCACCCGGTTGTCACTCGCCCTTGTTTTCCGTGTCTGTTTAAAACGAAGTCACCATTCTCGAAGTCCGCTGTCGAGACTGACAAAGGCACAAGCTGTGAAGGCCAATCAATGAACGTAATACCAAATGTCATAATCGAAATATCCGCTAGCGTAAATGCC